>CAJQZJ010032660.1:4319919-4359584 GCA_907164525.1 Lophiomys imhausi | reverse complement strand
ACACACACACACACACACACACACACACACACACACACACACACACAAACCTGCCTCAATCTATTAATAGATTTATGTCAACTTAATATTTAATTAGAGAATACTTAAACTCCATACAGTCTTATGTTGTATTTTAATTTAAAATTGATTATATATAGCACATATATGTAACACTATTACATGCCATCCTTTCATAAGGCATGAATGGAGACTTACAAATGTCTTTCTTCTGTTCAAATAAAGAGCAGCAAATCTTCCATGATTGATTTGTACATTCTGCACAACCACAGCATTTTTGTAATTACAGAACTATATGTTATTTGTGAGAAATTATGTATTTTCAGAACAAAGAGATCACACACCAAAGACAAGTAGCCCAGATGATCCAGCCTCATAGACTGCCTCAAAAACTGTTTACTCAAAAATATGCATCCAAAACAACTTTAAAACAGCTTGCTAAGATTATTGAGCCTCACAGACTATTCCAGCCAGGACTTCAATAAAGTCCTGAACTTTCCCCTCTCAAAGTTCAGTTTTTGACTACAAAATGCTCAGGACATGCAATTACTGAGCACATAGAGACTGGACACAAATGTTACTATTAAATTGCTTAATCATTTTTCCATTTTCATTGGGCCACCAAACAGGTTTTATATGACACTGTTCAGCAAGAAGCAATTTTAACAGAGTGATGTTTCATTTCCAAAAGGTTGGGTGGTTATTTTTTGGTTATAGATGTCATTTAGGGGGACTAGTTACTAATTGTTATATGGCCTAGTCAAGCAAGGTATAGGAGGTTAGACTCAGGGACTTCTCTCTTTTCATTTTCTCTATCTTTCTTCTTGTCTTGTATAGGGGGGAGAAAAGTTAAAAAGAAAAAAGAAGGGAAATATAGGTATATAATATATAAATAATAAGACATAAGAGTGGTTATTGAATTTGCTCTGAAGCTTAGAGCTACTGCTATTCTCAAAATAAGGTTATCTTTGGATATTTCTATAGAATTTTGTATATTGATACAAAAATAAGGTTAATTTTGATTCATAGGTATAGAATTTTATACTTTGACACACATATGTATATTTCAACTCTTATATACGACTTTTGCCTATACAACTCTGTTAAAAGTACAGATTTATTTCCAGTCCTTTTATGGGTTGCTATTGAAATCTGTTTAGGGGTATGGGTAATACAGGTTGATGACTGGCCAGTGAAGCTCTTGGTCATGTCAAACACTAGTGTTAATTTATCACAAAATAAGCTTAATAGGTTAAACTGATAGCAAATAGTTAAAAATATATAGTTTGCTTGTTCAAACTTAGATAGATTTATAAATAAATCAATAAAGGTCTTCAAAATCCTCAGAGGCATACAGAGAATGACATTTATAGATTTTTTTATTATTTTAAGAATTGTTTGACTTAAGACAGTGTGCACCAGGCATAGTGGTGCATGCCTGTAATTCCAGCACTCAGGAGGCAGAGGCAGGTGGATCTTTGTAAGTTCAAGGCTAGCCAGCCTGGTCTACAGATTGATTCCAGGACAGCCAAGGCTCTGTTACTCAGAGAAACCTTGTCACAAAAGCAAAAGCAAAAGCAAAAAAAAAAAAAAGAAAAGAAAAGAAAGAAAGAAAAAAGAAAAGGCAGTAAGCTCCTGACAGCCTCCATTTCACTTGGAAGGAGATAATGAGTATCAAAAATCTCCAATAATTCCTATTGGGCTCTCTCAACAGACTATATACAGTCAAAAGATGGACCAGAACTTAAATGTAGGCAAGTTTATGGCCTGATTCTGTAGAGACAGAGTGGGAAAAGCCTTTGTATTTCCAGTTGCAAAATGTAGTCTATGAGAAATGTTTGTCCAGAAGACTCAAGATGATGCATCAACGGTATCGAGAGATATTTGGGACTGTCTAGGGAGCACAATGTCATTTTTTTCTTTTTGAATTCTGCTCTCCTGTGCTTCCTATTCACTCAAATAACTTTATCTCTTCGTATGTCTTTGATGGGCTTGAAGATATAATAGATATAAAGTTTCAATTGAACTTCAGTTGTTTAGGATTTAAGAGGATATTTTCAAATCTAAATAAAATCTTTGGGTTTATAGATATAGGATATGATAGAAAATATTTAGGTTCAGAGCTTTAGATACACATAGATAAATGATTTTTTTCTTCTACAAAATTGCCTGATTCAAATAGTCTAAATATTATGTGTATAACTTTTACATATGGTTTTCTTAATTGTTTCATATTTGTTCCTACTGTTTTTACTATATGAGTTAAAAATTAGCTTTTTTTTTAAGACAAAAGGAGTGAATTGATGGGGTAATGTTACACATTCTAAATGTTAACCTGCTCCCAGAAGCTTGCTTTCGGTACATCAAGTAATGCTGTGTTGCCTTGCTTGTCTCTGATTGGTTAAATAAATGCTGAGGCCTGAGATTGGGCAAACACAAAGGTAGGTGTGATTAAGGTGTGGGCTTCTGAGGCAGAGAGGTTCTTGGGTACAAGAAGCCTCTTACACAAGCAGCAAGAGCAGGACAGAGGACACAGGCCATGGGTTGGAGAAAAGAACATCATTCCACTTGGCCTGGAACATTGGCATAGCCTGGAGAATAACAGTCCAAGGGGACATATGTATACATGGGGTCATATTTGGGGAATAGAATTAAGATATAGCTTCAATGGGCTAAGATTGCACAATTCAGGCTTGTTAAAAATCCATCGGGTCACTGTGTGCTCATTTATAATGGCTAGTTAAGAGAGAACACCACCGATCAATTAATGATAATATAAATAATGGCAAATAATTTAATTAGTTACTTCTGAACCCCTACATCCCTGGGATACTTGATAATGGTGTATGATACTTTTGATGTGTTCTTGGATTTAGTTTGCAAGTATTTTATTGAGTAACTCTGCATTGATGTTCGTAAGGGAAATTGGTTTAAAATTTTATTTCTTTATTGGATCTTTGTGTAGTTTAGGTGTCAGGGTGACTGGCTTCATTGAATGAGTTTGGCAATGTTCTTTCTATTTCTATTTTGTAGAAGAATTACAGAGTATTGGTATTAGTTCTCCTTTGAATGTTTGGTAGAATTCTGTGCTGACACCATCTGGCCCTAGGTTTTGTTTTTTGTTTTGTTTGTTTGTTTTTTGATTGGGACACTTTTAATGACTGCTTCTATTTCTATAGGGGTTATAGGACTGTTTAACTTGTTTACCTGATCTTGATTTAACCTTGGTATGTGGTATTTATCTTGAAAATTGTCCATTTCTCTTAGGTTTTTTTTTTTTTAATTTTGTGGAGCACATGTTTTTTAAAGTAAGACCTAATAATTCTTTGGATTTCTTCAGTCTGTAGTTATTTCCTCCTTTTGTTTCTGATTTTGTTGATTTGGCTATTTTCCCTCTGCCTTTAATTTAGTTTGTCTAAGGGGTTTTTTTTCCTTTCGTTAATTTTCTCTAAGAGCCAGCTCTTAGGTTCATTGATTCTTCTTATTGTTCTCTTTGTTTCTAAAATATTGATTCAGCCCAGAGTTTGATTATTTTCTGCCATGTACTCCTCTTGAGCATGTTTGCTTCTTTTTGTTCTATATTTTACAAGTGTGCTTTTAAGTTACTAATATGGGAACACTCCAGTTTCTTTTTTTTTTTTTCTTTTTTTCCTCTGCCATAGTGATTTTTAATTTTTTAATAATTTATTTTTTATTTCTTCAAGTTACATCTCAATCGCATTCCCCTCTTTACTCCCCCTTCCAGTCCCACCCTCCCACCTTCAACCCCCCATTCTCTTCCCTTTTTTTTTATGTTTAAGGTATATCTTATTTCTCCCAACAGTTCCCCTTTTCAGTCCAACAAATGGTTCTTTCTCTTATAATAATAGATACAATACAAAACAACAGAGGTAATTAGGCCACAGTTATGAGGGTTATATGGCTTAGCGTACATTTCCAATGTCCAGTCAATATGTATTTGGTACCTGACTTTAACTTTCTACTATCTAATCATCTCCATGAGTTTAAAGATCTGTATATAACTCAACATTCATACTAACTTGCAACACAATTTTAAAAGCATCATCCTAGATCTATAACACTCTCTTGACTCCTAAACAACTAAAAATTTAATTATGAGACTCTAGCTATCTATTCTTCAACCACCTCAGAGACCTAAGAAGGATAAATATATCTGATTATATAGCAAGTACAAGGCCTACAGCTTCCAAAACTAACAAATGACATACCAGTGGCTACCTGGACAGTTCCCATTTTCTCTCCATACATTACAGCATTGATCTGCAGTCGTTTGGCCCCGTTTCTCTGACAGACATTTATTGTAGAGCAGGGGTTATGAAGGACTTGCCTACCCTGTCTTGGCAGAGCCAGGCTGTCGACTTACCTGCTTCCAAGTTTTGTCCTTTTTGGACAGCATCCTGTCTACAGTTGGAGCAAGGAGTTTTTCATGCCAAGAGATAGACTTGCGAATAATTCAATCATGTCCCACTGGAGATTCTTCGATGTTCATCTTCTATTTGGAGTAGAATAGGAGGTGGTGTCAGGAGTTGATATGTCTCTATATAAATAAAAATCTAAAGTTACGAAAACATCTTTGAATGCCATATTCTGAAGATCTCTTGAGGTTTTTGAAGAAGCCCTATCTATCTCTTATATTAGGATAAGCAGATGTTGCTTGTCTCTTAGCAGCTTTATTTCTGATTAGCTTAGAAAATAACTATAATAGACTTTCGTAGTACCTAACACAATGACCGGCTTGCATGACTATTAGTTTGCATTTCTTAAATATCCTAAACAGTTTATGACAATTAGTAGCAAAAAGCCAAAACATCACATTTCTTTTTTTTTTTCTTTACACCCTAACCCTTCCATCCCATTTCCCTGGGGTGGGGAGTCCCTATATAACAGTCCCTCTTCTCAGTTCAGAGGTCATATGAGGGCCAAGAGCCTCCTCATTCATTGGGGGTCTACGAGGCAGTACCACCAGTGAAAAGTGTCTCATTGCCCGGGAGAGAGAACTAAAAGACAAACAAATAAGCAGGCAAACAGATAAAAGAGGATAAAAAATAGAAAAAAAATCAAAATAAAAATAAAAAAATAAAAAGTCTATGTCCATGTTCCCTTTGGTGTGTTAGTTGTAGTATCGATATCCTCTACTATATAGCTAAAATCCTACTATAAGTGAATAGATGCCATATGCAACCTTCTGAGTCTGGGTTACCTCACTCAGGATGAGCTTTTCTAGTTACATCCATTTGGTTGCAAATTGCATAATTTCATTGCTCCTGATAGCTGAATAATATTCCATTGTGTACATGTATCACAGTTTTTTTAACCCATTCTTCAGTTGAGGGACATCTGGGTTGTTTCCAGTTTCTAGCTATTACAAACAAGGCTGCTATGAACATAGATGAGGAAACTTCCTTATGATTCTGTGAGGAGACATTTGGGTGTATACCCTGAAGTGGTATGGCTAGGTTCTGAGTCAAAGTTATTTCAAGTTTTCTAAGATATCATCAGACTGACCTCCATAGTGGTTGCACAAGCCTGCACTCCCACCAGCAATGGAGTAGGGTTCTGCTTTCTCCATACCCTCACCAGCATGTGCTGTCATTTGAGCTTTTGATGTTAGCCATTATGACAAGTGTGGGATGGAATCTCAGAGTTGTCTTGAGTTGCATTTCTCTGATGATTAAGGATGTTGGACATTTCTTCAAGTATCTCCAGCCATTAGGGATTCCTCCTTTGTGAATTCTCTAATTAGCTCCATCCCCCATATTTTGATTGGATTACTTGATTTCTTGGCATTTAATTTCTTGAGTTCTTTGTAGAATTTGGATATTAGCCCTCTGTTAGATGTGAGGTTGGTGAAGATTTTCTCCTAGTCTGTAGGCTGCCATTTTGTTCGAATGACAGTGTCTTTTGCCTTACAGAAGCTTTTCAGTTTCATGAGGTCCCATTTATTGATTGTTGGTCTCAGGTCCTGAGCTGTTAGTGTTCTGTTCAGGAAGTTGTCACCTGTGCCGATGAGTTAAAGGGTTTTCCCCACTTTCTTTTCTAGTAGATTTAGTGTGTCCGGCCTTATGTAAAAGTGTTTTATCCACTTGGACTTAAGTTTTGTACAAGGTGATAAGTATGGGTCTAATTTCATTCTTTTACAAGTGGACATCCAGTTGGACCAGCACCATTTGTTGAAGATGCCTTCATAATTCCATTGTGCAGTTTTGGCTTCTTTGTCAAAAATTAGGTGGGCATAAGTGTGTGGATCTATTTCTGGATCTTCATTTCGATTCCATTGATCTACTGGTCTGTTTCTATACCAATACCATGCTCTTTTTACAACTATTGCTCTGTAGTACAGCTTGAAATGTAGGATGGTGATACCTCCAGATGGTTTTCATTGTACAGGATTGATTTAGCTATTCTGGGCTTGTTGTTCCATATGAAATTGAGAATAGCTCTTTCCAAGTCTATAAAAAATTGTGTTGGTATTTTGATAGGAATTGCATTGAATCTATATATTGCTTTTGGTAGGATGGCCATTTTCATTATGTTGATCCTACCTATCCATGAGCATGGGAGATCTTTCCATCTTCTAAAGGCCTCTTCCATTTCTTCCTTCAAGGGCTTGAAGTTCTTGTTGTACAGGTCCTTTACTTGCTTGGTTAGAGTTACCCCCAGGTATTTTATGTTGTTTGTGGCTATTGTGAATGTGGTTGTTTCCCTTATTTCTTTCTCAGCCCATTTGTTTGTTATATAAAGAAGGGCTTCTGATTTTTTTGAATTAATTTTGTATCCAGCCACTTTGCTGAAGGGGTTTATCAGCTGTAAGAGTTCTCTGGTGGAATTTTTGAGGTCGCTTATGTATACTATCATATCATCTGCAATTAGGGATAATTTGACTTCTTCTTTTCCAATATTTATCCCCTTGATTTCTTTTAGTTGTCTTATTGCCCTAGCAAGAACTTCAAGTACTATATTGAAGAGACGTGGTCAAAGTGGACATCCTTGTCTTGTCCCTGAGTTTAGAGGAAATGCATCAAGTTTCTCTCCATTTAATTTGAGGTTGGCCACTCGTCTGCTGTTTATTGCCTTTATTATTTCTAAGTATGGTCCTTTTATGCCCGTTCTCTCCAGAACTTTTAGCATGAAGGGGTGTTGGATTTTGTCAAATACTTTTTCTGCATCTAGCAAGATTATCATGTGGTTTTTTTCTTTCATCTTCTTTATATGGTAAATTATGTTGATAGACTTTCATACGTTGAATCATCCCTGCGTTCCTGGGATGAAGCGTACTAGATCATGGTTTATGATACTTTTGATGTGTTCTTGAATTCAGTTTGCTAGTATTTTATTAAGTATTTTTGCATCTATGTTCATGAAGTAGATTGGTCTGAAGTTCTCTTTCTTTGTTGGGCCTTGTGTGTTTTAGGAATCAGGGTGACTGTGGCCTCATAGAATGAGTTTGGCAATGTTCTTTCTGATTCTATTTGGTGAAAGAGTTTGAAGAGTATTGGTATTAGCTCCTCTTTGAAGTTCTGGTAGAATTCGGTGCTAAAGCCATCTGGTCCTGGCTTTTTTTGGTTGGGAGATTTTTAATGACTGTTTCTATTTCCTTAGGGGTTATAGGGCTGTTTAATCTGTTTATCTGATATTGATTTAGCTTCGGTAGAAAATTGTCCATTTCACTTAAGTTTTCAAATTTGGTGGAGTATGGATTTTTTAAAGTAGGATCCTAATATTCTCTGGATTTCCTCAATATCTGTTGTTATTTCTCCCTTTTCATTTCTGATTTTGTTGATTTGGGTTTTTTCCTTCTGTCTTTTAGTTAATTTGGTTAAGGGTCTGTCTATTTTGTTGATTTTCTTGAAGAACCAACTCTTGGTTTCATTGATTCTTTCTACAGTTCTTTTTGTTTCTACGTTGTTGATTTCAGCCCTAAGTTTGATGATCTTCTGCCTTCTGCTCCTCTTGGGAGTGTTTGCTTCTTTTTTTCCAATTCACCCAGTTTAGTTGTTAATTCGCTAATATGAGCTGTCACAATTTTCTTTTTGAAGGCACTTAGTGCTATGAACTTCCCTTGTAGCACAGATTTCATTGTGTTCCATAGGTTTGGGTATGTTGTGCCTTCATTTTCGTTGGATTTTAAGAAGTTTTTGATATCCTTCTTTATTTCTTCCCTGACCCAGTGGTCCTCTAGTTAAGAGTTGTTCAATTTCCATGTGTGTGTAGACTTTCTGTTGATTCTTTTGCTATTGAATTCCAGCTTTATTCCATGGTGGTCTGATAAGATACAAGGGATTATTTCAATTTTCTTGTATCTGTTGAGGCTATCTTTGTGTCCAACTATATGGTCGATTTTGGAGAAGGTTCCGTGAGGTGCTGAGAAGAAGGTATATTCTTTTGTGTTTGGGTGAAACATTCTGTAGCTATCTGTTATTTCCATTTGGTTCATGATCTCTGTTAGACTCATTATTTCTCTGTTTGGCTTCTGCCTTGATGATCTGTCTATAGTTGTGAGTGGGGGTATTGAAGTCTCCCACTACTAAAGTGTTTGTATCGATGTGCGATTTAAGTTTTAGAAGCATTTCTTTTATAAATGTAGGTACCTTTTTATTTGGTGCATAGATGTTCAATATTGAGATGTCCTCTTGATGAATATTTCCGTTAACTAGTATGTAATGCCCTTCTCTATCTTTTTTTATTAATTTCAATTGGAAGTCTATTTTGTTTGATATTAGGGTGGCTACTCCAACTTATTTCCTGAGTCCATTTGCTTGGAAAACCTTTTCCCAGCCCTTTACTCTGAGATAGTATCTATCTTCAGTAGTGAGATGTGTTTTTGTATGCAGCAAAAAGATGGGTCTTGTTTACGCATCCAGTCTGTAAGTCTGTGTCTTTTTATTGGTGAGTTGAGTCCTTTGATGTTGATGGATATTAGTGACCAGGGGTTGTTATTTCCCATTATTTTGGTAAAGCTGGTCGTCTTGTGTTTCTTTTTGTTTAGTTGCTGTGGAGGTTTCTATTTCTTCTGTTTTCTTGGGTGTAGTTATCTTCTCTGGGTTGGAACTTTCCTTCTACGATCTTCTGTAGGGCTGGGTTTGTGGGTAGATATTGTTTAAATTTGATTTTGTCATGGAATATCTTGTTTTCTCCATCTATGCTGATAGAGAGTTTTGCTGGGTATAGTAGTCTGGCTGGGAACCTATGTTCTCTCAGGGCTTGTAGGACATCTGCCCAGGCCCTTCTAGCTTTTAGATTTTCTGAGAAGTCGGGTGTAATTCTGATGCGTCTGCCATTTTATGTGATTTGGCCTTTTTGTCTTACAGCTTTTAATATCCTTTCTTTGTTCTCTACATTTGGAGTTTCAATTATTATGTGGCGATAGGAGTTTCTTTTCTGATCTAATCTGTTTGGTGTTCTGTAAGCCTCTTGGATTTTTATTGGCATCTCTTTCTTTAGGTTTGGGAAGTTTTCTTCTATGATTTTTTTGAAGATATTTCCTGGACCCTGGAGTCGGGAGTCTTCTCTTTCCTTTATGCCTATAATTCTTAGGTTCTGTCTTTTCATTGAGTCCTTGATTTCTTGGATATTGTGGGTGAGAGATTTTTTAGCTTTCTCATTTTCTTTGGATGTTGTATTGATTTCTTCCATCGAATCTTCCATGCCTGAGATCCTGTCTTCCTTCTCTTCAGTCCTATTTTTGGTACTCAAATCCATAGTTCCTGTTCTCTTCCCTTGATTCTCCATTTCCATTTTTAACTCTGACTGTGTTTTCTTTATTGTTTCCATTTCCATTTTCATTTCTTCGTATGTGCAATTGTTTCTTCTTTGAATTCCTTCATAGATTTAAGTTCTTCTAGAAGGGACTCTATCACTTTCCATAATGTAGAATTGTCATCGTTTTCATGTGTTTCAGCTGTGGTAAGGTGGTCTGGGCTGGATGAAATAGCATTGCTTTCTTTTGTTGGAGTCATTCCGCTCTGTTGTTGTTGTGTTTTTTTTTTTTTTTTTTTTTTTTTTTGGTCTGGGGCCTCTGGCCATTGGAAATTTCTAGCTGTCTTTAGGACTTGGGTTCACAGGGGGTGCTTTGGTGTAGGAGTTGAATTGCCTTACTCCACCCCTGTAAGATGAGTCATTCAGCCCCGCCTCCTAGGTGGAGACCTAACTAATCCAGGGGGTGGAGCTGTGTACACGTACGCACTGGTTCCCTGGTGAAAGGGCCAGTACTTGTAAAAAAGCCCGATATACAGCACTTGCAAATACCTCACAGTTTGCCCAGGGTTGGCTTCTGTGGTAGGTAAATCTGCCTTCACCCCCAATAGCCTTGCCATTCCCATGGCCAGGGTCTGTAGACTAGCAAGTGAAGTCACACTCCACTAAGTTCCCATATACTGCAGTGGGCTGCAATCTGTAGTCTGATGGCACTCTGCAGCCGAGCTGAGTGCACTTCCACAGGTTGCAACCTTTAGCCAGATAGCTGGATCGGCTGTGCGAGAGCTGGGGGTGCCCAGCAGGCTGGAGATTATCTCTGCACTGGCTCTGAGTCTGACCCCTGGATATTAGATTGGAACTTACCCGGTGTGTCTCTCCTGGTGGGGGAGGGGGATCCCTATTCCCGGATTCAGCGGCTTCCATGTGTGTCTGAGTGTGGGAGGGAGCGTCCTGCCCAGGGACTCCCAGTGTTCCCTGGGTAGTTGTGTGAGGCCCAGGGGGTTCGAGCCCCCCAGACCCATTTGTACAGTGTCCTGAAACACCTGCCACCTTTTGACTGTCCCCCCCCCCTCCAGATCAAAATACATCGGAGAGGGCCACAGCCATCTTGGATCCACCCCTTCTTTTTTTTTTTTTTCCAGTTTCTTTTTGAAAGCGTTTAGTGGTGTGAACTGCTTCTTAGCACTGCTTTCATTGTGACCCAGTTTGGGTATGTTGTGCATTTATTTTCATTGAATTTTAAAAAGACTTTAATTTCTTTTTTTTCATTTCTTCCCTGACCCAGAGGTCTTTGAATAGAGAGTTGTTCAGTTTCTATGAGTTTGTAGGCTTTCTTGTTTTTTGTTGTTGTTGGTGGTGTTCAAGTGCAACTTCATTCCATGGTGGTCTGATAAAATACAAGGGGTTATTTCAATTTTCTTCTATCTGTTGATGTTTGCTTTGTTACCAACTATATGGTCAAGTTTCCATGGGGTGCTGAGAGGAAAGTATATTCTTGTGTGTGTGTGTGTGTGTGTGTGTGTGTGTGTGTGTGTGTCTGTGTGTGTGAAGTGTTCTGAAGATGTCAGTTAAGTCCATCTGATTCATGACTTCTGTTAGTTTTATTATTTCTCTGTTTGGTTTCTGTATTGTTGGTCTGTGCAACAATACAATCAATTGTCCATTGATCTGTCCAGTAGTATGTTGAAGTCCTCCACTACTATTGTGTGGATTTTGATGTGGAATTTGAGGTTTAGTAGTGTGTCTTTTATGAATGTGGGTGCTCTTACATTTGGATCATACATGCTCAGTATTGAGATGTCGTTTTGGTGGATTTTTCCTTTGATGAGTATGAGTGTCCTTCCCCTTCTCTTTTGATTACCATTGGTTGAAAGTCTTTTTTTTTTTTAGATAGTAGAATGGCTACTCCAGCTTGCTTCTTGGGTCCATTTGCTTGGAATATCTTTTTGAAGCCCTTTACTCTGAGATAGTGTCTATATTTTTGTTGAAGTGTGTTTCTTATAAGCATCAGAATTATGGACTTTTTCCACATCCTTTCTATTAACTTGTGGTTTTTTATTAGAGAATTGAGTCCATTGATGTTGAAGGATATTAATGACCAGTGATTGTTAATTCCTGCTATCTTGATGTTGTTGGTGGTAGTGTGTTAGTGACCTTCTCTTCTTTTGGTTTTGCTATAGTGTGGTTATTTGCTTCCTGTGTTTCTTGGGTGTAGTTTGCCTCTCCTTGGGTTGGAGTTTTCCTTCTAGTATCTTCTCTATAGCTGGATTTGTGCATAGATATTGTTTAAATTTAGTTTTGTCATGTAATATATTGTTTTCTCCATCTATGGTGATGGATAGTTTTACTGGGAATGGTAGTCTGGGCTGGCATCTGTGGTCTTTCAAGGTCTGTAAAATGTCTGACCAGGCCCTTCTGGCTTTTAGGATCTCTGAAGAGATGTTAGGTGTGATTCTGGTAGATCTGTTTTTAGATGTTACAAGGCCATTTTCCCTTGTTTCTTTTCAAATAGTCTTTCTTTGTTCTGTACATTTAATGTTTTGATTATTATGTAGTGGGAGAAATTTATTTTCTGGTCTAATATATTTGAAGTTCTGCATATTTCTTGTATAGTTGTAGACATCTCTTTCTTTAGGTTTGTGACATTTTCTTCTATGATTTTGTTGAAGATTTTTTTTTTTTTTTTTTTGGTGTTTGGAGCTAGGAGTCTTCTCTTTCTTCTATTTCTATTATTTTAAGGTTTTGTCTTTTGTTTTGTTTTGTTTTGTTTTTTATGGTGAACTTGATTTCCTGAAGGTTTTGTGTCAGAACTTTTTTGGATTTTATATTTTCTTTGACAGATGTATAAATTTCTTCAATTTTATCTTCTGTGCCTCATATTCTTTCTCCATCATTTGTATTCTGTTGGTGATGCTTGTGTCTGTAGTTCTTTTTCTTTTTCCTAGGTTTTACAGTTCCAGAATCATCTCAGCTTGGGTTTTTGTTTTTTTTGAGACAGGGTCTCATGTAGTATAGATTGTCCTTTTACTTGCAGCTAAGGATGACCCTGAACTTTTTTTTTCTTTTTTTTTTTTTTGGTTTTTTTGAGAGAGGGTTTCTCTGTGTATCCTTGGCTGTTCTGAACTCACTTTTTAGACCAGGGTAGCCTTGAACTTACAGAAATCCACTTGCCTCTGCCTCCCAAGTGCTGGATTAAAGGCATGTGCCACCACACCCAGCAATTAGACAGCTGTGAGCTGCCATGTGGGTGCTGGGATTTGAACTCGTGTCCTTTGGAAGAACAGCCAATGCTCTTAACCACTGAGCCATCTGTCCAGCCCCAGCTTGGGTTTTCTTTATTGCTTCAATTCCTTTTTCAGATTTTGAAACATTTTATTCCTTTCCTTTTCCTTTTTTTCTCTATCCTGCATTTCTTTAAGGAATTTGTTCATTTCTATCACTTGTTTTGCTATATATTCCTGTTTTTTCTTGGAGGCATTTGCTTTCCTCCAATAAGACTGCTATTATTCTCATAAGCATAGATTTAAGGTCATTTTTTTGTGTTTCAGTTGTGTTAAGTTTTCCAGGACATTCTATGGCATTATAGCTAGTTTCTGGATCACCATATTGGCTTTTTGTTTGTTTGTTTGTATTGTTTTGTTTTTTGATAGTGTTCTTACTGTGGCTTTTAGCCATCTGGTTAACCATTGTATTGTCTAGTGCTGTGTATGGTACTGGATGCCCACTGGCCTTGGTGCTCAGGTAAGACCTGCTGTTCTTGATGCTGTCTGATCCTGTGATC
This sequence comes from Lophiomys imhausi, assembly GCA_907164525.1. Classification (NCBI taxonomy): domain Eukaryota; kingdom Metazoa; phylum Chordata; class Mammalia; order Rodentia; family Muridae; genus Lophiomys; species Lophiomys imhausi. The sequence continues at coordinate 4,346,071 of CAJQZJ010032660.1, read as the reverse complement.
CAGAAGCCCAAGTCTGGATGATGGATATGCCCATGTAATAGAGACTAGACTTGGAGAGTATCTACAGCTCTCCTCAGTTGGTTGAGACCGAATTGAACCTGTAAGCAGGGGATTGGCTTTGGAGGATGATCCTGTATGGTCCTGAGAACTGGCACATCTCCTCAGAAAGGCAGATCAATCTGGGGACCAGAGACTAGACCTGTGCACCACAGGAACCTGGGTTCTTCCCTCGCCGACAGGGTGGTCCTGATTTCATCAGCTCACTCAGCAGTCACTGAGCTACACTGGAACTGCTGTCTGGGACCATGAGTTACTCATGTTGGGTGTTCTACCCAGTAGTGGGGTCAGAGTCGGAGGACCTGTATCTTGGAGCCAGAAGAGCTAGGGTGTGGAGGCGGGTAGCCAGTCCCAGTTTCTGTTAGGAGAAATATTGATTTGGGCTCCCTTTGCAGTCAGCGCAGCTCCCGATTGCTCCTCTGAGACTGGGTTTTCTCCCCCATCAATCAGATACAGCCCTGGATGCTGCCTTGTTGGGAACTCTAGAAAGAAAGTCTCATTGTCCTGTGCACTCCTGTGGCCTAACAGTTCCTCCCAGGAACATGGACAGGTCTGTGTGGAGGCTAGAACTCAGGAAGACAACTCTGAAGCTGGAGCTGTGGGCTGGAACTTCATGTGGTTTTGGCCCAGAGCTATTCTCTAGATGAGTAGTAGAGCAGGCTGGTATCAGTATGGTGGTCATGGGGCCTATGTATGCTGTTTGGCGTGATGACCAGCCTCAGCATTTTCCTTGGAAATTCATACACTTTCGGTGTTTCACAGTCAGCTGTGGGACCTCAGGTTTGTTCTACAGTGACTAGTCTCAGCCTCCCACCACTCAGATGCCCTGTGCTATGGTCTGCAACATCTTGAAATTTGTGATACAATTCTATTTCAATTAAAATTGTATTTTTAATATAGAGGCTACTCATTGGTCTTTCTGGTTTTATTTAACAATAATCACTGCTTTCTTCTGCTAAATGAGAATGTACAAATCAATATGGAACTAAGGAAGAGACTACCATAGTTTTTCACAAGCAGAAGTCACAAAGAATTTAGTTTTCAACTCTTGAATGGTTGATGTAATGAACGTTTGATAGTACACTTAAAACATTTCCTCTTTCCTGGTAGTTGTGAAGGGAGTGGGGAGTTGACGATCTTATATTCTTTCTTTGTATCTATTTACCTTAGAATTTGTCCCTTTCTTTTCTGGAAAACTAGTATACAAGTTTACACATTCATGACCTTTGGCCACTGGCAGTCTTCTTTTTCTTTAGATCTTAGCCATTCCTAGGGCTTGTGTGTTTCTAAATATCTAAGTGGCAGATTATTTGTATTAATTTCAGGCACAAATCCTTGTGACAGAAACAGTGTTATTTGTCCCAACCTTCTTGTGCAGGATTGGGTGGGGAGTGTATAGAGTACCAAGTCATATCCTCTTTTCTGAAATAGTGTTTAGTATTGATTTATGTGACAAACACAAAATCAGAATTTCAGAAAAGTTGTATGATTTGATCATTTCTGGAGTCAGACTCATGTTTAAACTCCAGTTTTTCTGAATCTTGTATTTGGTGATCATATAGATAACTCAATAAAGCTCTAATATGCATATTTAATTGGTCTAATTTAGTAACTGTATGCTTCTAATCAATTATTTACCTTTATGATCCTTCATTTACTAGTGATTACAGGGTTTGTTGTGAGATTAAATGAAGTGGTATATCCAGGCCGTTGTACAATGCTAATGGGATAATAATGTAACTAGTCTCTGTAGCACTAGAAGTATGTGTCTTATAATACACTCTTTGGGCCTAAATTCGGTGACACTCTATTATTTTCTCAGTTTCTTCTATGCTTTGATATGAAGTGACCTCTATGGGCACCTGAGTTCAATGTTGTTTCCCAGCTAGTGGTGTTATTTGGGACTGATAAAAATTTTACAAGGAAGGGTCTAGCTGGAGGAAGCAGCTAGGTCACCTTGAGTCAGTGTTCTTTAGAAAATTACACTTTGATTTCTCTCTTTTCCCTGTCTACAATAAGTGAGCATTTTCTGCCACATATTCATACTGTCATGATGTTCTACATCATTAGGGACTCAGAATCAAAAGAACCAAGTAGGATGGGCAGAAACTTCTAAACTTCTAAAGTCTTGAGCTAAAGTAAGTCTCATTTCCTTTTAAAATTTCTTATCTTATTTTTTTAATTATTGTTTAATTTATTATTTATTTTGTGCTAGATACTTCATGATGGTGATCAAAAGTAACTAATGTAATGTCCTCTTAAGGAATGTTCTCCATGGGCTGGAGAGATGGCTCAGGGATTAAGAGCGGATACTACTCTTGCAGAATATCCAAGTTACATTCTTAGCACCCATGTCAGGTGGCTCACAAACACCTGCACCAGGGAAATCCAATGCCTCTGACATCCATGGGAACCAGCACTCATAAGTTTATGCAACGCCACATATGGGCTAACACACACACACACACACACACACACACACACACACACACACACACAAAATTAAGAATATAATCTTTAAAAAGGACATTGTCCAGTTTCTTAAAGTTCTTTCAGATTATTAGCAATAATGCTAATAAAAATATAGAGAGGGGTTGTAGCCAAGACTGATAAACAATGACATGATAAATACTGATGTCACAAAATTTTTATAGAATCCTTTGCAGGTGTATTGTTGAAAAATGGCTAATTAAACTGTTTACTAACATTTATATTATCTTTAATTGATTTGATGGTGTTAATCCTTAACCCCCATTACAATGAATATACACAGACACCATGTGGATCTTAAAAAGCCTAGGCCTGGGTTGTGTAATTCTAGCCCATCTAAGCTAGGTCATAATTCTATTACCAAAATATGACCCCATATATATATATATATGTCCCTTTGGACTATTATTCTCCATGCTAAGCTGATGTTCCAGGCCACATGGAAGGATCTTCTTTAATCAACCCCATGTTGTGTCCTCCTTGTCTGCTCCTGTCTTCTCTCCAGCCTTCTTCCTCCCAAGATGCTCCCTTGTCTCTTTAAAAACCTGTGCACCTTAGTCCCACCTTTCTCTGTCTTTGCCCAATCTCCAGGCCTCAGCATTTATTTAATCAATCAGAGTCAATTAAGTAACAGAGAGCAAAAAAGGACCAATCAACATTTAGAATGCTTAATACCACCCCATCATTCCTTTTGTCTAATAAAAAGACTAAACTTTTTAAAGAACAAATATGAAACAATCAAGAAAGTCATATATAAAAGGTATATACATAGTGTTTATTCTATTTGTATCAGGTAATCTTGAGGAAGAAAAAAAATCATCTATCTAATTTGGTGTGTCTAAAGTTCTGACCTACATAATTTCTATCATATATGTTGTCTGCAACCCCATCAAAGGCATAAGAAGGAATAAAGTTATTATTTGAGTGAATAGGAAGCATAGGAGGACAGCTTCCAAAAATAAAAATTGACAGTTTGCTACCTAGAGAGTCCCAAGTATTTCTCCATACCATTGGAGCATCATCTTCAGCCTTCTGGCCAAGCATATCTCACAGACATAATTGTGTAGCGGGAAATAAGGATTTTCCCATTCTGTCTCTGCAGAATCAGGACATCAGCTTACCTGCATTTAAGCTCTGGTCCATCTTTGGACAGTATATAGTCTGTTGAGAAACCAGGGATATTTTTGTCCAGTAAGAATTATCTCCTGATGGGAGGTTTTTTGTTTTGTTTTTTGTTTTTTTTTTTTTTTGATGCTTGTTGTTTTCTTTCAAGTCAAATGAGAGATGTTAGAAGCTATTTTAAAGCCAAACAATTCTTAAAATAATAATATCTTTAAATGTCATTTTCTGTACATCTCTGAGGGTTTTGAAGATATGGATTAATTTATAAATCTATATTGAACAAGCAAACTGTCAAATTCTATCAAATTTAATCTCTTACTTTTTATCAATATACAAAATTTTATACCAATGTATCAAAAGATAACCTTATTTTAAGAATACCAACAGTTTTAAGTTTCAGAGCATGTTTAATAATCTATCCTTATATCTTATCATTTCTATATTATATACATATATTCCCCTTCTTTTTCTTTTTAAGTCCTTTCTCTCTATATAAGAGAGAAAGAAGGATAGAGAAAAGAAAAAGAAATAGAAAAGTCTTTGAGTTTAACCTCCTATACCTTGCTTAATAAGACCATTTAACAATTTGTAACCAATCTCTCTAAACAACATCTATAACATATCAAGTGTCCAAAATATTATCCCCCATCTTTTGGGAATGGTGCATTGCTCTCTTAAAATTGCTTCCTGCTGAATTGGGATATAGAAAACCTGTTTGGGGGCCCAAATAAAATGGAAAAATGATTAAGCAAGTTAATTGTAACATTTGTTGTCCAGTCTCTATGTGCTCAGCAATTTGAATGTCCTGAGCAGTTTGTAGTTCGAAGTTGAACTTTGAATGGGAAAGATTAGGGCTTCATTGAAGTCCTGACTGGAATAGTCTGTGAGCTGGACCATCTGGGCTTCTTTTGTGTTTGGTACCTTTGCTCTGAGAATATATGATTTATCACAATTAAAATATCTCTATTTTTTTCCTTTGAGACAGGATTTCTCTGTATATCCTTGTCTTGGATTTATTTTGTAGACCAGGCTAACCTTGGCGAAGGTCAGAGATCCACCTGTCTTTGTCTTATAAATGGTAGGATTAAAGGAATGTACCATCACACCCAGTGATTAAGATATCTCCCCTAGGGCCTAATATCTCTCTTGAAACCGGTTTTTCAGTGGGTTTTCCACACTGGAGACTGGCTTGTGACTCCTTCCTTTTTATATCTGAAAAATGTCTTATATTGTAGCATTACTAAACGACAAAAACATTCTTTTTTACCTTCCGATAAAGGAAAATCAAAGACATCTAAACAAAAATCAAGCAAAGAAACAACATTCCAAAAGCCTTGGTCTAATTGCAATCCCTGTAATTAAAGTTTATTATTCCTGAAATCTAGCTTTGACTGTATATCCTTGGTGGGCCTTTCCAAGATACTCTAAATAAGCACCTAGTTCTCAGGTGTCACGTCCCCCCTTGTCCAGCAAGGAATGACGCAACTCGCAAAACTCTTCTCCTGCAGTTTATTCAGGTCCCTTGAAAACAGTCTTCCAAATAATGGGGCAGACCCAACCCACAGGCTAAATACTAATTAAACAGCCAGTCAAGTAAAGCCAAGTGGTGCTATCTTAGAGGTCTATGTATGCAGAAGCAAGCCAGATCAGCAGTCTTTGCCAAATATGAACTTATTATCATAAAGAGCACTCACCTTCGGGCTGGTGGAAGGCGGAGACCAGCGCCATCTTTAGGGCGCGGCACTTCGCAGCTCTCTACAGTTCCTCCTTTTTTATTTTTTCTAAAGTTGGTAAAAGTCCCTGGAAAGGCTTCGCAATCCCTCTATCTGGGGATCTCACGGTGGGCCTGAGCCTGTAGGAGAGCGGTGCTCAAACTCTTACCCGTCTCTGGGTCAGCCTCCCCACTCGGGACTGCCCTGTCTTAGGTGGCCGAGACTTACCCGTCAACTCTGTCACTGACTTACCAGACCCTAATATCCGTGGAACGAATTCCTCAGTGGGCAGGGACTATGCTTAGTGAAGATTTACTTCACGGCAGCAAGCCATGCCTGAGGGGACTGGCCCGCCTCAATGGCGACAAGGGCTTGTATAATCATGGCTGCATTACGCTTTTGTGTGGCTCTCATTTTGTAGATGCACCATAGGCAAACCAGAGAGGCTAGCATCATTAGTATCGCCAAAGAGCCTACACCCGCCCACTCCTTAAGATGATCCATAGCCGTCTGTATCCAAGAAGTCAAGCCAGTAGCCAGGCTCAGATCCACCCGAGTGGAATTGATGTGGATGATTGTCGCTCTCAGCTCTCTCATCAAATTTTCAAATTCAGCCGACCAATCCTGTAAGAGGAACTTTGACAATTGTCTGGACAAATTAGCAGCTTTTGTATAATTTTGATATTGTACGGAAGTAACACACAAACCTTGCATTTTCCACTCACACCCTAATTGTGCTAGTTGCCAAAGAGAATCAATCTGTTCTTGTATTAAATCTATGTGTTGATTAACTATCATAAGACCTCCTTTGAGATGAGAATTCATAGAGGCCTGAGTATCCAATGCCTGTGCCACAGTGGCTGAGATGTTATTCAGGGCATTGGCAGTCTGTATAGAAATAGACAAGGCAATAGCTGAGGCAGTAGCTCCCACAGCAGCAACAGTGATAGCAGTAACAATAGCTGCAGTGATGCCAAAATCTCTTTTAAACCTGAATAGCATCATGGTATTAGGAGCCTCTACAGGAACTGGTACATATCGAGGCATTCTAGTCACCACAGCCACAGGAAAGGCTGTGGCATTCCAGCATAGGGCATAAAAACATGTGCCTGGAGTGCATACTAACTTTTCTTCACCTAAGGATGCACTCCCATTACTTACAATCCTCAGAAAAGGAGGCCAGAGACATACTGGCGAAGCTGAAAAGCTCTTGTTGCGATAAGAATGAAACAAAGAATTCCAAGTACCAGAGCCACTACCGCTAGAGAAATCCAATCTGGTAGCAGACCCTAGGGAAAAATTACCTCTTTGATAAATTCCTCCTCCAAGCATTATGACAGGTCCCAAGTCCATGCAACTTCCATTTACTCCACACAAAAGCCACAAATCAAAAGGATTGGTGGCAGTCTGCTGAGGATCCCTAGTAGATATATCAAGCATTCCTGTACAAGACTTATTCACTATATTACTAATCATGGGGCTAAAGGAAAAATGATCTTGTTGAACCCAAACTGCTCTGCGCTCCTGACATCCAGTCCAGGGAAAAGGTCCTTCCTCTCCTGTGGATCCTTTACAAAAAGGTGCCCAGCGTGGCTGTTTGGGGGGGTTCCGGTCAGAGACTCATGTGGGCCACCATCCTTCAAGACGAAAACCATTGCCTGAAAACAAACCATCACTCCTACCCCCAAACCTCAGTTGTGGTAAAAAAATCTGCTGACGGCTGAGACAATTTAATGCATTTTGTATCATCTGACCTATTGAAGCTCATTAAAAAGCACAAACTACCCTTCTAGCTGACATTTCTATTACCTTCTATAGGGCTTCTCTGATCATCAAAGGGAAGGTAGGGTAAGCCTAGGCTTCTATTACTGCTAAATAAGAGTGGAAACACAGTTGCATCATGTCTGACCAGCATCGGCTTTGGGAATATCGACAGGATCCCCCATCTCGGCTCGGTCATTCCTGACATACTCACTGCTACTAACACCAGGATCCTTAGGAAGGTCTTCATGGCGAATCTTCCTCACAAGGCGCTCAGGCACCCACACTGGATCTTGTTGATTCTGAGGAAAAACACAAACAGACCCTCTCGCCCATGTTAGCACAGGGTCAGGCCCCCACCAAGAGCCTGTCAAAATATCCTTCCACTTCACCATGCTTTTAGGTGAACCATGGGAATCCTGATGTCTGTCCACTGCTGAGCGGCCTTGAGCATCCAAATTGAAAAAGTTTAAAGTAAATAAGGCTAAAGACATTCTTTCCTTGGGGGTACGGCCTTGGCCTATTCCCCCTTTTTGTTTTTGCAAGCATTCTTTCAAGGTGCGATGAGCACGCTCCACAATTCCTTGTCCTTGAGGATTGTATGGCAATCCGTGATTAAGCTGTACCTCCATCTGGTTGCAGAAGGAGACAAAGGACTGAGCTGTATAGGCTGGTCCATTGTCCGTTTTTAGCTGCTGTGGTTTTCCCCATGCAGCCCAGGCTTCTAAGCAATGTCCTATGACATTGCGAGCCTTTTCTCCACTCATAGGTGTAGCATGTATGATACCTGAGCAGGTATCCACAGATACATGAATATATTTTAAGGTTCCAAACTCTGAAATGTGGGTAACGTCCATTTGCCAGATTTTGAGTGGCAACAGCCCTCTAGGGTTTACTCCCACACTGGGAGGATGATGATGAATCACACACTGAGGACAGTCCAAAACTACTTTTCTAGCATCTGCTCTAGACAAATAGAATTTCTGCTGTAGAGTTTTTGCATTTACATGAAATAATTGGTGAAACTGTCTGGCTTGATCCAGGAATGAGCTCCAAAAAATGCATTCCATCCTGGTCCATTGATCAACTTTATTATTACCCTCACTTAATGGTCCAGGTAATCCTGTATGTGCTCTGATATGTTGAATATAAAAACACCTTTCTCTCTGCCAGATTAAAACTTGTAACTCTTGTAATAAGGCACATACAGTACTACTATTCTTAATAGGACCTGCTAATTCTAATACTTTCACTGCGTTGACCACATAAACTGAATCTGAAATCAAATTGAATGCAAATTGACATTTTTTAAACACCTCAATTACTATTTTCAGTTCTACTATTTGGGGGGAGCCCGGTTGAAACTGACATAACACGGGCTCTTGTCTTTTTATCAAATAGGCTCCACAGCCTGTCTTTGAGCCATCAGTAAACACATTTGGTGATCCTTGAAGTGGTACTGCTGAAGTAACCTTAGGAAATATCACTGGGTGCTCCTTAAAAAATGATAGCAATGGATGTTTAGGATAATGGTTATCAATCACTCCTTCAAAGCTACATTGCAATATTGCCCAGTCATCTACAGTGCCACACAAAATCTTAATTTGATAACTGGAATAAGGCACTATTATACTGGCAGGAGCAACTCCAAAAGACTGCAAGCATTGTTGGATACCATTCAAGGCTAAAGCAGCAAGTGCAGTGGGATAATGTTCTATGGATTTTTTCGGAGAAATCTTTGAATAGGTCCATAATAATGGTCTGTCCTGCCATAACAATCCTGTAGGTTGACCATAGGTGGCAAATATGCACAATGCAATGGGCTGTCCTTCTTGCCATCTCTTTAGGAAAGCACTCTGTAAACTTTCTTCCACTTTACATAAAGCTTTTCTTGCTTCTTCTGTTAATTGCCTAGGAGAATTAAGTGCTGAATCACCTTTCAAAATATCATATAGAGGTCTTATTTCATAATTTGGTAGCTTTAAATAGCCTCTTACCCAATTGATATCTCCTAACAACCTTTGAAAATCATTTAAAGTCTTTAAATTATCTTTTCTTATCTCAATCTTTTGAGGTATTATCTTTTCAGGTCCAACCTTTGGTCCTAAATAATTAACCACATTTTCCTTTTGAACCTTATCAGGAGCAATAAACAACCTTTTCTTTTTTAATAATTGAACTAATTCTTCATAGGCCCGATCTAACATTTGTTCACTCTTAGCTGCTAGTAAGATATCATCCATATAATGAACACATCTCAAATCTGGAAAATTCTTTCTCAAGGGAGCAATGGCTTCCCCCACATATAGTTGGCACATAGTGGGGCTGTTTGCCATGCCCTGGGGTAATACTACCCATTCAAACCTCTGATCAGGTTCCTCATGGTTACAGGATGGAACAGTAAATGCAAATCTCTCACTATCTTTGGCACACAAAGGGATGGAGAAAAAACAATCTCTTATATCTATAACTATAATGGGCCATGAGGCTGGCAAAGATGATAAAAGCGGCAAGCCGCGCTGCACTGGGCCCATGATCTGCATTTGTTGATTTATGGCACGCAGATCATGCAATAATCTCCATTTTCCAGATTTCTTTTTAATGACAAAGATAGGTGTATTCCAGGGAGATACAGATGGTTTTATATGCTTTAAAAACATCTGTTCATCCACCAAATCTTTGGCTGCGTTTAATTTTACAGAGGAAAGTGGCCACTGAGGAACCCATACTGGATCCTCCGTCTTCCAAGTTATGGGAATGCCCTCCTCAGTGGCCCCTAGGAAAAACCCAGGCCCTGTTTCTTTTGTCTTTGCTGCATAGGTATGGGACTCTTTCGTCCTTGTAAATATTTTCCTATTCCAAAACCTGGAGTATATCCCATATCTTGCATCATATGTTGGGCTGAATCAGAATAGTCATTACTTAATTTAAATCCCATATCCTTTAAAAGGTCTCTTCCCCAAAGGGAGATAGGGAGCTCAAGTACATATGGCTGCATTTCTCCTGAGTGGTTTTCTTGGTCCTGCCACTTTAATAACCTTGCACTCATATCTGGAGTCTTAGCATAACCCAGGCCTTGAAGTGTTTGAGAAGAGGCTTGTACGGGCCAACCTGAAGGCCAGTCTTTCTTTGCTATAATACTCCTATCAGCCCCAGTATCCAAAAGGCCCAGGATCTTTTTACCATCAACTTTTAACTCTAAGACAGGGCGTTGGTCCAAATCCAGGGAGAGAAAAGTCAAATCCGTGCCCGTGGACCCAAAACCATCTTTTCCTCTCTCTCTATCCTTTGCCGCATAGCGGTCATGTAAGCTCGGTAACATAATCAATTGAGCAATTCTATCTCCAGGAGAGATAGCCGTTATACCACGGGGGGAGGCTACCATGATCTTAACCACTCCTGTGTAATCTGGATCTATAACTCCAGGATGGACAATAAGTCCTCTCAAGGCTGATGATGACCTACCTAACAACAAACCAACTGTACCAGGTTCCAGGGGTCCTTTAAAATCTGTTTCAATTAACTGGACCCCCATTTGGGGTGTTAATACGAGTCTGGTGGTGGAGCAGAGGTCCAATCCTGCTGAGCCTGCAGTGGCTCTCTGCGGTCTCTTGGATGGCGGAGGGTTGGCCATCTCTCTTGATTCTGTTCTTTGTCCTGATTCTCTATTGCCCCATATATTTGTGGGCCCTGAGGTTGTGGGCCCCGCTGTCCGTTTTTTGGATGAGCGCTACCATAACCTTGAGTTAAAGGCTGGCCATGGATGTCTATCACTGAACGGCATTCATTAACCCAATGGTTTCCTTTTTTATATCTTGGGCACAACGTCGGCCGCCTGGGGCGTTGTGCACTTCCTGTACTTTCTGTACTCCTTCCCCTGGGGCACTGTCTTTTAAAGTGTCCCATCTTGCCACACTTAAAACAAACTCCTGAACTTCCTCCACCTTTTCTGGCCAACTGTATTACTGCAGCAGCAAGACCAGCATTAGTTAACGGCCCTCCAAGCTCTCTACATACCTTCATCCAAGCCTCTAGGCCTTTGTTCTTATAAGGGGTGATAGCAGCTCTACATTCTTTGGTACATTGCTCATAGACCAACTGTTTTATTAGTGGCAAAGCAGCATCTGGGTCACCAAAAATCTTCCCTGCTGCTTCCACCATTTGTGCCACAAAATCTGAAAAAGGCTCCATAGGGCCCTGTAGAATCTTAGTTAAGTTCCCACTCACCTCCCCTTTATTAGGGAGAGATCTCCAAGCCTTGATAGCTATCTTGTTTATTTGCTCATAAATCTGAATAGGATATCCTATCTGCTCATTGGCAAATCTCCCCTGCCCAAGCAGCATGTCTCTATCCCAGGCTGGATTTCCATCTCTCTGATTAATGGCTGCTTGCTCAGTGGCATACTCAATCAAGAAAGCTTTCCAGTCTAAGTATTGCCCTGGACTTAAGCAGGCGCGGACCAGACCACTCCAATCACTCGGAGTCATACAATGTCTGCTTAATGCTTCCACTTGAGCTATTGTAAAAGAAGCAGTAGTACCATAGGTACGAACCGACTCTGCAAGAGATTTTACTACTTTAAAATCAAGCGGTTCCTCGTACCTGTTCCCTTGTGGGTCTTGGTATACCGGATAGGCAAACTGTAATTCTGTTCTTACTTGTGTCCACATCCCCGGGCAGAAAGATCTCCCTACTTTCAGGGACTGAACTGGCTGCTCTGTCTGAGCGGCTTCTGGATATGGAGGAGGAGTCAAAGGCGCCATGGCAACGGCTTTGTTTACACCAGCTGCTGTCAGCGTGGCTGAAGGCTCTGTAGCGACGACTCCGCCCACTCCGACTGCTGCTGACGTGTCAGACGCCATGGCAACAGCTCCTCCCACACTGACTGCTTCCGATACGCCCTTCTGTTTTACTTTTTTCTTTTCCTTTTTTCTAATAACAGTCCTCTCCAACTGTTCTATTAGAGCGTGTAGCTCTCCTTCAGAATCCGTGCTCTCTGAGTCCTCTAAATCTCTAAAATCTCCAAAATTTCTAAGATCGGGATAGAGAGGAACTTTCTTTTTGTCTTCCTTTTCACTGTCTGCCTGCTCAAATTTTTCGCCTTTGTTACTCTCCTTTTCACTGTCTGCCTGCTCAGATCTCTCCCCTTGTAGCAGTTCTAAAGCTGATTCTCCCTCTTTGATTGCATTACAACACCTCTGATCTTCTAAACAACTCCTCACCATTTTCCAAATCGGTCTTACTCCATGCTTCAGAGTCCCCTGCTCCCAAGCAAAATCCAAGTCCCTGCCTAATTTGTCCCAGCAGGATACCGTAAGATTCCCGGACACCGCAAACCACGGAGCCACAGAATAGCATTCATTCAGAAATCTCTCTAAGGTAGACTTCTTAATCTTCAAATTCCTAGCTAAAAGTAGCTCCTGAAGAGCCAGAAAAATTGGATGTGACTGAGACAATCCCATGTTTAAAAATTTTACTTTAGGTTCACAACTTCCTGCGAAACTTTACCTTTTGTTCGCAACTGCCTGCGAAACTTAACCCTTTGTTCGCAACTGCCTGCGAAACTTAACCTTTTGTTCGCAACTGCCTGCGAAACTTAACCCTTTGTTTGCTATTTCTGCAAAACTTAACTGCTTGTTCACTATCTCCGCGAAACTTTATCTTTTGTTCGCTATCTCCGCGAAACTTTACCTTGTGTTCGCTATTTCCATGAAACTTTATTGTCCTGATTTATCCCAGGAACTTACCAAGCGCTTCCCCTGACTGCAGGAGTTCTGAGTCTTTTCTGGTTCCCCGTACGGGCCACCACTTTGTCGCGTCCCCCCTTGTCCAGCAAGGAATGACGCAACTCGCAAAACTCTTCTCCTGCAGTTTATTCAAGTCCCTTGAAAACAGTCTTCCGAATAATGGGGCAGACCCAACCCACAGGCTAAATACTAATTAAACAGCCAGTCAAGTAAAGACAAGTGGTGCTATCTTAGAGGTCTATGTATGCGGAAGCAAGCCAGATCAGCAGTCTTTGCCAAATATGAACTTATTATCATAAAGAGCACTCACCGTCGGGCTGGTGGAAGGCGGAGACCAGCGCCATCTTTAGGGCGCGGCACTTCGCAGCTCTCTACACTCAGGCACTTGTGAGTTCATCAACTTCTTTTCTATTGGGTAGGGCCTCCCTACTTCCCCCATTGTTATGGTCAACAGCTTAGCATTCCATCTCTAAGCTCTCTCCCTTACAGATATCCTTAAGCCTATCCAAGTCAAATCTTTCTCAAAAAGTATATATAGAACCACAATTGTCAGTGTAAAAATTATCTGTATGTTAAGAGAAACAAACTCAGTAGGAATCCAAACATATTGAGACATTATGAATTTTTCCATTTTTAATTTAGGCGGTTAATTCCACTCTCAAGCTTTGTTTAGTATATAAAGAAAGCTAAAGTTTGCACCTTTGCTGTAAGGCAGTATCTTTTGTTAAGGGAGCTGGTCCTTTGAAATGAATTTGCATTTGGCTCCCACTCTTTGGCTAGGAAGTTACTTTTTATCCGGGCCTCTCAGGCTGTAAGCATAGATTCTAATTGCCCCACATTAGGTGCCAAATGTTGAAAAAAAAAAATGGCTAATTAAACTGTTTACTAGTATTTATATTATCTTTAATTGATTTGGCAGTGTTAATCCTTAACCCCCATTATAATGAATACACACAGACACCATGTGGATCTTAACAAGCCTAGGCCTGGGTTGTGTAATTCTAGCCCATCTAAGCTAGCTCATAATTCTATTACCCAAATATGGCCCCATGTATACATACGTCCCTTTGGACTATTATTCTCCATGCTAAGCTGATGTTCCAGGCCACATGGAAGGATCTTCTTTAATCTACCCCATGTTGTGTCCTCCTTGTCTGCTCCTGGCTTCTCTCCAGCCTTCTTCCTCCCAAGATGCTCCCTTATCTCTTTAAAAACCCGTGTACCTTAGTCCCACCTATCTCTATCCTTGCCCAATCTACAGGTCTCAGCATTTATTTAACCAATCAGAGTCAATTAAGTAACAGACAACAAACAGGACCAATCAACATTTAGAAAGCTTAACATCACCCCATCAATGTATACTGTTATAATGTTCATTAACAAATATAGAAACCAAATTTTAGAAAAGTAAATTAATGAATTCCTGGAAGAACTACATCTGGCTTTACCTTTACAGGTTGTAATTAGACCATTTTGAGAGATTCACCATTTATTTATTTATTATTTGTTTATTATTATTTTATTTATTTATACTAGTTTTAGCAACAGGATACATTTTTGAGCAGGTATAAGGTCCATAATCATCACACATTCATTGTATCTCACCATTTTACTTACAGTGATTATGGTCAAAGAATTCTACCTGATTCACGCCTAGCCAATTAATCACATTGTTGTTTATTTTTGTATTGTTATTTTGATCTATTTTATGACTACCTGGAAGCAAAACTGTTCATCAAAAAAGGAACCAAATTTCACATTTATTTGTTCATGTTTTATGTTCATCTCATAATTCTTTTAATTGTTACTATTTATATGCCATTATGTTTTGACTTTTCTGTTAACAAGCATGTGAAAACAAAGAATGTAATACTGTCCCTGTCTTTTTAGAACTCACCACACAGATAGGAAATAGAGAATTACAGCTTATACTACTTCTACAAGTAAAGTAATACTTTGGTGACCTAAAGGAATAGTGATCCAATTGAAGATTAGTGTATTATATTAAATACATCTTCATAACCACAATTTATACAACAGAAATTGAGACATTGTCATTCTGTTAAAATAGTAAGTAAAATAGTAAAACAATCAAGTAACATTAGTTGGTCCACATACAAAACCACACATACACACACACACACACACATACACACACACACAACCAAACCAAACTTAATGAACCTAAGGTCTGCATAAGGATGAAAATACTCCAAACACTAATAATAATAAGAAGAATAATCTCACATACAATATAAAAATAAAATGATACAATGGTAATATTGAACCTCTTCTAATAGCAGCATACATGTGAAACAAAAAATTTTCATGTTGCTCTGTTAAGAGAGAACTAATTAAATCTTTGTCAAAATAAATTTTTATTTAGAGATAGATATGTACTATATCTATTTCAAATGATAGCATCTGTTGAAATATTACAATACAAAGCATGTTAAATAAAAATTATTGAAAAACAGTACATTGTGCTTTTTCTCTAGAGATGGGTTCTGTATACCACAGCCCCTATCATTTATTGTCATATTTCTAAACTACTTAAAGCAATGTCCTCCACTTTCTCTTCTACCAAACTGCAATAAGTATCTGTAATTCAATGTAAATTTTGTGATGTCCAACTAATATACATTGATCTCTCATCACAACCCTCATTTCATCACAGCGTTCTTTATGATACTGTTATATCTCTAAAATATTTTCTATATTGTTTACATATCTTAAAGTTGATTTTTCATTCTTTCTTAGTATCAGATATTCCTTGATAAACAATTGGTAAAGTAATAATATATAAACCATGAAAAAAACATTCTAGATAGTTAAATGGGAACTTAATTATTTGATGGGTGTACCATCAGTTAAAAATATTTGATGTTAAGTGAAGATTTCTAACAATTATCATTTATACTAGTAATTCTGTGTTTCTGAAATGGGGTAGTCATGGAGAAAGAAAGGGTCCTCTACATTCTGACACATGCTTTAAAATTCATGGCCATTTCTCATACCTTAAAAGGCATTTTGTGGGCTCTGTGAGGAAAAATTGGGGGATGGGAGACAGTCACAGTAGGTTCTGCATTAGCTCATTAAATACTAAAACACCATTTCTATTTTACATAATTTAACATGGCAAACTATAAAAAAGGTGAAACTGGCAACCCCTAGGCGTGCTTTTTAAAACATCCTCATTTAGATGCTAATTTTGATTCTAAGTGTATGACTGGCTTAAAAAAAAAAGCCATTAACAAAGGGCCAGATTACTTAAAAGGGATTATTAGGCAAATATGTGAGGTTGTTCTGATACCAAGTGTCCCTTTTTATGACCAAATACAACTATCCCATATAAAAAGGGGTAAAGATATTTGCTTTAAATTTATAGAGAAAAATCACATAACAGATTTGAAAGGAGAGAAAAGTAGTGAATAATCACTTCTAATATAAATAATGTAGCTAAAAATCAAGGCTCTTTTCCTTGGTGCTATAGGAATATAAATTACTGTAACAACTACAGTTTTGAGAAACCCAGAAATGGTCGCCTCCATGGGGGTTCATGAATGGTGACATAAACTAAAACAATCTGTCCAACAATTTCATACCCTGAATTTTCTGCTAATAAAACCCACCATAATAAAGGACAGCAAAATATGGAAAATAACAGCAAGATCATTAAAGATGAGACCTGTCAAACAAAGCTATGTCAACATCAACAAATGTATGATCAATATGTATTGATAAATGAGTGGTTGTAAGATGACTGCATAAATAAATTATCGCTCAGCAGTACTGCACTGACTTTGAATGTGGTTATAGCTCATTTAAGTTTCTCAATCAAAGGACAAAGAAAGTTTGACCAGCTGAGATAAAACACATCAACCTCTAGCGAGTGTTGTACTTTACCTTTGTGTTTATAGATAATCTTTCCATCTCACAATTGATGTCGCTGTATTCAGTGTCTTGACAGCTCTCAATTCTCCAAGAGAAAACTTGCTAGATTTTCTTCCTCATCCTGTTATTCTTACTGTTTAATAAGGGTGTGTGTGTGTATTCTGAGGAAGATTTATTTTGCCTCATAGTTTATAGGGTTAAATTGATGGGTGCTTTGCTTCACATGATCTGGCAGTGTTGGAGCAACTGAAGAAGATAGTACCTCATGCTGGTCAAGAATCAGAGAAAAAGGAAAGGATTAGGAATTAGATGTATACTGTATTTTATTTGTTAATTATATGCAGGTGTCTTTGTATATATGTGGGTTTGTGTACATGGTTGCAAGTGCATGTGGAGGTCAGAGGTGTCCAATTTCCTGGAAATTGAGTCACTGGCAGTTGTGAGCTACCTGATCTGAGTATTCAGAGCTAAACACAGGTCCTCTGAAACAATAGCAAGCCCTCTTAACTATTGTGTAACCTAACTTTTAAATTATTATTTAACACTTATTTATTTATTACTAAATTCACTTATAACAAACACCAACAATTTCTTAACTATTAATCCTATAAACTCTTATAATCCCTTTAACCTATCCACTAAACCTACTGATAATTATAACAACTACTTTCATAACCTTTTAGAATGATACAGTCTCTGGGTCAGGTCCTCAGTTGTCAGGAACACAGTCTTTGTTGTAGATTCTTTAACGCACTTAGCAGTCCTTTTTCTGGATCTCTCAGATGCAGGTTCGTCAGGGTAAGTTGGTTATTGCAGTCTCACCTTAAATAAGGCTTCATGCTTTCTTCTCTGTGGGAGACCCCAGCTGTCTGCAGGCCAACTTACTTCTTTTGAATCAGGAGCTCAGCTGCTCTGCCTCAGTCCTTAAAGCCAGGCACAGTTTCCCCTAGGCCACTGATCGGACAGACAAAACCCCTCCAGGCAAAAGCTGAGCCACAGGGTCCAGTCCTTGGCCTTTTGGTGTCTTGCTCAGGCTTTCTTTGCTCACCGGCTTCTTTCTGCTTCAGGGAGAGAGCTGGCCATCAATGGCCAGCCCTTTTTTCAGCAGGACTCTTGGAGCTCTCTAGCATCAGTGGCCTCTTCTTCTTTATCTGGGCTCCATGCACTATCCTTAAATAGGAGGAACTCTGTTTCAGCTTAATTTGGGCTCCGCCCACTTAGCAGCTGAAAACAATGTCAGGCCAGATACTTTGTTTCTTCAAGTCTATTGAGTCTTACCTGTTTTCCTGACTTCAAACTTGTTTTTCAGTCTATTGAGTCTTTCCTGTTTTTCCTGACTTCAACCTTGTTTTTCAGTCTATTAAGTCTTTCCTGCTTTTGCTGACTTCATGCTGATAATGCTCTTCAGGCCCCGAATTAAGAGACAGTATCAGAAACTCCTATATATTTTCTAAATCTAATTTATCTAACCCCTACACTATTGAGTCATCTTTCCAGCCTCCGGGTATAACTTTTGAAGTTCCCTTCAAAACATTTACAGGTACATCCTTTAGCCTTGGTTAAGCTTCTCTTTCTCCTACTTCCAAAAATTGTATCATTGGTTGAACACTATTTGTGCTGGCCACTGTTAATTGTCTACTTGCCACAGTATAGAATCACCTGGGTAGGGGACTCTGGCATCTTGATTGTGCTAATGGAGATGGGAAAGATGACCTCGTGGGCTGCACCATTCCTTATACAGTGATCTTGAACTCTATAAGTGGGAAAAGAGAATGAGTTGAGCATTAGCATGTGTGAATTCATCTATCCTTCTGTGGACGTACTATGACCACTTCTTACATATCTTTTACATTGTCTTTCTTGTCATTGCAAACTATAACCTGGAACTATGGAAGAAAAGAAAAACATAAGCCCTTTCTTCCTTAATATCTTTTTCAATAATATTCTTATAACAGCAACTGGAAAAGAAATTAAATGTTCAATGCATGAATATATGGGGGGGGGGTCAATTCATACTGAACACTTAAGATGGTCCCTAAAGGCTCATAGGTATCTCATCATGTTAAGTATTTTTAATCTGCATATAAAAATAATAAAGAAAGATCTTGAACTTGAGAAGGAGTAGGGAATGCAGGAGTTTCAAAGGGGAGTGAGAGGTTTGTAAATGATATAAATACAATATTATGTATGAAATTTTCAAAAAAATAAAAAATCCATTAAACTCTAAAATGAAAATTATATTGAGTTCATCTCCAATAGTCTGTAAAGTCTCAAAAATTCTAATCTTGTTCTGTTGGAGCCTGAGGGGTCCCCCAAGTTCCTGATGCCCAGAGACCACCAGAGATCGAGGTTAGCTGCAAAATGCAAGAGGATTTTTATTAAGCTGGCACGCCGGGGTTCAAAAGTCTTTGAGAAGGGCTGAACCCCAATAACCATTTTCAGGTAACTTAGAAGCACAAAAGCATCAAACAGGTGGGCATATAAAGGGAACAATGTGTAATTAACTTTTAGCCTGCTAGATGACAACCACAGGTTGGGATAGGGAAGTGGGGATAAGGGAAACAAAAGGGAATCAACCCAGTCAGCTAAACTCAACCTTTAGCTTGCCAGGATGGGACTGTTATCTTTAAGTTAGATAGTTCCGGGGACCGAGTTCTGTAGAATGTCCCCAGGGGTCATGAGGTCAGGTTCTCATGAACGGAGGAGAAGGCCTTCCTAAGGAGGGGTAGTGGTAGTTTTCCACAGCCTCACATTCCCCTCTTCTTTAAGTAAATGATTTCAATCTTGGAATCAAAGACCTGATTTTTCCAACGGGATTTCAGGTATTGTTGTCTTAACATCAGGACCTGGACAGCACTAACATGCTCTCTGACAAAGGAGACCAATCTATTAAGGATACAGGGTCCAAAGGTTAACAGAAGAAGGAGGATGATGAGGGGTCCCTTGAGTCTAACCCTGCAGTCAGCTGGCAAACTTTGGGTTATAATGATGGCCACCATGCCCAGGGGCAGAGTCTGCTGGGTGAGCAAGAGGAGAGTTAAGAGTCTGGAGAGAGCCGAAGCTTGAGCTTGAGAGGGTTGGAGGTGCGGTGAACTCGCCATTTTTCTGAGGCTTCAGGTGCTCTCTTTACGTGAGAGGTGTGGATCCAGGCTGAGATACCGTCAACTTTGATGGCCGTTGGAGTGGTAAGCAGGACTATGTAGGGTCCCTTTTATCTGGGCTCAAGATTCTGGGAGTGGTGCCGGCAACCTGGAAGGGATGGGTGACCTCCGGAGTTCCTGGTTGGTAGGCTTCAGCAAGCTGTATCCACACCTCCTTCTGAACCAGTTGGAGTCCTTGTAATCTAGCATATAAATCATTATAAGATGACAGTTAGGGTCAATACCCTGTCTGAGGGTGAGCAAAGGAGGTGGGGCACCATACAAAATCTCAAAGGGAGTAAGATGGAAACGAGAGGGTGTGTTCCTTACACGGAACAGGGCCAAAAGGAGAAGCACTGTCCAATCTGTACCATTAGTCTCCAAGGACAATTTAGTTAAGGTCTCTTTTTGAGTTTTATTTATTCTTTTTACCTGTCCTGAGCTTTGGGGTCTATATGCACAATGTAATTTCCAATCAGTCCCCAAATACCTGTCTATTTCCTGACTTACCTGGGCAGTAAAGGCTGGCCAGTTGTCTGACCCTAGTACCTTAGGGGCCCTGAAGCAGGGAAATATTTCTTCTAGGATTTTCTTAGCCACCATACTGGTGGTTTCATTTTTGGTAGGGAAGGCTTCTACCCACCCTGAAAATGTATCAATGAAGACTAACAGATATTTTTTGCCATACCTGGCAGGACACACTTCAGTGAAATCAACTTCACAGTAGGCCCCAGGCCTGTCTCCACGCAGCCTCTTACCGGGTTCTGTCTTATCCCGACTGGGATTGACCTTCTGGCATGGTATGCAGGCTTGGACAACATTTTCTGCTAGCTTGTGAAGTCCTGAAATCTCATAGTTAGTCTTGTTAATTAGAGTGATTAATTTCTTTGTGCCCAGGTGTGTCCACCGGTGCATCTGTTTTAACATTTCTTCTGCCTTTTTAGAGCCCATAGTCTGTTTACCATTTTGACGTTGTAGTGGGAACTCTGTTTCATTAGGGTCTGCAGTGAGTAGTTCAAGTATAACATCTTCCAAAGCTGCTTCTCGGGCAACCCAATCTGCCATATTGTTTCCCTCAGCTATAGGGGACCCGTCCTTTTGATGACCCGGACAGTGGATGATGCTTACTTTGGCTGGCAGCATGAGGGTGGCTAGTAGAGCCAGGATCTCTTGTTTATTTTTAATGTCTTTGCCAGCTGAAGTGAGGAGCCCTCTTTGTTGATAAATGGTCCCGTGCACATGGGTGGTAGCAAAAGCGTATCTGCTATCTGTGTAGATATTTATCTTTGTCTTTTTTGTCATTTCAAGAGCTTTTGTGAGGGCAATCAGTTCAGCTTGCTGTGCTGAAGTCCCTTGGGGGAGGGCTGCAGCCCAAATGACCCATTTTCCATCTATCACCGCTGCCCCTTCCCAACGCTTACCTTCTTCAAGAAAGCTGCTCCCATCCATGAACCAAGTGGCTTCAGCATCGGGGAGTGGCTGGTCAGTGAGATCTGTGTGGGGGCCATGGGCCTCGGCAAGCACTTGTTGGCAATCATGGATGATAGCTGATCCCTCCAAGTCAGGGTCGGGCAGTAGGGTGGCTGGGTTGAGCCTGTGGCAGGCGTAAACTTGATGAGGTCCGAGTTCAGGAAGAATGACTGATAGTGGGTCATCCTGGCATTTGTCAGCCACCTCTCAGAAGGATGGCACACTAAGCTTTCTAGAGCATGGGGGGCCATAACTATAAGGTTTTGTCCCTAAGTCAACTTGTAGGCATCTCTGACTAAAGCCGCCACAGCAGCCACTATCCGTAGGCAGCTGGGCCATCCTGCTGCCACAGAGTCTAATTTTTTTTTTTTTGACAGATATGCCACAGGCCGGTTCCATGGAACCAGTCTCTGAGTCAGGACTCCTTTAGCTATCCCCTAATTTTTGGTCACATACAGGTGGAATGGCTTAGTCACATCAGGCAGTCCTAAAGCTGGGGCTGATGGCAGGGCCTGCTTAATTCTGTTGAAGGCCTCCTGTTCTTTCTTGCCCCAAATGAAAGGTATACTCTCCTTTGTGAGTGGATACAGAGGGGCAGCCATTTTTGCAAACCCTAGGATCCATAGCCGGCAGAAGCCTGAAGTTTCCAAGAATTCTATGACTTGTCGGGCAGTCTTGGGGGCGGGTATCTCAGCCACAGTGTTTTTTTTTAGCATCCGACATCCATCTCTTTCCATTTTTGATTAGATACCCCAGGTAACTGACCTGTCATTGACAAATCTGGGCCTTTTTGGCTGAGGCCCCGTATCCCAAGGATCCGAGCTCAGTCAGCAGGTTTTCAGTTCCCAGGAGGCAGTCTTCTTTGGTCTCTGCTGCTAGGAGAATGTCATTAACATACTGGAGTAATGTTACCTGGGGGTTGGAGGCCCTGAAGTGGGGCAAATCTTGGTGGGGGGCCTCGTTGAAGATGGTGGGAGAGTACTTGAATCCCAGGGGCAGGCAGGTCCATGTCAATTGTCCTGATAATCCTGAGGGCGGATCTTTCCATTCAAAGGCAAATATGAGTTGGCTAGAAGGGCTGAGCCTCAAGCAAAAAAAGGCATCTTTTAAGTCCAATACTGTATACCATGTTTGCTGAGGGGGAAGGGCACTGTAGGGTGAAGATCAGCAACTCTTTTGTTAACTTTCCTTAAGTCCTGAACTGGCCTATAATCATTAGTCCCTGGCTTTCTAACCAGGAGCAGAGGGGTGTTCCATGCTGACTGACATTTAGCAAGGACCCCCAGCTCCAGGAGCCACTGTAAATGTGGGCGAATGCCATCTCTGGCCTCTTTGCTCATGGGATACTGATGGACTGAAAGTGCGGTGGAGGTAGCTTTAACCTCCACCACCATGGGTGGGCAATGTTTGGCTATTTCTATGTCAGAAAGTTCGGCCCAGGCTGAGGAAACCTTGGACATCCATTCGTGCATATCTGCTGTCTGAGGAAGGAGTTTTTCAAACAGCCTATGTTCATCTTCCAACCTCATAGTGAGGACCTGAAGCGGCCTCTCCTCTCTGTCAGTCACTGATGGTCCTTCTGCTTGGAAATGAATTTGGGCTCCCACCTTAGAGAGCAAGTCACGGCCCAAGAGTGGATAGGGGCACTTAGGGATCATGAGGAACTAGTGGGATACCTGGCCCATGACAAGGTCTACTGTTTTTCGGGTAGTCCATGGGTGTTGCTTGTTCCCTGTGGCTTCCTGTACCCAGGACCTCTTAGTGGATAGTGGTCCTTCTGATCGGAGGAGGACTGAATGCTGAGCCCCGGTGTCCACCAGAAATTGGACAGGTTTTTCCTCCACATTGAGAGTTACCCTAGGCTTGGGGAGGGGGTCTGAACCCCGATTCCCCTAATCTTCTTCTAAAGCCAGAAATTTTTCTCTGAGGGTGTCCTCCCCTCTTCTTCTTGGGGCAATCCTTGAGCCAATGGACCCTATCAGGGAAGTTAAAGCCTGTGGGTTCTCAGAGAAAGAGAGATTATGAGCTTTCCAGTTATAAAGATATGCAGCGGAGAACTGCCAATAATGAAGTGGCCAGTTCCCCTGGTCATCAGGGGGTCCGTACTCCCTCAGCTGGAGTGCAATGGAGTCTGGCGTGCCAGCACTCCGACTTCTGGTCCTCATGGCAGGGCCCCCTCCCTCGGCTCCTGGCTGGGGTTCCAGCAGGGCTGAGGTTTGGGCAGCCGGGACCCCCTGGGGTGGCTGGAGATTCAGGGTTGGGGGATAGGAGGGTGGTGGAGGGTCCAGAAGTAGGTCTGTCTGGGTGTTTGGGTAGATCTTCTTTGGGGAACCTGTAGTTCGGATGGGCTCCTTCTCAGCCAGAGTCTGCTTCAGAGCGAGGACTTCAGAAGGGGAGTGATGAGGAGATAGATCTGCGGTTGGCTGGCTGGCTTCTGGAGCAGGTGTTGGCAGTGCCAGAGGGGATAGACCTGTGGAGGGAACAAAAGGCCGGACCAACAAAGGGGGAGAGACCAACAGGGCCTCCCAAACCAAGATATAGGGCACTTGATCTGGGTGCCCATGGGGTCCTGGATTAAAAATTTTAGACCTAACCTGTCTAACTTTGTCTAATGAAGAAGCTCCTTTAGGTGGCCACTCAACCTGAAATGTAGGCCACTCTGAGGCACACAGTGTGCCTTTTTTTTTTTTAATCTCAACTGACAGGTTATATGTCCTATTTTTAACTTCAATCCAGTCGTACAGGGTCAGTGTCTGTCCCATCATCAAATCATCAGGGAAAAGGAGAATAAGAAGAGTTGCAAAAAAGAAGACGGAACGACACAAGGCACAAATGGCTCCTGTGAGATCGCCTCAGAAACAGACTCAGACAGGAGCCTCTAAAGAGGTTCCACTGGAATTGTATGAAAGGGGCCCCACTGAGCCATCCCTTCCAGACAAACCTCCAGGGCATCCCCTATGGAGTATCTGAAATCAGATAGCTATGGAGGCCGGAGCATCACATAGCTGCTGCAGAAGCCAGAGCGACCGGCTGAAACAGGCAGCAATTCACACAGAACAGAGAGATAGACAAACAAAGTAGCTCAGAACAGACAGATAGACAAAGTAGCTCGAGCATACCTCCAAATCCTGTAGTCTTGGGGTCTAGGTGCATTTGGCCAATGCACCAAATGTTGGACCCTGGGGCTCCCCAGAGGTCCTCATGCCCAGAGACCACCAGAGACTGAGGTTCGCTGCAAAATGCAAGAGGATTTTTATTAAGCCAGCACGCCGGGGTTCAACAGCTTTTGGAAAGGGCTGAACCCCAATAACCATTTTCAGGTAGCTTAGAAGCACAAAAGCCTCAAACAGGTGGGCACATAAAGGGAACAATGTGTAGTTAACTTTTAGCCTGCTAGATGACAACCACAAGTGGGGATAGGGAAGTGGGGATAAGGGAAACAAAAGGGAATCAACCCAGTCAGCTTTGTAAACCTTTAGCTTGCCAGGATGGGACCATTATCTTTTAGTTAGATCGTTCTAGGGACTGAGTTCTGTGGAATGTCCCCAGGGGTCATGAGGTCAGGTTCTTATGAACGGAGGAGAAGGCCTTCCTAAGGAGGGGTAGTGGTATTTTTCCACAGCCTCACAGTTCAAAACTGTAAAATCAAAAATCTTCAAATCCATCTGTTAGGACCTTGTAAAATAAAAACAAAGTTATATACCCCAAAGACAATTGCCACAGTGTATCCACTCCTATTTCAAAATGTTGATATAGAAGAACAGGAAGCACTAGAAAAAAGCAACACAAGAATGCAGCACAAAAAGCCCTCCATGTCCAGCATCTAGAGCAAACAGTGTTGTGATAAATACCAACGATCTTGAGTATTGATGTCTCTGCGGTCTTGGCATTTGCATCCCATATAGAGTCTTCCTTGGGAGGCTTCTCCTCTTGTTTGTTGCTTTCTTCAGCCAATGTTTTTACATCTCCTCCATCATCCTGGTTTAGACTTTGATCTTATCAAGACTACCTATTTTCTGGCTCTGTCACACACATTACCTCATCTCACAGTGTTTTCTCTGAAATCTAGGAGGAAAACTTCAATTACTCATGTAGTAAAAGGATCACCTAGATGACACCAAGTTCTCTCACTAGCTTGAATGCTAGCAGATCCATCTGCTTCAAATATCAGTGCATTAGGCATTTGAGTGCATAAGTAACTAAAGAGGGTAAATGGAATCCTAGAGGAGAAACTTCTAGCTGGCTCTATGTAAACAAGGTACCAGGAAATGGTAATCTTTTCTTAAGGGACTGACTTTCAAATGAATTTCCTCTTTCATACACATGAGCTTGCCATATGTAGGATCTGGAAAGACCTGAAATGCATCAAGGCATATTTCCTAATGTTTCCTGCTAAGTACTTAGCTTCTTTGTAATGCCTATAATCTCTTCAGAAATCATGGCAACCTTAAAGTCAACTTTAGACATGGTTTTCTGAATGAACTAAATGTTTTCCAACACTTTCTGTTCTGCTTTTATTTTTCTCTTACTTTCAATATTAATCTGGTGAAAACAGAAAAATAACAATTTCATATTCTAAATGTTAGGCTGTTGTAAAATCTCCTTGCGACATTAATTGTCCTATACTCTTTAAATTCAACCTCCTATAAAGTTTCAGGACATAAATAAGATATAGACAAGTTCATTGTACAATATAGACTCTAGTCTATCTTATTGCCCAATAGAGTTTTCATTCCTGTCTGCAATTCTCTAAGTCTG
>CAJQZJ010032660.1:4282279-4311840 GCA_907164525.1 Lophiomys imhausi | reverse complement strand
TCCCCCTCAGCCCCACCATCCTCTTCCCTTCTTCTTTTTTTTTTTTTTTTTTAGTTTAAGGTATTTATTTTTCCCCCCAACAGCTCTCCCTTTCAGTCCAAATAATGGTTCTTTTTCTTATAACTATAAATACAATACAAAACAACAGAAATAAATAGGCCACGATTATAAGAGTTATATGGCTTAGCATACATTCCCAATGTCCAGTCCATATGTATTTGGCACCTGACTTTAACATTCTACTATCTAACCATCTCCATGAGTTTAAAGTTCTATATCTAACTCAGCTTTCATACTAACTTGCCTCATAATTTTAAAAATATCTTCTTAGATCCAGAACACCCTCTTGATTCCTAAACAACTCAAAATTTAACTATGAGACTCTAGCTATCTATTCTTCAACCACCTCAGAGACCTGAGAGGGATAAATATATCTGATTATATAGGAAGTGCAGGGCCTGCAGCTTCCAAAACTAAAAAATGACATACCAGTGGCTGCCTGGACAGTTCCCATTTTCTCTCCATACATTGCAGCATCAATCTTCAGCCATTTGGCCCCATTTCTCTGACAGACATTGGTTGTAGAGCAGGAATTATGAAGGACTTGTCCCAGAGTTAGGATTAGGGCAGGGCTCTGTTCTTATCTTTCCAGGAGATTTAAAGCATCCATTCAAGGAATCCAGGGACAACTGGACAACGGAAACCTCAGCAGAAAACAGATCAGACACCAAAGAAGACAAGTGGCCCAGATGATCCAGCCTTGCAGACTTCTTCAATAGCAGTTTCCTCAAAAGTCTATAACCACAACAACTCAAAATCACTAAGATCGTTCAGCTCCACAGACTACTCCAGCCAGATCTTCAGTAAAGTTCTGAAGATCAGCTTCTGTCTATGAACTTCATAGGACATCTAAATAGCTGAGCACAAAGGGACTGAACATCAAATGATTCTATTAACATTTTTAACCATTTTTCCATTCTTATTTGGGCCCCAAACAGGTTTACTATGTCCCAAATCAGCAGGAAGTCATTTTAAGAGAACAACGTCCCATCCCCAGAAGGTGGGGAGGGTGTTCTTCCCCTTTGGTTATTTGATAGATAATAGAAAATTTTGTTATTTAGGGGAAAAGACTACAAGCTGTTAAATGGGTTTTGGAGGTTAGACCCAGGGACTTCTCTCTTTTGCTTTTCTGTATCCTCCTTTCTCTCCTATATGGGAGTGAACAGACTTGAGAAAAATGGGACATAGACATAGTATAGGAAAGAACAAGAAAAAAGGACAGATTATTGAATATAGCTTTATACCTTTGTATACTGATACAAAATTAATATTATATTTGGCTAAATTGGTATTGATCATTGTATATTAATGCAAATTTAAGATTGTATAGGGCTACATCGGTATTGATCTTTGTATATTGATACAAAATTAAGATTATATTTGGTATTGGTGGATTTTTAAAATGTGGATAACCTTCAAGCCAAACTTAAAAAAATGATGCTTATATATACCACATCTTTGTACAAAATAAGAACATTCATCTGATGTACATAATATACAAAAGTTTTTTTTTAGACAATAGTGCTCATTGTGGTACTTTCTTGTTGAATTTCTGCCTTTCAATCTTTTTAGAGTAAGAGCCCAGAATTGTATGCAACATATATAATGAACACATTGCATGGTCAACAGTGCCACAGCATTATTAATTTGATTCTACCTTGCTTTAATACTCCTAGGACAAATTTATAAAACAAAATTGATTTTATAACAAACAGAGAGCCACATGGGTAAAACAAAGAAAAATTGGATTTAAATGTATCATAGGTTGTTCAAATGTCACTTCTTCCTAATAGTATAATAGGCTATATTTATTATATCAATATCCACTTTTTGTTTGGGGTGATCAAATATACAAATTAGTGGAAAATGTTTCAAGGCTCACAGACAGAATACATATGTCTGAAATCTGTGAAAACAAGCATAGAAATTTATACTTTTTAAATGTAAAAGGCTAAGGTCAATTATCTTCATATTATGTAATGGCTTTGTAAGAAGAAACAGGATATCCTTTTTTATGTGGATCAGGTAGACCAAAACTTCATGTTAAAGACAAAAATTTTCAGACCTGGGGATGTGACACAGTGATGAACTGTTTACTGAGCATGTATATAACCCTGGGATTAACCTGTGGCACTGCAAATAAAAACAACCATGAAAATATATTTTTAAAGTAGTAATAAAATAACTCCTAATGATAGCCTGCTTTATTCATAGAGCAGTGCCTTGCTCAGCTATCGTCAGAAGTGCTTCCTCCTACAGTTGATGGGAACAACTACAGAGAGCCACAGCCAAATATTATGCAGAGAGTGAGAGACCTTGGAACACTCAGCCATAAAAGGTATGTTTCTATTAAATCCCTTCCTTAGAGCTCAGGGTATTCCTAAGAAGAGAAGGTAGAAAAAGTGTATGAGCCAGAGGGGATGGAAGACCCCAAGAACACAAGGACCTCTAAATCTACATGAGCAAACCTCATATGATTTCAGAAAGACAAACATAATTCAAAAAACTTGCACAGATCTACAAATGGTGCTCTGTACTTCCTTCCATATTCAAGTTGAGTGTTTTTATGGGATTCTTGAGTAGGCATATGAGTGAGTTTCTGATTATTGTACCTTCTTTTGGTCTCTTTTCCTTCATGTGATAGTTTTTTTCTTTATCTTATTATATCTTATTTTAGTATATTTAAAAAACTAATGAATGCAGTGTCCCATTAACAGATAATCGTCCATGTTCTTGTTCCTTTCAGTCTGTTGGTTATAGGAGAGTTATCCTGCACTATATGGCTAAAATCCAGTTATAAATGAATACATGCCATGTGAATCTTTCTGGGCCTGGGTTAGCCCACTCAGGATGTGCTTTTCTAGTTCCATCCCTTTGACAGAAAATTGCATGATTTCCTTGTTTCTGATGGCTGAGAGGTATTCCACTGTGTAAATGTACCAGGTTTTTGGTTTTTTTTTTTTTTTTCCATTCGTCGGTTAAGGGACATCTGGGCTATTTCCAGTTTCTAGCTATTACAAATAAGGCTGCTATGAACATAGATGAGAAGATGTCCTTGTGGTTTGGTGAGGAATCATTTGGATGTATGCCCAGGAATGGTATGTCTGGGTCTTGAGGTAGAGCTACTCCAAGTTTTCTAAGATATCACAATACTGATTTCTAAAGTGGTTGTACAAGTTTGCACTTCCACCAGCAATGGAGGAGTGTTCCCCTTTCTCCACAACCTCGCCAGCATGTGCTATTACTTCAGTTTTTGATCTTAGCCATTCCAATAGGTGTGAGATGGAATCTCAGAGTCCTTTTGTGTTGTGTTCCCCTGATAACTAAAGATGTTGAGGATTTCTTCAAGTGTCTCTCAGCCTTTAGAGATTCCTCTTTTGTGAATTCTTGGTTTAGCTGTGTACCTCATTTTTTGATTGGATTATTTGATTTTTCAGTTTTTAATTCATTTAGTTCTTTGTAAACTTTGGATATTAGCCCTCTATCAGATGTGGGGTTGGTGAAGATCTTTTCCCAATCTGTAGGCTGCCATTTTGATCTAATGACAGTGTCCTTTGCCTTACAGAAGCTTTTCAATTTCATAAGGTCCCATTTATTGATTGTTGATTTTTTGAGCCTGAGCAATTGGTGTTCTCTTCAGGAAGTTGTCACTCATGACAATGATTTTGATACTTTGTTCCACTCTCTCTTCTATTAGATTTAGTGTGTCTGAATTTTTGTTTAGGTTTTGATCCACTTGGACTTAAGTTTTGTGCAAGGTGATAAATATGATTCTATTTGCATTCTTCTACATGGTGACATCCCATTAGACTAGCATCATTTGTTGAAGATGCTTTCCTTTTTCTATTGTATGGCTTTGACTTTGTCAAAAATTAAGTGACCGTAGTTCTGTGGGTCTATTTCTGGGTCTTCAGTCCACTTCCATTGATCCACTGGTCTGTTTCTATGCCAGTACCATGCTGTTTCTAAGTCAATTTATCTTTTATGTAAAGAAGGGCTACTGATTTCTTAGATTTTATTTTGTACACAACTATTTTGATGAAGGTGTTTATCAGCTGTAGGATTTCTCTTGTGGAATTTTTGGAGTCACTTTTGTATACTATCATATCATCTGCAAGTGGGAACTGTATATAAGAGAGAGAAGAGGAATAGAAAGACCCACGGGGTCAAGATCAGTACATGAAAATCAACAGAAACAACTCACCTAGGCTCCTACCAAGTCACCTAGGCCCCTAGAGACTGAAACACTAACCAAAATAAGAAAAAAAAAAAAAGCTTAGACTTGATCTAGATGCTCCTATACAAATATAGAGGACAGGCAATTTGATCCTCATACAGATCACTGAACAAGTAGAGGTGGGGCAGACTTAGTCATGGACTTTGTTAACAGTTAGTGGGACACTTTATCCTAGTGGAGCTGCCAAGTCAGGCCCCATAGCAAGAGGACACTCAAGCCCTCATGTTACTGATGAATGAGGAAGGTGATATGTGCCCCCTCTCACCTGAGGAGTAGGATAGGTGAGAGAGGGGGTACAGGTTGGGAGGGAGTTACCAGGAAGGAAGGAGGGAAGAGGCTGTGATTGAGATGTAATTTGAATAAATAAATAAATAAATATATAAAACTAATAAATACTGTTGAAAAAAAGAATATGAATACTTACAATTATAGAAGCTTTCTAAACTATACACACATATAAATATAGTTTAAATGAACTACCTTATAATGGAGAGGTGCCTCTCCCAGTCACCAATGGTATAAAATAAAAGGCCACTACCAGGAACTATTTGCTGCTTTTTGAGTTGTTGTTCAGTAAGTTTCCATAGATCTCCAAACATTATAGACTTTTGTCAATGTTCATGGTGATTCTTCAGAGCTAGATAAGAAAGTCATAGGACTTTGAGTCTCAAGCTTGCACTGATATGGAAATCTCATTCCTGTTGGCACTTTAGAATTACTGAGCAAGTCCAATTTCATATTATTTTTGTTTATTGCTCATTGATATAGCATAACTCTCTTCATTTGAGAATGAAGATACTGAGGAATATGAAGGGGAGAGAAGCATGTCTGTTTCTCTCTTTCTTCCTCTCTTCCCCCTTCTTTGTCAACCCCCTTGCACACACAAATTCACTTGGGCATACCCAAACAAACAGAAAAATCAGACTTGCTATGGCAGAGTCAAATATGAAAATTTGGTAAGATACCATCAATGTGCTTACAAAGAAATAGGCAGATAGAAGATGAAAGCAGCATGCTGTGAAAAATCAGAAACAGTATTGTTTACATGGAAATGAGAGAAAGTAAGACTGGAAGTATTCTGGTCTAATGAGTAAAAGAATCACTTGATGGACCAATAACATGATGACATTATTGGTGGTCAGTGATTTGTGGGTGGAAAATAGTTGTTGGAGGAAATAAGGCACAGGATGTATGTCCTTAGTGACATCATGCCTTGTATATCATGACTTGTCTGCTTCCTGTATCTGTTTTCCTCTGCCTCTGTCTTCTCTATGTAAAGAAATTTCTCCATCACATACTTCTGCTATGATGATTTACCCAGTTACACGATGGCAACCAAGCATGACTTGAACTCTCTGAAGCCATGGTTCAAATAAATATTTCTTTCATTTAAGTTGTTTGTGTTAGACATTGCAATACAGTGAACAGAAAGTAATGAAAACAACTTTTTAGTAGTCCTAAAAGCTAAAGGTTATGATTATAAGGCCTACTATAAATGGCCAGTGAATGCAGCAATAAGAGGAAAGAAAGTTCAGAAATAAGATGCCAGAATTTTCCCTATTAGACTAACCTACCCTGGGTGATTTATGAAGAACAGAATTTATTTTACATAGTTCTAGAGACTAAGGAGTATCCAAACCACAGTACCAGGAGATTCAATATCTGGTGACAGATTCAGCATATTTCTTCAGACTATGTCCTCATATGGTGGAATAGGTAAGGGACTTTTCTTGCATTTACTTCATAAGGATACTGATACCATAGGATGGCTTTATCACAATGATCTTATCGCCTTTCCTCTTTTGATGTACTCCACCATTTTGGTGCAGTGAGATGGTTTAGCAAGTAAAGGAACCTGCTGCCCACCCTGATGACATGAGCTTGAGATCAAGATACCACATCAAGAAAAGAAGAACTGATTCCTCCAAGTCTTCTCACCTCTACACATACACAATGATCCACTCATGCCTTGATGCCATCCTGCTTGTGTTTGCTCATACAAACAAACAAGAAATAAACAAAACATGTGAAAAAGTAAAAGCGTTCCAACTCCCAGTTCTATCACCAGGGCAGTTTGGACTTTTACATAAGAATATGAAAGGGACATAAACATATTCAATCCATAGCAGAAGCTGTGAACAATGTTTTTCCTCATCCCTTTATTTAAGATCAATGAAACTCAAACTTTCTCTTGAGAAATTTCTCCAGGTTTTGTTCCTTGCCCTTCATTTCAGCTATTGACTCTTTTGTCTCTTCTATCCCAGTTCTCCATCTCATTTGTCTCTAGAAGAAATGTTCTGTTTCTGCTTTGTCTATTCATTAACACCATTACATTTCAAGACTTGTAGCTCTCCTAGAGAATTGTCTTATGTTACCCCACCTGTTGCTCTTTCCTTTCATGCTTTTGCTTCTAGATACCCGTGTAACTAGTTTTGTTTTTTTTTTTTTTTTTTTTAAATTTTGGCTCCAGAGAAGTATAATTTGACAAGATGAAGAAGATGAAGATAAACCTAAGGTACAAGGATAAAGTGAGAAATGACAGCAGTGTTCAAGGGGACTATTGTCCTATTTTGTTTAGAAATTGTAATAAATGGAAATAGAGTGAGAGAGGCTAGAAAGACATTTGGGGACCTCACACAAAATTCAGAATGCTCACTTGGTTTAAAAACCAGATTAAGTTTTTTACTTTGAATGGGAAAATTTGTAAAGTCTTTAATCAAGGACGTATTATGCTCTAGTTTTTCAATTGTGAAGTTTACTTTGGTGTCTATGAATTAAACAAATTGTATGAGAAGAGCCTCATGTCACTAGAATTAATAGAACTTGGTGTGAGGACCAAATTGGGAAGACATAAGTGAAAAAAAAGAAGACATTATTATGACTGTTTAAAAGGTGAAGAGGCAGAAGAAATGTAGTCTTCCTGGGAACTGATTAGAAACAGAAAACTTTGGTACCCAATGATTGGAATACAGAGAAATGGAATTTCAAGGCATGGAAGTATTTCATGCCTAGAGGAGGCAGAATGGAGTAGTTTAAAGTAGACACAACTGGAAATGAGAGGCCAAATACAAACCTAGATAAGGTTTCATGTCTGAGAATCTCAAAAGTTTTGTTGACTGGTTACAAGAGTCCTGGGAAACAGGTATAGAGGTTTCTGCAAATAGAGCTAAATAAATATTTTCTTGTATTTCCCATTGGATAAAGGTGCTTTAATCCTGGTTTGCTTTAAAATCCAGCAAATGCTCTTTATATAATTTATGAGTTTTGTTTTGTTTTTGTTTTTTTATAACTGAAACAAGTTGTTGTGATCATTACCCTGAGTCACATTCATAAGCAAAGAAAGTTGACTGATTAAAGGACAAAGAAAAGCTTCATTGGAAATTTGACTTGTTCCTTCAGTCACATTCCTTTGGCCTTAGGTATTCTGGTCATGAATTGTTACTTATCAATTTTTCTTAAAATGAGAATATTTTTGTTTGTCCTAGGTTTGATTCTTCAACCTATCGGAAACTCCTCATAGAAGTTTACAGTCTTGACTGGATAATGAAACATTTTTCTCCCTCACCAAGGTGTGCTCCAATTGAGCATAAGTGTTCTTGTTCTCAGACAACTGTGTGTATTGTGAACAGATTAGAAGTATCTCAACATGACTGTGCTACACCGTAATAGCTACTGTAAAGACACACAGCCTGAATTACCTTGATTATGGGGGGTCCTAAACAGTAGTGATTGACTCCTCTAGGCTAAGGGCCATCTCAACTGCTGAGGGCATTTATTGCCATTTGGTCTTTAAGTAGTCTCAGCAGGATGTGAATGACTCAAAGTGGAGTTGTTTAGACATGTTCTTCCAAACAGTTATTTAAGTTTGGATGTTTTCTTAAAAATCTTTTAGTGTTCTAATGATCTTTTCTTTAAAGACATTCTTCCTTTTATGATTTATTTTTACCTAATCATTTTAAAGGAAAGTTGGTTTGGTGCCATTTGACTTTCCAATTCTTATCTCCCCTCTTTCCCCCCTTTACTCCTTCTGTTTATTTTTATTTCCTTATCTTTCTTTCTCTAACTCTTGGACATATTTCAAGTATGGCTTAGCCCAGGAGAATCTACTGAATATTTTAAGTCTGCAGCACTGGCACTTTGAAGTTTTTATGGGTTGTTTTGAAGGTCATAAATTAAGCTATTAGTTCACAATGTTTGAGCTCCTTTCTATTTTCTGGCACTTTTTATCTAGCTTCTGGCTTTTAGATCCTTTTGCATCATTTTGCAACGTTTGTATAAAGCCATTCTTTTGTGAAATTGTACTGCTTTGTTGAATGTTGTGGAATTTTTATTGATTTTCAGTGCCTTCATCTCTGGATGAATCCTCAGTTAGCTTAAATGATGCATTTTTTTTTTGTGTGTGTGTTAGCATTCCTTTCATTGTTTTCTGTATGTCTTCTGATGTTTTTATTTGCAATTTTATTTGTTTGTTTCTCTGTGTATCCCTGGCTGTCCTGGCCTCACTTTTGTAGACCATGATGGCCTTGAACTCACAGAGATCCACCTGCCTCTGCCTCCCGAGTGCTGGGATTAAAGGTGTGCGCCACCAAACCTGGCAAGATTTTAAGCATAGGTTTTATCTTGATATCTCAATGTAGTTTTATTTTTTTTGGAGGGGGGGTTGGTTTTGTTTGTTTGTTTTGTTTTTTTACTTTGTACTTGAACACTTTTCTCTGAGATTAATATTTTAACAAAATAAAAGGATTCCTAATTGCTTGCTCTTTTCTTGATTGGCACTACTGTGCAAAGTTTACAAAGCTTAGAACAGCAATTGTGTTTCTCTTTCTATGGCTTATGGTCTACACTTGGCCCTTTCTCTGCTGCTGTAAACCATATCTTGGCTCCTGAATAGTGATGAGAATAAAAAGCATCTCATGCATTTTTTTAAAAAGTCTTAAACAGTATATACAGCACATGATGATATTTTTTTCAATACAAAGTATTGTGGATTAGTAAACTCTTACATTTACCTACAAAACAGGAGGAAAAAATGCTGTGGTGAGTCCTAGTTAAATGTAAGTTTTTGAAATTACCAGAGATTGTAGTGAAATAGCATCTCTTGATGGAACAAAAGCAAAGACTAGAAAGCATATATAAAAACTCATAAAATTAGAGTAAAAATGTCAATATACAGTTTTATACAACATGAGGGAAAGCAAAATGAGGTTGAAGGATGGAGCTTAGTCAAAAACTAGATTACTAGAAAGTTACAAAATTCTTAAGTGTTATAATTCTTTACAGTACTACTTATTAATGGATGTACAATACTGTTTCTAATCACTTAATTTTATTTTAAAAAATCTTAACCTCAGTGAAAGTGTTTGAATATACAGTTCCTGAGAACTCAAGATAAAACCTTTCTTTAAAATAATAGAAAATCAAAACAACAAAGAACACAGACATATTTATTGGAGGAAGGTCTTATACTGACTGCCCTTCTGAGGCCCTCTCTGATTGGATAATAAAAGTTGCTGATGGCCATTTAGCTGGGCAGAGAGAAAATAGGAAGGTAGAACTTCCTGAGACTAATTAAGGAAGTCTGGGAAAGACAGAGGAAACTCTCTCTGTCCTCCAGGACTCCGAAGCATGAGGATGTCTGGGTATGAACTCTGTGAGTCCTGAAGGTACAGGAAGCCACATGGAGAATTGAGAATAGTTGGTCAGGTTAACTTAGATTAGCTAATTGAGAGTCAGCTAAGGCATAAGCATTGAAATATTAAAAGATCTTGGTATATTTAATTATTGGGAAATGGCTACCATGGGTTTCAGGCCGCCAGCTAAGGCAGGCCTATAGGCCTACCGCTAGGCCACCACCTGCTGCTCCACTAGCCTAATATAACAGTTTATAATTATTAATAACTATCTTTGTTAGCATGGTTGCGGTTTCACATATGCATGAGATAACATTAACAATGATGACCTAAGGTTTACAACCTATGGTAGGAGGATTTTTCCCAAGACTAAGGAATCAATAATGATTCCACAAAATTCAAAGCAGGATATAATTTGGTTGTACAATTTGTAATGAAAAATACACACTGGAAAACTTATGTATTATTTAATAGGTATTTTTAAAGTAGAGATTATAGAAATTATGAAGATAGATGAATCAGATATGGTTCAAGGAATTAGAAACAAATTGATAAAATCCCATAATACACACATTTGGAAAAGAAAATAAGCATCATCCTAAGACAAAGCTTCCTCCTAAACATCTTCATCATGATAATGGACTTCTAGCATGTAGATGGCCATCATTGGTTAATGGATATTCACTTCCTGTTCTATAGGCATCATCTTCTACCTGCATTTGAAAACATAATGAATGCATGGAGAATGTTAAAGGCAGCTTATTAGGTGAAGGAGGGAAATCATGACCTTTATCATTTAAAGCTTGAATTTACAATCTATTTTACCTGCATGATCATCAATACAGACCCACATTTGTAGCAATTTTATGTAAATATGACCTGGAGGTTTTGTCAATATACAGTTTTAGGTTGCTGGTGAAGTTTGAGAGTTTCCCAACTCTTGAAGTCCTGCTTTGGTGTGGACCACACACTGATGAGCAAGATTTTATTCTAAGTATTTTTGTTCTGCCATGTAGCTAACAAGAGCAAAAATTCAAAGCAGTATTCACATGTCTAGAACATCAGCATTAACTGATTGTAAAATTCCTCATCTTTGCCCAAAGCATAGATTTCCTTTGACAAAAACAAAAGCAAATACACTCTCCTTATCAATTGCACTCCAGTGTGTTGAAAATTAAAATATAGTTCCATTTGTGACTCAGATACCAGAGAAGAGATTATTTTAGACTTTCATATTCTGTAGTCAATTTATACAAAACAATTAATTTGATATTTTGTTAATAGTTTTTTGATGTTGCTACATTGTGTTAAAATTGAAATATAATTTCTATGAAACATATTTCACCATTTAACTATTTTCAACTGTGCACTCTCCCTACTGCCACAGGTGGAAAAAGGTGGTGGGGGGAGGGCATTTTTGAGCCAACACCACCTCATAGGAGGCAAGGCCAGCTCTCCTGCGTTCACACTCTCCAGGCTTGCTCACCCATGCCCAAGCCTCCAGCTCTCTCTGGATTGCTGCAGCCAATGAAGCGTAGGCCCAGCTGAGCACAGCCCCTGGATCAGGGACATCTCCATGGTCTTTAGCAGTAATATGAGCCAGAGACATCAACAATGATCCCTGCTGCTGCAAAGCTGCTGGCCCAGACATGGCCATCAGTGGGAGGTTCAGCATGGGCTCGACTCTACCATGGCCTTTGATGGCAGGGCAGGCCAACCACAATCGACATTTCCACCCTGGGTGTCCCCAGCCCCACCTTTCTTCATAATACTCAAAATGTTCCCTCTCTCTCTCTCTCTCTCTCTCTCTCTCTCTCTCTCTCATCTGTCCACCACATGCGTACACATCATAGTGGCTCCCTCTGTGCACAGGCCACGTTGCAGATGGACCCCTGGGCATTTCATTTTATCTATCTATCTATCTATCATCTATCTATCTATCTATCTATCTATCTATCTATCTATCTATCTGTCTATCCATCCATCCATCATCATCTATCTATCTATCATCTGTCTATTTATAGGCTAGAAATATATGAATATTCTCCACTCAGTCATTTCCCTCACTGAATTTCAATGTCCCAAATTTAATTAACATAGCATGGAGGCTGCTCTAAACTGAACTCAACATTGAGGACTTCAATGATTTTTATATGCTCACAGTTTTGTGTAAACATCACTACAGTCAACCTTTAGAGGAGAGTTTCTCAACCTGTGGATCCTGAACCCTTCTGGTCCAATAACCCTTTCACAGGGGTTGCATATCAGATATCCTGTCAGATATTTACATTACAATTCACAACAGTATCAAAAATACATTATGAAGTAGTAGCAATAAAAAAAAATTCTGGTGAAGTCATCACAACATGAGGAACTGTATTAAAGTGTTGCAGTATTAGGAAGATTGAGAACCACTGCTCTAGAAAAACCTTCTATACAAACAGCAGTTGCTGCTCACCTCCTACTATATGTCTCCAAATTCATTAACTTGCTCTCTGTCTTTCTGCATCCCCTTGTGCTGAACAATTTATAAAAGTGAGATCAAGCTATTTGTGATCTTATATGTCTTATTTTTGTAACAATTTAATATAAAGTTTTATTTTTGTTGAGGCATGTATTATCTTATTTCATGGTTGACTAACATTCTATTTTATGGGTAACTGTGTTTTCTTTTCCCATTTATCAGTTGAAAGATATTTAGTTTCATTCTTTACCTATTATGGAAATGGCTGTTACAACAGAGGTGGACAATCACGTGTCAACATATGTTTTTACTTATCTTGGCTGCATCGCCAGGAATAAAATTTCTGTGTGACATTAAAATCATACCCTGTTTATTTTAAATTCTTAGTAACAATGTATGAGAGTTCTAGTACTCTTCTTCTTTACTGTGATTTGTTTTTTGTTTGGAAAGGTTTGTGTGTATGTGTGTGTGTGAGTGCATGCATATATGTGCATGTTCATGTGTGTGTACAGGTACATGTCTATACTTGTGCACTTGGGTATGTATGTGTCTGTGTATGTGTGTGCATGCTCAAGTGTGTTGTCTTTGCTTATGTGTGTGGGGGTGTGGGGTATCTATGCATATGTGTATGTCTCTGCATATTTGTGTATGTTCATGTTTATGCAGGAAGGAGCACATGTTTGTAGGTGTTTGTGCATATCTGTGCATGTGTGTGTGCATTGTTCTTAGGTGCGGTTTACCTTGTTTTTGAGACAAGGTGTCTACTTGGCCTGAAATGTACCAAGTAGACTATGTTGGCTGGCTAAGTATCCCCAGGGAACTGTTTGCTTCTATTACTCAGCACTGGAATGAAAAGAGTTTACTACCACATCTAGCTTTTTAAACTTATGAATTTGGGTCCCATGTTTGTAAAGCAAGCACTTTATCAACTGCTCTTTTACAACAGCCTCTGGTTTGAACTTTTTTGGCATGTGCTTTTAACTAATGTTTTTATTAACATAAGTTAATGTGCACAAAAATGAGTTTCATGATGTTTTAAAACATATACATAGTGTATGGAACATAATAACTTCCATTTTGCCTCACTTTTCACCCCCCCCTACTACCACTATATTAATTGCTTTCCTCTTTCCAACTAGCCTCCCTTCAATTTGAATGTTCTGTGTATGTGTATGAATGTGTACATGAGTGCATGTGTGCATACATTCCTCTTTGTGTGTATTTGGGTGTCCCCTAATGTGTTTCATTAAGATTTCCTAAAGGAGCATATGCATTTTACCAGTGGCTATACCACTGAAGAATATCTCAAAAGGCGATCCAATCTTGTAGATATTTCATGTAGGTGATCACAATTGGTTTGATTTCAAGAGTTTACCAGTCATGACATTTTGGAAATTCACTTTTCCACACAACTCCTTACCCACTTTCTTGGATTTACACTCTTTTTGTCCCTTTAGTGATGTTTTCTGAGTCCTGGAGGTAGTATTAAAGATGTCCTGATTAATGTTCATTGTATTGTGTATAAAGTGACATTTTTCTGAGAGGTCTCACTATATAGTCCAGGAGATTTTGAAGGAACTATCTAACTTAACCTCCCTTCACTTTTGCAGTGTTTTCTTCAGCATGCTGAGTGTACACTTGATGACAGTGAAGTACTTACTGTCCTTTCTGCAATTATTGGTCATGTGCCCCTTTTCTTTAGAGAAATACCCATATAAGCCCTCTGTAGGTTATTTAATTGAGATATTTGTCTTTAGTGAGTGAGGTGAATATATGTTTTACTTTGAATATATTATTATTATATATGTGAATAACAAATACATTTCTCCATTCTTCATTATATCTTCACTTTCTTGGCTATGTCCTTTGATTCATAAGAATATTAAATTTTGATAGAATATGATTTTTCAAGAGTCTTGTCTTTACTTTTGATTTCATGCCTAAAAATGTTTGCCAGAAACACATTTTGAAGCTATAGTCCAGCGGTTTTCAACCTGTGGGTCATGACCACTTTGTAGTTTGGTCAACCCTTTCACAGGAGTTGTATAACAAATATCCAGCATATCAGATATTTGCATTATAATTCATAACAGTTGCAAAATTACAGTTATAAAGTATCAACAAACATGAGTAACCATATTAAAGGGTTGCATCTTTGGGAAGGCTGAGAACTGCATTATTCCTGGGTTTTCTTGTGGCAGGTTCATACTTTTGCCTTTATCTTTTGAAGTTAATTTTCATACCTGGTTTATGATAATGGTGTATCTTTAATATTTTACATGTACTTATTTGGTTTTAAAAATAATCACTTCTTTAAAATGCTGTTTTATTTCCGTTGAGCATTTTTGACATTGTTTGATAATTTAAGTAATTGATAAATGAAGTTATTTCTGCTCTCACAGTTCTGTTCACTCAATCCCCATCGCCATTTCTATACCACACTATTTTAATTGCTGTGGCTTTGCAGCCAGTTTTAAAATTGTAAGTGAGAATTTTCACATTATGTTCTTCTTTTAAGGACTATTTTGTATAGCCAACTCAAGGGCTCCTCCTTGCAGAAGACTCTCCCATCACCATTTCTTAGGTGCCTGTAGTTTTTTATTTAGGCTTGAGACCCCATGAGATTTCTCCCTTCTAAGTTAACATTTCAACACTCTTGAAGTCATAAACATACAAGCATTATTATATGGACTGAACAGGTTTTATTTACATGTTTTGGAATATATATGGAAATATCAACAGTTGATATGTATATGTATATATATATATATTTTACACACACACACACACACACACACACACACACACACACACATCAACATCTAAAGAAAAAGAGAGAAAGCAAGTGCTTACATGAAAAGGGTTAAATTGAGGAAAGGGAAGGGTGAAAATTATGTAATTATATTTTAATTTCAAAAATAGCAAAAAAATATTTTGTAGAAAAGATTGCTTTTGCTCTTTTTCATTCTTTATTTTTATGTGAACTTTGGATCATCCACTTCTTGAAAAAATATATGGGAATTTTGACAGTGATTGCATTAAAATTTCAGATCACTCTGATAATATTTAAAAATACTAAGCCTTATATTCCATGAAACTACAATGCTTTCACCTTTGTTTCTGACTTTAGTCTCTTGGAGGTATATTTTGTAGTTTTTGGCGTATAAATACTGCAGATTCTTCATTACATTCATTTTTACTTGATCATGGATGCCAAGATAAATGGAATTGTTTCATTAATCTCATTTTTAGCTATCCCATTGCTACTACATGTGATCTTTATATATTGTTTTTGTGTACTGACACATTGCTGAGCTTTACCCATAAGCTATAATAAGCTCTTCTGGAAATTTCTAGGACTCTCTATATAAGATAGTTATTCCATAAACAGAAATTTTATTTTTTCCTTTTGATTTTAAATGTCTCTTGTTTTGTGCTCTTTTCCCCTTAACTGACTCGCCTAGTCACATATTTTATTAAAATGCTTACCATAAAGGCCAAGAAACTATGATTTTGTTTTAGTAATAATTATTAAGAAACCCTTCAGTATTTGATTTTAAGTATTAATCTACTTTAGCTTTTCCATAGATTGTCCTTATCATATAGAGGAAGGTAGTTTCTCTTCCTGGTTTTCTGTCTTTTGTCTAAAGCATGTTCCATTTATCAAATGCAGTTTTTCTGTTATGAGGTGATCACATGTTTCTTTCTTTCTTTCTGTCTGTTTGTTTGATCTTTGTTCTACCATGTGATATATACAATAGCCTGGCTTTCACAGGCTTAAACATGCTTGCTTTCTTATAAGATACATCATTTGGTCATATTGAACAATCTTTTAATGAAGTGTTTAATTTATCTTTCTTGCATTTATGAGAAGGCTTTTACTTACTTTCAGAAGGAATCTTGTGCTACAGTTTACTTCTTATGTCTTTGAATATATAACAGAGGGTGAATTGGTATGTCTTTCCTCCTCTTTTTTGTTTCTTAGAAGAGTTTGAGAAAAATTCATATTTTTTTCTTCAAACACATATTTTTGTAAAACTTCCCATTGACTCCATCTGGTCCTAGTCCTTTCTTTGGGAGAGTTTTGGGTGACAAACCCAACCTCTTTATATGACATAAGTCTCATTTTTGCTTATTCTGAAGTCACTTTAGTACTTTGTATTTCTAGTTACTGGTGCATTTCAGCTAGATTTTCTAACTTGTTCTCAGATAGCTTTTTTGCAGTATTTTCTTTCATTTATATAAAATAAGCATCAGTATTAAGGAATGTACTTTCAGTTTTTATTTTCTATTTAGATAATCCTTTTTCTCATATCACATCTCATCCCCCCTTTATTTCTCACAAGACTGATCATATGACATTGATTTATTCTTTGGTGTCCTAGTAACTTCTCAATTTCTGTTTGTTTTTCACTCTTTTTTTTCTCTTTGTGTTCTGCAGTCTGAGTCACTTCAGTTCATCAATATTTATGCTCAAGGGTATTTTATTTGTTTGATAATTACTATCATTGAGTCACTCTGGTGAAACTGGCATCCCAGTCCCTATAGTTTTCAGGTTCAGTGTTTCCATGTAGCTTATTCTTATAATTCCTGCTTTCAGACTGGCATTCTCCACTTGGAGCATTACTGCTATAGTTTGGTTCAGTTCCATGTAGATGGTCTTACTTATTATGAGAGCCCTTATTTTAATCAAATGTTTGGTGAGGCTAAAATGTGGGCTTCCTTTGAATTTCTATTAGTTATTATTTTCTGTACATGTATCTTAAAAATTTTTTCATGTGCTACTATTGCATTATATATCATTTGTTCATTTGGCACTTCATAATTTTAATGAAAATTGGACATATAACCTGAAGACTTGACAACTTTGGGAATCAGAGTCCCTCTTTTTCCATTGTTTTCTATGAATTATTGATTAAAATTTATTAGTGAAATTCATGAGGTAGTTTACTTTTTATTCCTCTTGTTAGTATTTTGTATATTTTGCTCTGACCTTAATCTACCTCATCCTCCTCAGTCTCCTAAGTCTGACACTATGAATGAAATATCTAAGTTCTGAGCTGAGTGGAGCCATGAAAGACCCTGACAGTTTCATTATCTGCTGGAAAATTATTCTTTTCCTTTCATCCTAATATTTACCTGTTTAGTTCTTATTTCAACATTGGTCTGGTTTATATAAACTTACATACATATCTAAAGTTCTCATGTACTTGATTCTCTCTCTTTCTCTCTCTCTCTCTCTTTTCTCTCTCCAATGACTTTTGTCTTATGTGGTAGTATTTAGAATGTTCTCCCTGATTTTTACCCACACTGAATTTACTTCTGTCATGTAAACAGCATGGTATCAGTAGATACACATCCCTACTCTCCTTCATTATGAGTTTATTACTAGACTTCATTCATGAGAATGTCTCCAGTGGGATCAAGGATCCACATAGATACAGCATGCTTTACTACTCCTCTGAATAGTGCTGCACAGGGTCCATGCCAGAACTGGATCACA
This sequence comes from Lophiomys imhausi, assembly GCA_907164525.1. NCBI lineage: Eukaryota > Metazoa > Chordata > Mammalia > Rodentia > Muridae > Lophiomys > Lophiomys imhausi. The sequence continues at coordinate 4,293,946 of CAJQZJ010032660.1, read as the reverse complement.
AGCCTGGGTCCACAGCAATTCTCTTCCCAGGTGCTCCCAACTTAGTTGCTTTAAATTCCTTTTGGCTTCCAAAATATATTACGTTATTGTTCTGGGGACAAATCCTGCCAAACTCTCAAAATTAATGTTAAATATATTTCTATCCTCTTCACATTAATGTTTCACCACTGTGTTTTAACTTTTGATAAACATATTTTGATTACTTTGATTTTGATTATTATAAAATTTCAACAAGTTTAATGGATCCCAGCAAGAATAAAGGAAAGGAAGAATAACCAAGAATGTTATGAATAGATTTAAAAATAACATCATTTTCTAAATTTCAATAGTCAGTACCATAGGCAGCATTTATAATTGGTGATATACTTGGCAATTAAAGGAAACTTTGTATTCTCATATTTTAAATGTGTAAACAAATTTCCATCATTCTTTCTTATCCTGGAACTTTCAAACTATTGACAGAGTTCCTGTTCCTCTAGATGACTGGTAATATGTAGCCACCTTGAGACCTTGTTTCACTACACATTGAGAAACTTACATGGAATTACATTTTTAAAGTGACTGTAAAGGAAGTGATAAATGCATGCCATTCCTGAAATCTTATATAGTTTCTCACTTTGTGTGTGTGTGTGTGTGTGTGTGTGTGTGTGTTTGAATGTTTGTGTGTGATTTTTCCTTTCTGCCAAGTTATAACATACTATTTTTCATGTTTTGGTTGGCATTAGAAATGAGATAAAGTGAACTTTCCATGAGAATTGACACCGCAACTTAGTTAACAAATATATTTATTAATAACTATTAACTGTTATATCAGGCCAACAGAACAGCTGGCAAAGCCTGGTGGGAGGCCAGCAGGCCTGGCTCACCTTAGTTGGCAACCTGACCTGTTCTGGGGGTAAGGCCCTAGACCAAGGGTTGTCTTCACCACCTCAACCAAAACTCTGTTAACTGATATATTTATTAATAACTATAAACTGTTATATTAGGCTGGTGGAACAGCCAGTAACAATCTAGCAGGAGACCTGTAGGCCTACATTAGTTGAAGGCCTGTGGCGGGAGGCTGGTAGACCTGGCTGGCCTGACTCGCCTTAGCTGGAGGCCTTTTTGTGGCCTTTTCCCAATAATTAAATACGCCAAGACTTTTTAATGTTTCAGAGATTAGGCCTTAGCTGGGGAGACTCTCAACTAGCTAATCTAAGTCAACCTGAGCACCTAATCCCAGCCAGCCATGTGGCTTGCTGTACCTTCAGAGCTCACACCAATACTTCCTTCTGCTTCAGAGTCCTGGTGTGGAGAGGGCTTCCTCTTTGTAATCCCAGTTGTCCTTTCTTCTTCCCAGGAAGTCCTACCTTCCTATTTTCTCTCTGCCCAGTTAAATGGCCATCAGGGACTTTTATTAGCCAATTAGATAGTGCCTCAGAAAGGGTGTACAAGACCTTTCTCCAACAGAGAATGAAAATAACTTCTATTAAATCATACTTTTCACATTGAAAAGTCCCATTACCCCATGCTGGAAAACTCTTTAATTGAATCTCTGTATCACATTATATAGGTAATGTTTGTGTCAAAGTAGCCAGCATATCATTTGCATTCTTTCTCACCTCTGTGTTGTTTTCTTAGATTCTGTCTTTGACAGCATGAACCTCTACTTGAATCTGATTTCCCCAACAACCTCACGTCCTTAGACATGGATCTTCCCACCAGAGCCAGCAGATCCCAAGACACTTAGTCCTGACTTCTTGTACAAGATGGTAATGGCATTTCTCCCTGGGCATCCACAAATATGTTTCTAATTTAACCATTTAAAAATTATTTTCATTCTCATTTCCACACTTTCTTATTAATTTTAACTTTCTATTTCAGTTGGTAAAGTTTTCTGGTGTCCTACCACTTAAATTAAAAACTCGACAATTTGTCACTGGCACTTTTAATTTTATGTAATTAAGATATGTATTTGTTTGTTTTCAGTGTTCTCCTTCTCTCTACCTGCGGCTCAGCTTCAGGCTTTTCTTGGTAGTGCTTTCTAATGCTATGTATTAGTTACTTTTCTATTGTTGTGATAATATACTATGGCCATGACTACTCAGAGAAAGAAGGGTTTGTTTGGGGTTTATGGTTCCTGAACAACAGGATTCAATCATGTCATGGTGGGGAGCATGACAACAGGCAGGCAGGTACTGGAGCATCAGCTAAGGGCTCACATCTGCATCTGCAAACAGGAAACATAGACAGATGGCTTGAAATGGTGTGTTTTGAAACCTCAAACCCTGCCTCTAGCAACATACTTCATCAAGTAAAACTACATCTCCCAATCCTCCCATAAGCAACCACCAACTGGGTTCCAAGTATTCAAATGATCAAGACTTATGGGAGATACCTAATTCAAATTAATACATAATGCACATTTAGGCAATTCTCTCACTGATATCTCTGCCACTGGTAGGCCTTACATAGTCTCTGCATCCTTCAGGAGCTGCCAGGGAGTTAATGTAAAGTAGAACTGAGCCCTATCATTCCCTCTAAGACAGTCAGGAACTCTCAGTCTATGACTATTTAAAGTTACTTTATTCCTCTAGTATGCTAACAGCTAATATACTTCAATTTAGACATTTAAATACTCAAGTGACAAATGGAAGATGATGTTATTAGTAAAAGCAATCTATGTGAGCAACCACCATCTAGTTTTAAAAGTGGAACAATGTTCTATTGCACCTTAAAAGTGAGAACCCTCAAAGCTTGATAATTCCCCAGTGACTAATTTGTATAGAATATTATTAAATCCTTTTGCATTCTGTAGAAAGGTCACTGTATATTATTACATATACAAAATAAGATATGTATGGACTACATTTATGTAAGCAAATCTGATTTCTCTTTAGATTAGAACTTTGAGCCATGTTATCCTGTGCTAATTTTTCCATGAGAGCATATTACATATGGAAATGTTATTTTAGGAGAACTACAGAAAGTTATACATGTTGTGGAAACAAAAATGAACACAGAAATAGAACTAAAATTAAATTTAGACCTGAATACCTTTGATTAAATTGTCACCTATAACAATTTCCATAGTTCAAGAATTGCTAAAGTCAAAACCTTCACAACACCAAGAAGCCAGCATGATTTAGTTATCCAACTTAGTAAGTTATATTTACACTAATATTTTTTACTAGATAAACTAATGTTTAACTTCCATTCTTTCCATCAATTCAGTCCTACTGGCAGCACATTTGCTCAAGATGTAAACCTTAAAATTTGTAGACATTCTGTTAAATAACAGATAAAACATTCTGTTTTATCACCAATATCTTACCTATTAGAAATTCCTATGATCTCTTCCATCGAAAGGGATCTTTAATCTAAATGCAATTTTCTGTCTCCATCACTTCCTTGGAGATTATTATCTGACATCTACATTCTTTGAGTCCTTCTCGAACTATTCTAATCACTTCCATTGTAGCCCTTTGGTAACCTATCATCTGAAGAAATAAGGCAGTTTTAAATGTATACAGTGAAAGCAGTCCAAGGATGCCAACCAGCTCAGTGAGATTGAAGCTCCTTGCCCTGTCCTGTGTAGTTCCTCATGATCATCTGGCCTTGTCTCTCAATTTTGACCCTGTGACCTATCATATGTCCTGTAACTTACTTGGTTCTGACCACAACCCCCATAGAAGCTGGTTACAGGATACTTTCTTTGTAATTTTTTAGTAGTTTGGTTTTGCCTCTTCATTAGTCTTGGCTCCTTACAGCTCTTATGAGCTGAATTGTCTGTGCCACAAATTCCTGTGCTGAACTATTCCTCAGCACCTCAGTTCTTCAGTACTGTAGAGTATGGCTATGTAAGTCTGCCATAACAACACATCACCTTTTGGTTGTTTTAAATAACAGAAATGACCTCTGTCATTGTTTTGATAAAGGAAATCAAAAGCTGAGCTGTAAGATTTATAACCTTGCCCTGGGGTCTCTCTCAGTCATCTGCCCTCTTGTGCCCTAACATGGCTTTTCTTCTGCCTATTCTTATCCACCCTGGTTCATCTCATTCAACCTTAATTATCCACCTAAAAGTCTAGTTTCTAACATCCTGGGATTTACAATTTAATTGTCTCTGTATGGCTTGATATTGAATGAAAATTCTATAATTAGTAATAAATTCATGTGAAATTACAAATCATTCTGAGTTTTTTGATGAAATTGTAGGCCAAAGTACTCTAATGTTACTTTGAGGGGCATCACATTTGTGTTTAGTGTATCTGCACTGGGTATGATTTCTGCCTGATAGTCATATTGTAATTCTATCTAAGTCCTCAGAGTACCTACATTATATGAGATCATGAAGTTTGTGTTCAAGTGACTTTATTTTTCTTAATAATACTTCCAAAGTATGATAATAATGATATAATAACAATTCAGATATGCCAAGAAAAAACCATGTTAAGTAAAAATTCTTGATGTACAAAGGGAAAAAACCTTGTTGAGATTGTCAAGATCTTTTTTAAAGCATTTATTTATTAATTCAAGTTACATCTTGATCACAGCCTCTCCCTCCTCCCCTCCCAGCTTAACCTCCCACCCTTTTCCCTCTCTACCATCTATCCTTCTCCTCCAGTGAGGTGCGGGGGTCCTTACATATCAGCCTCTCTCAGTTCATCAATCACATGGGGGCTAACAGTGTCCTTTTGCTCTCAGCCCAACATGACATATCAGCTAAGGTCAAGTGTCCCACTATCAGGTAACAAAGTCCAAGACTGAGACGGCCCCCCATACTTGCTAAGGGATCTGTATGAGGACCAAGTTGCCTATCATCTATGTCTGTATAGGGAGGGGGGGTCTAGGTCTAGTCTAAGTTTTTCCCATTTTTTGGGGGGGGGGGTAGTGTTTCAGTCTCTGTAAGCCTCTAGGGACCTAGGTGAGTTGGTTCTGTTGATCTTCATGTGTTGATCCTGACTTCTCCATGTCTCTCTTTTCTTCCTGTCCTATATAGGGCTCCCAGAGCACTACCTAATGGTCAACTATGTCTCTCAACATTTGTTTTATTCTGCTGCTGGGTGGAATTTCCAGTAGGATAGTTATGTTAGGTTCCTTTGGGTCTGTGGGTTGTAGGATAGTTATCCTGTACTATGTGTCTAAAAATCCCATTATAAGTGAATATATGCTGTGTGTATCTTTCTGGGTCTGGGTCAACCCTCTCAGGATAAGCTTTTCTCCTTCCATCCATTTGGTTACAAGTTATATGATTCCTTGTTTTTTTGTTTTTGTTTTTGTTTTTTTAATCCAATCTTCAATTGAAAGGTATCTAGGTTGTTTCCAGTTTCTAGCTGTTATGAATAAAGCTTCTGTGAACATAGTCAAGCCGATGCCCTTGTAGTTTGGTAAAGCATCTTTTGGATATGTGACCAGGAGTGGTATGAATGGGTCTTGAGTTATAACTAGTCCCACTTTTTTGAGATATCGCCAGACTGATTTCTGAAATTGTGGTACAAGTTTGTATTCCCACCAATGATGCAGGAGTGTTTCCTTCTCACTGCATCCTCGCCAGCATGTGCTATTACTTGAGTTTTTTTACCTTAGCCATTCTGACAGGTGTGAGATGGAATCTCAGAGTCGTTTTGAGTTGCATTTCCCTACTGACTAAGGATGTTGAATATTTCTTCAAGTGTCTCTTGGCCATTAGAGATTCCTCTTCTGTGAATTCTCAATTTAACTCTGTACCCCATTTTTGATTGGATTATTTAGTTTCTTGATGTTTAATTCCTAGAGGTCTTTGTAAATATTGGATATTAGTCCTCTGTCAGCTGTGAGGTTGGTGAAGATCTTTTCCCAATCTGAGGGCTGCCATTTTGCTCTAATGACAGTTTCCTTTGCCTTATAGAAGCTTTTCAGTTTCATAAGGTCCCATTCATTGATTTTTTTTTTTGTCTTAGAACTTGAGCTATTGGTATTCTGTTAAGGAGTTAGGGTGCCAAATCACTGGTAAGGGACCTGCTGAGCCTGTGTGAGAGCTTAGGCCTAATGACTAGCACCAAAAACAAAATTGAAGCAAGAATCAATGGCAAGAATGAATCTTGTATCCATGACAGATTATGAAGGAGGAGTAAATGATGTTGCATTACATACCTCACACTACAGAACATACAGTTATAGTGAGTGATGAGGTATGTAATGAATACACAGGAAGAAGCATACTGTAATGCTTGGAGACAAAGCTGAGACTGTCAATTATAAGACCAGGAGTGAAATCTATGCAGAAAACAGCCTTGTTGGAATCAAGATCTGTGTTTTTCACTGGTAGACTTTGAGGAATTTCTTTTCTGTATTAAAGGCACCGGGCTGTAGCTTATACAGTGGGTGTATGTATAACTATGCTCTTCTGGTGAGACCTGCATGTTACATCCTGAGATGCAGAGCCCTCTGTTCTCTCCATTTCAAGGTCCTGTCACTGGAGTGCAGCCACATGATACCAGCATCACCACTCAGAAAGGTTACTGTGCCATAACATCCAGGTCAGCTTATTAAAGGATGTATAGTGAATTAAGGACTGACTGATGAGGTTCCTAGATGGCAGAATCATCTCAGATTTAAATTGTAAGTAAATCCTGCATATTAGTCAGGTTCCCATGACTAACAAATACTACAGGTAATGAATTTAAAAGAGAAATGTCTGAGCTTCCATTCTGTGTTTATTGTCCTCATCGCTTGAGGCCCATGATGAGGCAGCATGACATGAAGTAAGACATAGTCAAATAGCAAAGAAAGAAAAAAGAGGAAGCAGTCATCTTCCAAGACTGCATGGAGTATATGTTCCACAGTGACCTAAAGATTTCTCAATAGGCCATATCTTGTAAATGTTTTATATCTTCCCAGTACTGTCTCCCTGGAATCCAAGCTTTCAACACACAGGCCTTTGAGCCACATTCAAGATCTAAACTGTAGTCAAACCCTCTTTAGAAAATAACAGTAAGGCTATAGGAATATAATGGTTTTAGGTCAAGGAATTTCTGGGACTTAAAGATATTAACAAAGTGTGTATGAGGAGAAAAGTAAAAAAAAAAAAAAGAACAATACTAATAACAAGTAAGTAGTTGAATTATTGCAACTAGATTTGTAAATATGGTAATCTCAAAAGATCACAGTTCTTGAGGTTATCATACTATCAGAAATTGCTAGAATGTGGAAACAAGAGTCGTAATGTGTTTTTCCTCCTGATGATAATATAGGCAGATCTCTTATTTGAGGCACCTTACCTATAATATTCCAAAGTACTTAGAACCTTGATTAAATCCAATGCCTCTTAGCTCCACTTGCCACACAAACTCTGTCTGGTAGAAATATTTCATCTCTGCTCATCTCCTCACTAGTCAACCTTCTTTCTAATCCTTATCCAAGGAAACTCACAGCATTCTGTATTTTAAAAATGTGTCTAATTCAGAGATCTGATGCTTCACTAAAGTTAGATTCATTGAAAAGCTTGATATTTGTCCTAACCCTGGAGAATGACTAGAGGAGGGAAATTCACACCTCTAACCAGTACACCATCATCTCAAAAGAACAGTGAGAAATTAAAGTAAAAAAATTTAAAGATCCAGGCAATGATGCTAACGATGTCAAATAAAGGGAGTACATTTGACAAACATCTGCAGTGAGCATGCTAACTCTACATAGGTCCTGTGTATTTGGGTGATAGTAGATTTCTGATCCAGAACACTCACTGCTCACATGAACTATTAGCTGGAACCTGAAAATCATCTTGTGCAACCAAATCAGATATTATAATGATGCCATTTGAACTTGGTTGAGAGGCTGGGAGGTTGCTGACTCCATTAGAATAGGAGTTGATTCACAAGTGTGAGGATCCTTAGCATCAATAGAAAAGCCGTAAACTATGGCACATGCTTTCAGTCTCAGTACTAGGAGGGGGAGTTAGGAGAATCCCTGGAGCTTTCCAGCAAGCTAGTATAGTTCGATCAATGAAACCTAGGTTCTCTGAGAAATCTTGTACAGAAAAACAAGGTAAAAACAGTCACAGGCGCACACACACACACACACACACACACACACACACACACACACACACATTTAATCTCAGCATTCTAGGGGCAGAGGCAGGAGTGCCTCAGTGTTTAGAGGTGGGGGGAGAGTAATGTAGATAATCTTAGAAGAAGACTTCTGACTTTCACACTCGGAAAGCTGGCATTCCAAGACCGAGATTTTTCTTTAATTGTTGCATATGTTGAGTCAGAAGAAAACTTTTCATGGCTATACATTTCATACACAACTTTAAATAAAAGCTTATTTTCTCTACACTATAATAATCTTTACTTTATCTTACCCATAAGTGTGTAGTCATGTACTTTGCTCAAAAATTTATGCAGAACCTTCACAAGTAAAATAATGCTTATATTCCTATATGTATCATGACACTTCACTGATTAAGTTCTTCATACTTCTCTGATTTTGTGGTTCCAACTCCTCCTTGGAAAGAACTAAGAACTGCCTTTCAATTCCTGCCTTTAATTGCTTCACATGTAACTAGATGTTATTTATTTGGTAGCATTGATATGCAGGCACTGTTCCATTTCGCTTTTGTTCACATTATTCTGATCTCCACTGAGAGTCCAAACCTCACAGTCATGTTTTGATTAAGAGAGTAATGCTTTATTAAATTTTGAATAGTGCCTATTATCAGTGTGGTGTTATACTTATTGAAATAGAAGCATAATATTCTTCAGCTGCTTTGGGAAAAGAGCAAACTGTGATTCTATACTAATTCTAGTTTCTAGTTGTTTACAGTGGTTTAAATCATTTTTACTGTGAAAGACTCCCAGTTTTATTTTGAGATGACACCGAACCATTTTGCTGATTCAATTATCTTTAAATATATTGGAGGTGTGGTTTACCTTTCCCAACTTTATTGCTCTTTGAGAGATGCAATTACATTTACATGAAGTGCTAATTCTGCTTTGAATTCTGCTTTGTGGGTCCAAGCTGTGCAATTCATTGAGAGATATTTGGATACTTCAAAGTTCTCCTCATGTCACTGAATTCTCCAGCATTACTTGGCTACTGGAACACAAGACTTGTGATTTTTAAAAAAAGACATATGCAAAATGCCACAGTTTGCATTTTATCTGTATTCACCTGTGAAAATCACAAGAAAGAAGTTATTAAGTCTCAGTATAATTTCTGAAAGGAAAGGTTAAGACTTGATATATCCAGATCTTTCTAGCTTAGTTAGATCCTGAATAATTTTAGTCACTTCGTCTTCTGTGTTCTGGCAGCATTTTGGTGTATAAATGCCAATATATCCATGTGTGTATTAAGCACCTAGTACAAAAGAAGTGGTTAATTGGAGTATTCAGATCTCTTCTTGATGCTAAAAGGTTCATACACTTTGGGTCTGTTTTATGCAAAGGATATTCACAAAGAATAATAGAGAGTAAAAACTAAAGGTGATTCAGTATTGATTGGAAATTTTAGTGTTATCTATTCATACAACTAAGGAAAAACAAATGTACAAAAATAATGCTTAAACTTAATGGTTTTAAGTTTATCATCTGTGAATTTTACATAATCGGATAATTTATTAACATTGGAAAAGAGATTTTTCTAAAAATTTCCTTTACAACCATACCTAAGGTAAATGCTGATAATAAGTTTTGTGAGGCATTCTGAATTACTATTATATTGTTTCTGTAATAAATTACCTCAATCTTATGGTTTAATATGACAAAAGTATCTTACATCCTCAAAGGTCAGAGGTTCCTTTATTTTTGGGGGAGGGGGATGAATATGATCTAAATATAGAATATATCTAAATATAGAATCTTCAAAGAATGAACCAATAAAAATTAAACTGAACAATGCGATCATTTCTAAGATGGCTACTAAGCAAATATTGATCAAACTTAGAATATGGCTTTTTCCATCTTCCCCAAATCAAAATGTGTGTATGCAATACTTAATGAGGTTTGAAGTAAAAACTAATGAAAAGGGGCTACTTTCTGGGCAACACTTTGAATTTTAACAAAATTAAAACATTATTACCAAAGAAAAAGTTTGATGTTAATATGTAGAAGTTACATTCATTAGACTTATTGTTAAGAGCTTACTAAGTTTCAGGCCATTTAAGTACCTACATATATGTCCATATATTTGGTACTTGTAGCAGTAAACTGAGGTAAAGCCTGCCATCATCTCTGTTTTTTTAATATATTCAATTTTGTTCATTCAAGAAAAATATTTAAAATTTAAAATTACATTAAAATAGTATTTTAAATGGATGAATGTAATATCATTAATAGAAAAATTACTGATATTATGCAAGGAAGTATTCTCAGAAGAAATACCGTCTGGAGGGAAAAGGAATATAAGTACATTGAAAATAATGAGGCAGAATTTTACCAGATAATTTTGTCATTATCTCTATTTTAGTATTATACAATGAAAACACAAAGATTAAATGACTTGTCCAACGTTCCACAGGTAGGATAAGGTAAACTAGGATTTGAACTCAGACCCCCCTGGCTTCACTGTTCATATTTACCCTCTACATAGTTCTGAGAAATATTTTAGACCAAAGTATCTTTCAACAGGATGCAAGTGCATTTATTCTTAATTCATTTTGGGAGACAACGTAGGGTGGAAGTCCATGAAAGTAGCTGAAATGCTATCTCTGAGTTTCAAATGTTGTCTCTTCTAGTTAGCTCTGTTTGGGATCCCTCTTACAGTTTTACTTGGAGTATATATTCTGATCCCTGATATATTCAAATTGTAATAATACAGTTGCAAGGGGTGTTATGATTTCTGTAATTCTGAACCTTCTTTTTAAGTTAAATTACTTGTAATCACACATGAATCATTGTTTCATTATTTTTATAAATATCTTTGGGCTGCAGAGATAGCTTAGCCATTAAATGCTAGGCTCACAACCAAAAATATAAAAATATATTCAAAAAAATTTTATACAGTATATTCTGATCATGGTTTCCGCTCCCTTGTCTTCTCCCAGTTTCTAATCACCTATCCAAGTTGCCTTCTTTCTCTCTCTTTAGAAAACAAACAGGTAGAAAAAAAAAAACAGAAAAAAAAAACCCAAAGCAAACAAAGAAAACTGTTGGGGTTGATCTGAAACTGCTATCTATTCAAATGTTAATTATTTTGTCCCCCACACCTCTGCTGAGATCTACTTGCAGTTATATGAACAGATTCTCAGGTATACCAAGTGATGCTGTATAACTTTGTTCCTCAATTATCCCTGTTTGGATAACAAAAATTGCTGCTGGCCTATAGCTGTGCAGAGAGAAGTGGAAGGCAGGATTCCTGGGAGGGAGAAAGGAACTCTGGGAAGAAGAAAGAGAAAAGTCTTTAGCTAGAGACATGAGTGGAGACAGATGGGACTACGGGCCTGAAAGGTACAGATATCCACGTAACTGGATAGTGCTAGGTGGTAGGGTTAACTTAGATGAGCTACTTGAAAGTCTGCCTAGCTAAGAGTTAAGATTTGAAATATTAAAAGGTCTTGGTGTCTTTATTTTTATGACTGAAAAGCAACCCAGGGCCATACAACAGAAAACCCAAAGATAGGGAAAAGAAAAAAAACAAAAAACAAAACACAAGATATATTACACACACACACACACACACACACACACACACACACACACACACACA
>CAJQZJ010032660.1:4197497-4282269 GCA_907164525.1 Lophiomys imhausi | reverse complement strand
ACACACACACACACACACACACACACACACACACACACACACACACACACACAAAATCTCCGTCACACACAGCCCATAAATGCTCAAAATAGGAAACTATAATAGATAAGTAAAAGACAAGTAAGGCAAAAACATGCCCAAATACAGCATTATGGAACTAAACATATCCAAACCCACCATTGAATTTGCTTTGTGTTGACTATCTACTTCTAGATATGGGTTTCTTTTTCTTTTTCTTTTAAGTGTGGTTTGTATATCCAGTAAGACACCATTGAAGAAAACTAATATTTCAGTAGTGGGAGTTTTCAATTGGAGATAGATTTTAGGTTAGGAATGAGGATTTGGGTGCACTTCCTCTCTCAATTCTTAGAATTCATCTAGCTTGGAGATGTGCAGGCTCCGTGGATGCACCCATAGTCTTTTTGAGTTTTTATGTCTTGTTGTTTCCGAAAGGCACTGCCTCCTTAGAGTCTTCCATATAACCTGACTCTCTTAGTTGTTTTACCTCTTCTTCCACATAGTATTCTGAGCCCTGAAGAGAGTTTTGATGAAACAGAATGGCTAGGCAGAATGATCCAAAACATTTTATAGCAGGACACAAACTTAAGAAGAGGTGTCTATAGCATAACACGCACAAACTCATAGCTGTGCTTGGCTAAGGAATATCTCATATGAACTTCTAAAGAAAGGAAATTGGAAATGACCTCAAACCCAAGGGAGGGTTTTGATGAAGATATTCCATTCATGACTGAATGTTCTAAGGTCTTTCACTGTCTGTACATTGTCTAGTTTTGGGTCTATGTATTAACTTTCATCTCCTACAGAAGGTAGCTTTTCTGATAATGGATGATTGAGACACAAATCTAGGGTATAGCAGAATGTTTTTAGGAGTTATTTTATTGCTGTGTTCTTTTAGTATAACAATTGTATATTGTTTTCTGCTAGGTTCATGGCCTAGCTGGTCTCATGTTCTTAGTCACCTGAGCAGTGACATACATGGCTTCTAAGTGAGTGTTAAATCCAAACAGAAGTTGGATACTTTCACAACTGTTGTGCCACTATTGCACCAGCACATCACACAGGCAGGCCACCATGTGGAATAGAAGGTTTTGTAGCTGGATTGGTGTTTATCTTTCTCTTCAGGTAATATGAAGACTACCTTTTTGAGCCATGAGCACTAGTCAGCAGAGATGAGACTCTAGCTAAGCATCAGCCCTAATTCTACATATTCAATGAGAAATGGAAGTGGCATCTTAACAACGGGGCCTTACCATAAGTTTGTAGAGAGCAACAACAGGGTTGACAATAGCCTGGGAATTTTGTTTTGTTTTGTTTTTATTGATAGAAGTCTAGTTGGGACTATCTCTCTCCTGTTATTTAGTGATTCCATTTAGATTTTTTCCATATATGTATTTACTTTAAGAGACTTTTTCTGCAGTAGGCTTCAGTATAACTCCTCAAGAGGCCTTAGTTACAGCTGTCCCTCCATGGATTTTCACCCTTACCCCTGTAATCAATTGTTTCTTCAAGGTCTTATGTCTGTTTTCCCACCCATGCATCATAGACCTTACCTACTTAAAAGTTGTGCCTTATCTTGTATGAAAACTTTTATGATTAACTGGAGTTGGTTCAGAATGCCAGTTAGCTATTATATTTTCTAATTTAATTAACTCTCAAAAGAAACATCCCATTCTAAAACCAAGTGTCCCCAGGATTCTCAAAAGGCACCATTCCCTGTGGTGCACCTTGCCTTACCCCTGAAATAGTGCATCTTATCCCACGTCACTGCTTTGAAAGAACCCGTAAAGTGGCAGGTGCAGTGGGTAATGTTGCCAGGGTGACTTGGCTTTCACAGATGCAACTTATTTGGTGTACTCAAATGAGGTATCAAACTTCCCACTGCTGCAATCTATTTAAAATCTTACCCAGAGGAATTCTTAGCTCTGAATATTACAAAATAATTAGGTTTGGATGGGCAAGTCCCTGTTTAGAATGACAACTATATATAGAGTTGATTTAAATGTACTATATACCAACCCATAAATGATATATGAGGGCTTTGAGGTCATTTCCAATTTTCTTTCATTAGAAGTTCATATGAAATATTCCTCAGCCAAGCATAGCTATGAGTTATATGCTTGTTCTGCTACAGACATCTTTTCTTGTGTACTATAAAACGTTCTGGATCATTCTGCCTAGCTATTCGGTTTTGGTCAGTTTCTTTCCTTTTATCATTGAATGTGTCCTTGCTTTCTTGTTAATTGTGGTATTCTACAAAACTCATCTCAGTTCAAAATGTTATCGCAGACCTCTAATCTCCTCTTCAAAATGCTTGCTTCTGTGTGTTTACTATTGAGGAATTCCTTTTGTTTATATTTGTATGACCTTGAAGCTTTAGTCTCTGTATTTGTCTTCACTTCAATCTGATTCAGTCACCATGTGATATTGTGACAAAAGGAATTTGTTTTTTTTGAGCCTTACCACATAACTTTGGCTGTCCTTTAACTCACTATGTAGATCAAGCTGGCCTCAAACTCACATAGCTCTGCCTTCTTCTGCCTCCTGAATACTGAGATTAAAGACATGCACCAGTTTGCCTGGCAAAGGAATGATTTTAATCCAATTATTTTTGTAGGAAGAATAAATTACTAAATTACTGCCAAACTAAAAATGGATCTTCGCTCTTGAGGAAAATTAAGCCCACACTTGTACATACATATATAGTATTACATGAATAAGAGCTTTAGTGTTATATTCTATTTGTGAGACAATTAAACATCACTCATGGCTTACTTCGCTCTAGAATGCTTCTCTGTTTTTCATTTCAGGACCAAATTCATCCAGGCTAATTGTGTATTTCAAAGATTCATGGATAGCCCATTTCTTGAAGACAACTCTTCAGTTCTCTATCATTTTAAATCCATATTAAGTTACATGGTTTGAACTGATTAAAAGGCAGTAACTTAGAGAGTAGAATATTTCTGAATTTTGTAATCTCAAAGCTCCTTAACATGACATTGCTGTAAAGTAACTTGTATCAATCCAGCTTGTGCTTAGCAAGTTTGCCAGGGTGGTGAGTTCTGACTCTATAGCCTTGGAGAGTCTATCTTGTTAAGAAGGTATAGAAGAGGTTTCTTCAGGATGAAATATCCTCATTGTGTTTTTAAGAAGCAAAGCAAAACTTAAATAAAAAAAAAATTACCTCTAAAACACTTTAAACAAGTGCTTTTCTTATATTTTATATGAAGATAATCATAAATAAATATAAGAAACTTGGATTAAAAACAATAAATATATAGGGTTGTGGAAAATGAATAATATAATATGATGATCAAAGCATAGATAAATCATTAAATAAAATGTTCATTCAAGTCGTAACAATTCCCACTATCTAAAAGACATAATACAATGTTCTGCATTTAATACCTTGATTTTTCAAGTAGTAAACACAGTTAATTGTCATTCTTAGCCTTATTTAATAGTCATTCTTAGCCTTATTTAATAAACCTACAAAAGAATACAAGATGGGCTATTGTTAACACTCATAGTATAAGGGTTGCTGAAACATTACCTTATATTGTTGAAAAAATAATAAAACTTTTTTATGCATCCAATTTATATCCTCATTCTCACAGAAATACATCAGCTACTTCTTGCTACATTTTAAATATACTTAATAAATTCCTACTGAGTAGATTAAACATGTGTTGACTAGACATTATCCATTTTGCAGAGATCTAACATGCAGTAATAAAATGCTTTATAGTTTGTACTATGGCAGTCTTCCCAAGGATCAAGACAATTACTTTGACATTATGTAACAAGAACAGTATAGTTGCTTCAGCAGTAAGTTTCCATACCAAACATCTGTCTGGAAAAGTTTTATAAAGCTTTGTCAGGTTTTTTTTATTTATATTAGAGAGTAAATGAAGTAGAAGGCTCTACCTGATGGAAAATTAGCAAATGGACATCACAATTCATAGCATTTCATAATCAAAGCAAGGTGGGGACTAGGGAAGAAGATTTGAAAGTTAGTATCTTACAGCTCTAACTTGAACTCATGGTGTACTTCTCTTACACAATGTGTTATCTATATTCTCCTCTACTTACCTCAAATTTGGCTACCAGACTTCTGTCCACTATAGCAGTGCATGTAGAAATGTGATTAAATAAATTTACTAATGTGAATTACTCAGTATTTGTAATATTTTACCTTTGCTTTTATGTTTCTTCTGAACAAATATTACATGAAAATTCATTGTCTAATTTAGGAAAACCCCATCAAAACTGAAAAACCTACAATAAATGGTGCTTCGTCAGCTTTAAACAAAACTAGAGGGACCTGAGAAGAGGCTACCTGGATAGATGATCACTTACATCACATTGTCCTATAGGGTACTTTTCTGATTGCAAATTGATGTTAGAAGGCCCATCCCTTTGTCTGGTACCATTTGTGAAAAGGTGGTTCTGGGCTGTATAGGAAAAGTAACTGAGCAAGCCAGAGGAAGGAAGTTGATATCCAGCACCATGAATGGCCAAATGGCCTCTACTTCAGTTCTTCCTCTTGTTTCTCCCTTGGCTTCTCTGAATGATGTGTTTGTAGCTTCTACGTTAAAGAAACCTTTTGTTCTGTAGTTGATTTAGGTCATAGTGTTCATCATAGCACTATAAACTAAACTAAAACACATTGTATAGATTAACATGTTAAATATATGTCTTAGTTCAGGTTTCTATTGCTCTGAAGAGACATCATGACCAAGACAACTTTCATCAAAGAAAGCTCTGAACTGGAGGCTTGCTTTAGAGGACAAGCTTATTATCATTATGGGCAGGGGCATGGAAGGAGCATGGTGGCACTCATGGTGCTGAAGAAGTAACTGAGTTACACCCTGATCCTCAGGCAGAGAGATCCTGGGCCTGGCATGGGCTTTTGATACTTCAAAGCCTACCCACAGTGATATATTTCCACCAACAAAGTCACAGCTACTCCAATAAGTCCACACCTCCTAACCTTCAAATGTTTTCAGATAGTGACACTCTCTGGTGACTAAGCATTCAAATATACGAGCTTCGGGGATCATTCTTATTCAAATTACCATATTCCACTCCCTGTGCCCATAGAATTGTATTCATATCTTAATGCGAAATTGTATTCAGTCCAATTTCAGAAATCCCCAGTCTATCACAGTGTCAACACTGTTTGAAAGTTCAAAGTTCAAAGTCTCTTCTGAGATTCATGGCAATCCCTTAAGTATAACCCCTTGTAAAAGGAAAATGAAAAAGCAACCCCCATTCTTCTAACATATAATAACAGACTATACATTATATTCCAAAAGAGAGAAAATGGAGCAAAGTAAGAAAATACAAGAGCAAGTGAGATAAAAAGCAAGCAAGACAAACTCCAAATTCTTCATCTCCATGTCAAAGCACTCTTCAGATTTTTAACTTCTTTTAGCTTTTTTGACTGCACCACACTTCTCTCTTCAGTTTGAAGATTTCCTTGGCAGGTATCCCTGATTCTGGTACTTCTAACATCTTGGGGTCTCCAGTGTAATACAGGTTCCACCTCCATAATGGCCTCTCTGGGCTTCTATAAAGTTATATGCCTAGGTTTTCCTTAGCTGCAGAGGGAGAATCCACAAACCCTTTCTTGCATCCTTCACTCTAAATCCAGATCCATGTGGCTGAAGTTGCCAAGTTCTGCTCCTTGATAAGACGGGAACATGAGCCTTTCCTTTAGTTACATTTGCAACAGCTTTACACTGTTTATGGCTTCCTTTGCTGTTTAAGCTTTTCTTTAATTCTTTTCATGCTGGGTATAGTGCCAAGTATTTTTTCTGCCTCAATTTGCTCTTTGTCTTCTAGCTGCAAATTATTTGTGTTCTGACAAAAGGAACCACAGGTACAAAGAACACCTCAAAGAAGATAAGAGAACTGTACAAACACATCATTTAAATAGTAAGAACAATTCTATGCTCAACAGAAAACTAGCAGAAGGAATAATGAACATCTCTCATCATATGCAAGCATTAGGTCCCATGTCTCTTTTGATGGGACTTTAGAAAAGAAGTTGAGGTCATCTAATGAGAAGAATATCCTAGAATTTTAAAGGTATTTCCATTCTCCTATGTAATTTAGTAAATACTTATTGTACTAACAATATAATGCCCCACCATTTAGTATACCCTGCCTTATTAAGGAATCAGACCTCACAGAAAAATCTTAGTAACAGCACAAATATCTTTTGTTTATCACTTTGTTATGGGATAAATTATTTCTCTAAGTGAATACAGGCATCCTTATAGAAAATGGTGACCTCCTCCTCTCTCCCACCATCTATATATTATCACCATATTATTTGCTACTCATGAATTGAAAAGAATTTCTAATGGATATTTGTAATGATAATATGTTGTATGAACAGAGGTGCCTAACTATTTTTTTAAATAAATAGGGATCTCAAGATGTTTCAAAAGTAGTACATTATGACTGAAGGCCTTGTCTTCCCTCAGACTCCCACCACAGCACACTTTCACTGAAAGTCTCAAAAGCATCTTGACTCTTAGAATGTTTCCTTTCATACTTTTTCAGATAGAAGACACATGTGAGTAATAAACTGGCATAAGTTGCTGTAAATAAATTTGAAAAACCTATATGTCTATTGAATAGACTATTCTCTGAAAATGTGTCTTCAGAAAACATGTGTTAGTCACCTTCATGATGTTATATCCATGTGTATAATATTTTAAAAGAATAAAATGGGGTATTTTTGGTTTATCCATATCAGGTTGAATATTGTGCATGTATGCATTCAAAATAATTATGTTTGGGTATCTTTTTCACCCAGAATTTTTCTTTCTACCTTGATTGATTTGTGAATGGTGTGTGTGTGTATGTGTGTTCAGGCCTGCATATGCCAGGGCTACTGTGTGAAGTCAGAGGAGTACTTAGGGACATAGGTCCTTGCTTTCCACTACATCTGAAGTGGGGTTTCTTATTTGCTGGTAAATAGCAAATAGTGGGTTAGTGAGCCCACAAGCCTTTAAGATTATCATATTTCTGTCTTCCACTTTGCTGTAGGACTACTGGATTTACAGTGTATATTGTCATGTATATGGTTTCTACATGGATTCTGAGGATTCAAACTCACTTTCTTGTCAAGCACTTTACTCAACCCTCTATCTTGCATCTGAACTAAATGAACAAATGGTTATATGTAGTATATAGGGGTAACCATATAGTGATATATTTAGATATAAGTGTTCATATATGTGCTTTGAATAGTATCTTCAAATATATCTTGTATTTTGAAATTAATCTTCAAAACAGCTTTTGTTTTATTTTGAATGTATCCTACTATCATACAGTAGATCTCAATGACAGCCTACCTCCTCTTCATTTCTGCCAGTCCTTCAATGCCTACCCCCCACCCCCAGATCCACTGTTCCTCTGTTTCCCTTCTGAAAAGAGCAGGCCTCCAAGAGAACAGGGCATAAAAAGATACAATAAGACTAGGTATAAATCCTCCTATCAAGGCTAGATGAGTCAACTCAGTAGGAGGAAAAGGATCCCAAGACCAAGCAAAAGAGTAAGAGATAGCCATATTCCAACTATTAGGAGTCTCACAAAATGCCAAGCTAAATAACGATACATATATTCAGAAGACCTAGCACAGACCCATACAGGCTCCATGATTGCCTCTTCAGTTTCTGCGAGCCTCTATGAGCCTTGCTTATTTGATTCTGTAGGCTGTGCCCTCCTGGTGTCCTCAACCCACCTGCCTCCTATAATCCTTCCTTTCCTTCTCCTATGGGGTTCCCCAAGCTCCACCTAATGTTTGGCTGCATGTCTCTCCATCTGCTCTGCTCCCATCAGGTGCTGATGATGATTGGGCTAGGCACCTATCTATAAGAATAGCTGCTGTTTATCATTAGGAATCACTTCATTGACTTTTTTTTTTTTTTTTTTTGCAAGTTGTATTTGGTCTATTCTAGGTTTCTCTTCTATTAGATTTAGTTTGTCCAGTATTATGTTAAGGTCTTTTATCCACTTGCACTTAAGATTCATGCACGGTGATAAATATGGGTCTATTTGCATTCTTTTACATGTTAACATCCAGTTAGACTAGGACTATTTGTTGAAGATGCTATCCTTTTTCCATTATATGGTTTTGGCTTCTTTGTCAAAAATTAGTTACTGTAGGTGTATGGGATTATTTCTGGGTCTTCAATTCAATTCTCTTGATCAACATGTCTGTTTCTATACCAGTACCATGCTGTCTTTACTACTATTGCTCTGTAGTGCAGCTTGAAATCAGGGATGGTGATACCTCCAGATTTGTTTTATTGATTTAGCTACTCTGGGTTTGTGTTATTCCATATGAAGTGAGAGGTATTCTTTCAAGGTCTGTAAAGAATTGTGTTGGTATTTTGATGGGAATTGCATTGCATCTGTATATTGATTTTGGTAGGGTGGCCATTTTTATTATGTTGATCCTATCTATCTACAACCATGGGAGATCTTTCCATCATCTGATATCCTCTTCAATTTCTTTTTTCAAGGACTTGAAGTTCTGTTGTACAGGTCTTTCACTTGCTTGGTTAGAATTACCCCCAGGTATTTTATATTGTTTGTGGCTATTGTGAAGGGTCTTGTTTCCCTAATTTGTTTCTCAGGCCATTTATCTTTTGTGTAAAGAAGGGCTACCTTTTGTGTAAAGAAAGAAAGAAAAAAAAGAAAGAAAGAAAGAAAGAAAGGAAGGAAGGAAGGAAGAAAGAAAGAAAGAAAGAAAGAAAGAAAGAAAGAAAGAAAGAAAGAAAGGAAAGAAAGTTAAGTTTATATCAAACCACCTTGCTGAAAGTGTCTATCAGCTGTAGGAGTTCTCTGGCGGAATTTTTGGGGTCACTTATGTATATTATCATATCGTCTATGAATAGGAGTAATTTAACACCTACCTTTCCAATTTGTGTCCCTTGATCTCCTTTAGTTGTCTTATTGCTCTGATTAGAACTTCAAGTACTATGTTGAAGAGTTATGGGGAGAGTGGGCATCCTTGCCTTGTCCCTGAGTTTAGGGGAAATGCTTTAAAGTTCTCTCCATTTAATTTGATGTTGGCTACCTGTTTGCTGTATATAGCCTTTATTATTTCTAGGTATGGTCTTTGTATGCCAGTTCTCTCCAAGACTTTTTAGCACATGAAGGGTGTAGGATTTTGTCAAATGCTTTTTCTGAATATAATGAGATGATCATGTGATTTTTTTTTGCTTTCAGCTTGTTTATATGGTGGATTACATTATTATTTGATCATGGTGTATGAAACTTTTGATGTGTTTTTGGATTTGGTTTGCAAGTATTTTGTTGTGTAATTTAGCACCTATGTTCATGAGGGAAATTGTTCTGAAATTCTCTTTTTTTGTTGGGTCTTTGTGTGGTTTAGGTATCAGGGTGACTGTGTCCTCATAGAATGAGTTTGACAGTGTTCCTTCTGTTTATATTTTGTGGAAGGGTTTTAAAAGTATTGCTACTAGCTCTTCTTTGAAGGTCTGGTAGAATTCTGTGCTGAAACCATCTGGGCCTGGGCTTTTTTTTGGTTGGGAGATTATAGTGACTGTTTCTATTTCCTTAGAGGTTATAAGACTGTTTAATTTGTTAATTTGATCTTGATTTAACTTTGGTAGGTGGAATCTATCAAGAAAATTGTCCATTTCACTTAGATTTGCAAATTTTGTGGAGTACAGGTTTTTGAAGTAAGATCTAAAGATTCTTTGGATTTCCTCGATGTCTGTTTTTATTTTGCACTTTTCATTTCTGATTTTGTTGATTTGGGTATTTTTCCTCTGCCTTTTCATTAGTTTGACTAAGGGTTTGTCTATTTTGCTGATTTTCTCAAAGAACCAACTCTTGGTTTCATTGATTCTTTGTACTGTTTTTGCTTCTAAGTTGTTGATTTCAGCCCTAAGTTTGATAGTTTGATGATTTCCTGCCTTCTGCTCCTCTCGGGAGTTTTTTTTTTTTTTTTTCCTTTTTTCTAGCTCTTCCAGTTTAGCTGCTAAGTTGCTATTATGAGCTGTCACAATTTTCTTTTTGAAGGCACTTAGTGCTATGAACTTTCCACATAGCACTGCTTCTGCTTTCGTTGTGTCCCATAGGTTTGCATATGTTGTGCCTTCATTTTCTTTTTTTATTTAATTAATAAATTTATTTATTTGTTGCTTCAGGTTACATCTCCATCATATTGTCCTCTTTCCCCCCTTCCCAGCCCCACCCTCCCATCCTCTACCCTCTAACCCTTCCATCTTGCTCCTCTGGAGTGGAGTGTCCCTACATAACAGCCCCTTGCCCCAGTTCAGAAGTCATATGAGGGCCAAGAGCCTCTTCATACACTTGGGGCCTACAAGGCAGTACCACCAGTGAAAAGTGAATCATTGCTAGGGAGGGAAAACTAAAAAACAGACCAACAAACAAACAAACAAACAAAAAAGTCTATGTCCATGTTCCCTTTGGTGTGTTGGTTGTAGTACAGATATCCTGTACTATATAGCTAAAATCCTACTATAAGTGAATAGATGCCATGTGCATCCTTTTGAGTCTGGGTTAGCTCACTCAGGATGAGCTTCTCTAGTTCCATCCATTTGGCTGCAAATTACATAATTTCATTGTTTCTGATAGCTGAGTAATATTCCATTGTGTAGATGTACCACAGTTTTTTAATCCATTCTTCAGTTGAGAGACATCTCCGTTGTTTCCAGTTTCTAGCTATTCAAATAAGGCTGCTATAAACATAGATGAGGAGATTTCCTTATTCCATGAGGAGTCATTTGGATGTATACCCAGAAGTGGTATGGCTGGTCCTGAGGCAAAACTATTCCAAGATTTCTAAGATATCGCCATACTGACCTCCATAGTGGTTGCACAAGCCTGCACTCCCACCAGCAATGGAGGAGGGTTCCCCTTTCTCCACACCCTCGCCAGCATGTGCTGTCATTTGAGCTTTTGATCTTAGCCATTCTGACAGGTGTGAGATGGAATCTCAGAGTCATCTTGAGTTGCATTTCTCTGATGATTAAGGATGTTGAGCATTTGTTCAGGTGTCTCTCGGCCATTAGAGATTCCTCCTTTGTGAATTTTCTATTTAGCTCGGCCCCCTATTTTTTGATTGGATTATTTGATTTCCTTCATTTTCACTGAGTTTTAGGAAGTCTTTGATTTCCTTCTTTATTTTTTCCCTGACCCAATAGACATCAACTAGATAGAGAGTTTTTTAATTTCCATGAATGTGTAGGCATTTTGATATTTCTGTTGTTGTTGAATTCTAGCTTTAATCCATGATAGTTTGATGAAATACCAGGGGTTATTTCAATTTTCTTGTGTCTATTGAGGATTGCTTTGTGACTGAGTATATGGTCAATTTTGGATAAGGTTCCACGAGGTGTTGAGAAGAAGGTATGTTCTTTTGAGTTTGGGTGAAATGTTCTATAGATATCTGTTAGGTCCATTTGATGGCTGACCTCTGTTTGTTTCATCATTTTTCTGTTTGGCTTCTGTCTCGATGACCTGTCCTTTGTTGTGGGTGGGATGTTTAAGTCTAATCTCAGCTACCCACCACTCTGATACTGTGTGCACTGCTAGAATAGTTTTCTAATTTGGATACAGTAATTTCTTTCATATTCTCATCTTTCTTTCCTCTGTTTGTCCCTGTTAATAACTGAGCATCCTATGTGACAAACAATGACCTTCCACAGATCAATTATACACAGGGAATGCTTGCAACCATACTTTCTTGGAATACATTTCTGAAGGCAGAATTTGTGGTTGTTGTTTTGGCACAGAACAAAACTAGTCATCACTGGCTCAGCTTCCAGTTCTAAATGGTCAGAGGTAAACCCTGCTGGCATATCTCATGCCCAGCAGACTGACAAACTGGACTCCTCCTTTTCAAATGCTTTCTTTAGCTGGGATGATAAAGTGTTGTACTGCCTATTTTGTGTCAACTTGACACCAGCTAGAGTCATCTGAGAAAAGGTAGACCCTGAAGTCTAGCAGCCATGTGCACTGTCCCCTGGCCTGAGCTTGTACAACCTCCATTTTGTTGCTTGGCTTGGTATATGCCGTCCAAGTCTAGAAGAACTGAACAGTTTTCAACCTAGACCTACTAGTAGTGTCACCAAAGCCCAATCACTGCAGTGGACTACCTGCTGGTACTTCTGCAGCTAAATGCCATTTAATGATCATTGCCTCACCTCAGCTTGCTGCTGCAGCCATCAGCCATTAGCTATATTGTGGGAGAAATTCAATATATTTCATTAAGAATAATATGGTACTCAAATATCCATAATTCCTAAAGACAGTAGGAATTATAAACAAATAAACTATTGCTATAGAAAAGTAAGTGAAGTATACATTATCAATAAAATGGAAAGTGTATATTGAATATAGTTCAAGGAGTTAAATATTTAAGTAAAGAGAAAAATCTTGTGTTAGTTATTAGATGACTAGTATGAGTGTGCTGGTTGAAGGTGTTAGGGGTCCATCTTTGGAAAGACAACCATTTGACCTATGATTCATCAGGGAAAAGGGCTGGCCTTGTTGGCCTATATCACTGAATATTGGCCATATTTGGAGAGAAAGTACACAAGCAAGATTGGAAGAAACTGCTGAGTGCCACTCCAGGTACTTTGAAAATCACCTAGTAGACAGCAAAGGGCATTCATGAACTTTCAGGATAGGGAATACCTTATCTTACTGTTCAGATTAGTATATAAGCCCTGTGGATAAATAAACAGGTGAGATCAAAACAAGGGGAAATTTTGAGAGTTGTATTAGTCTCTTGGGAATGAAACAGCAGAGTATTGTAGACTAAGGAGTTTAAAATCAAAATAAAACAAAGAAGAAACATATTTACTCACAGTCCTTAAGGATATGCAAATTGTCAGTGGGATTAATTTGATTGGGAAATGTCTTTTTGTTTGAAGTGACTGCTTTCTCACTCTTATTGAACTTTTCTCTGGGCGTACATGGATCTGACCTCATCCTCATATATGGACTTCAGTTTTACTGGGTTAGGGCTTCACTCTAAAATATCCTTTTAAACATTGTTCTTCTGAAGGTCATAAATCAAAATACATTCACATGGAAGGTTAGAGATTCAACAGGTAAATTTGTAGCAGTCACGGGGTTCTATAGCATTCTGCTTGGAGGATCCCCCAAACTCATGCCCTTCTTACATGCTCCATCTCAAAAAGCCTCAAAAGCCTTACCTGTTTCATCAACTCTAAGTTTAGAATTCTTGAGTGATGCCTGACATAAATAAGGTTCATCCTTGAATGGAATTTCTCTCCTGCTATGTTGAGGGAAGGCCTAATATCATTGCTTCTGATAGGTTGAATTCAATTCTGAGATCTGGTTACTGCCACTTCTGAGGCATTCTCTTGATTTGTTAATAAAAGTCACTTATGGCCAATTAGCTGGGCAGAAACAGTATAGGAAGGCGAGACTTCCTGAGATTAGACAAGAACCCTGGGCACATACAGAGACTCTCTCTCTTTTTCCAGCCAGGATCAGGAAGGAGGACACACATCGTGGGTTAGAAAAAAGAACCTCATTCCACATGGCCAGTAACATCTGCATAGCATGGAGAATGGCAGTCCAAGGGGACGTATTATATATGGGGTCATATTTGGGTAATAGAATTAAGAGCTAACTTAGATAGGCCAAGATTGCTCTATTCAGGCCAAGGCTTGTTAAAATCCACATGGTGTCTGTGTGCTCATTTATGATGGCTGGTTAAGGATTAACTGACACCTAACCAACTAACAATAATATAAATATTGGTGAACAATTTAATTGATTATTTCTACAAATGGTGCCCAAAGTAATTTAATGATTTTTTACACTGCTATAAGTCAGTGAAAGAAAACTAGTTACTCATTTTTAATATATATTGGTGATAGAGAGACCACATTGTCCTTCCAGACAAGGAAAACTGAAAGGAGGTAGGGGTGATGATTCCCAAGTTAATTGGTTTAGATTTTATTTTCACAATGTGATAGCTTTATTGCTCTATTCTGTAAAATTTCAGAAGTTGGAATTTCTTCCCCTGTTTCATTTTAATCAACCTGGCAAATTCTCCTCTATTAGAATCCCAACTCTATGCCTCTATCCTGCCAGGTCATAAAATTCACAGATGATCTCTTTGATTATTTAGTTAGAGTCAAAGCCACAATATAAAACACACATGGCATTTCTCATTGTAGATAGTATTAAAAATCCTCCAAATACTCACTTTTTATTTATTGAAATACAACTTACATGTTGTATTTTAATATACACAACAAGAAGAAACTGTCTTGCTTCTTGAACACTTTGCTTAAAAAATCTCAACCAAATATCCACATTTATCCATCTTTAACCTTAGGTTTCCATACAAACACAACTGCTGGAGTCAGATCCATTGCACTTTCTGAAAGAGTTCTTCCAGTTTGTCGTTCACTCTTAAGGGCCCACCAGCATTTTGCTTAGCATCTGTGCTGTTGAGACTTCCATTAAGGACCTGCAAGCCTTTGCTAACATAACCCCAGAGTTTTTATTCTCTCTTCATTATCTACTTCTGGGTTAACTTCCGTATTTAGAAATTTGTTTTTGTGGCAGTATGACAGTTTTTATACTGAAATTTCCATTATGTCGACCTCTGTAGAGAAACAAAACAAATTGCATGTGCATACCTATGTCCATGTGCCATGTCATAGCATGAAAAACTGTATGTATTGTGTATTCACTACGTGTATTGTGAGGCTGTCATAAGAGTCAACTGCCTTGTGATGTCATAGCTGCCAATTTTTGTGAAGTTCATGTTATAATACTATTTATTAATAACCCCTTTATCAAAGTGTAACTTTTTTTCATTAAGTAATTCAAGGTTGGTTAGCAAGAGATTTACAATGGGTTCACATGACTATAAAATATAGCAAGTAATGTCTTGTGAATGTATGATAGGCTGGGTATCTAGAAGTTACAACAAGTATACCCAGGGGAACAAATGGTACAGATGAAATATGAAGGATAGTTGCTGGATAACTCCCTCTCCTTTGGAAGTTTATGTAAATCTCCATCTGTCTCAATGAAGCTCAGTCACTGGATATCAATCTTTTCTATCTAGAATACACTGGTTGAAACATTAATTTCATCCCAAAACAACTTTCATATTGACATCCAATCCAAGTCCTCTGTGCCAATAACTTTTAGCAGAATTGACCATTAAAGAGATGTATTAAGTAATCTGTGTAAAAGATGTAATCTGTGTAAAAGATGCTTATGATTTGAATTATAGATGAAATATGAATGGGATATCAGGGATGTCAGTATATATTTTCAGAATACTGTGATTGGCTGGTTGATATGAGTGCTAAGTAATATTTAATGTTCACAAAATGTAAAAAATTAGTATAAAAGATAATAAATGCAATTGGTAAGTCATTGGATTGGAATTAACTGTAGCACAGTGTAATACCTATGGCACAGGGACACAAGAAAATATAAAATCAAGTTGCAAAGAAATAATTAACATTTGCTTATCCAAATATAAGAGATAGATAGGTGGTCTTCAAAAACTTCAAGAGATCTGCACAATATGGCATTCAAAGATGTTTTCTTAACTTAAGATTTTTTTGATATTGAGACATGTCAGCTCCTGACAGCATCCCCTGTTCTACTCCAAGTAGAAGATGAGCATTGAAGAATCTCCAGTGTGAGATGGTTGAATTAGTGGCAAGCCTATCTCTTGGCAAGAAAAATCCCTTGCTTCAACTGTAGACAGAATGCTGCCCAAA
Organism: Lophiomys imhausi; assembly: GCA_907164525.1. Classification (NCBI taxonomy): domain Eukaryota; kingdom Metazoa; phylum Chordata; class Mammalia; order Rodentia; family Muridae; genus Lophiomys; species Lophiomys imhausi. Next base: position 4,266,445 of record CAJQZJ010032660.1, on the reverse strand, counting down.
CAGTACAAAACTTGGAAGCAGGTAAGTCGACAGCCTAGCTCTGCCAAGACAGGGTAGGCAAGTCCTTCATAATGCCTGCTTTACAATCAATGTCTGTCAGAGAAATGGGGCCAAACGGCTGAAGATTGATGCTGTAATGTATGGAGAGAAAATGGGAAATGTAAAGGCAGCCACTGGTATGTCATTTCTTAGTTTTGGAAGCAGCTGGCCCTGCACTTCCTGTATAACCAGATATATTTATCCCTCTCAGGTCTCTGAGGTGGTTGAAGACTAGATAGCTAGAGTCTCATAGTTAAATTTTTAGTTGTTTAGGAATCAAGAGGGTGTTCCGGATGTAAGAAGATGTTTTTAAAATTGTGATGCAAGTTAGGATGAAAGCTGAGTTGGATATAGAACTTTAAACTCATGGAGATGGTTAGATAGTAGAATGTTAAAGTCAGGTGCCAAATACTTATGGACTGGACAGTGGGAATATATGCTAAGACATATAACTCTCATAATGTGGCTTAATTATTTTTGTTGTTTTGTGTTTTTTATTGTTATAAGAAAAAATACAAACAAAAAACAAAAACAATATAAAGTGTAGAGTTTTGGAAATTTTCAACTGTAGAGAGCAACTGAACTTGCCATCAGCCCAGTGTTAGCAAAAATCGACAATAGGGTGTTAACCAGATACAGATGGTTACCAGAACAGAAACCTTGGGAGGAAGCTTGTGAAAACAGTGTGTAATTGATTTATGGTACAGTAATTTCTATGGACCCTAGAAATGATGTAAATATAGTACTTTGTATTTCTATAAAAAATTCAGTTAAAATAAAAATAAATAAGTTGTAGTTATTCTTAGGTAATTAGAAAAATCTCTAGTGGGAAAATACTATCTTTTAGAATGAACATGTTTAAATATACAGCTAACCCAATATTGCATCAGTCAATTTTGATGATCATTGGAATTGTTGTTTTATTTTTTATAACCCTTCTCACTTTATCCAGTTACTATCACATCTTAAATAGAATCCCATACTTATGATGTCCTCTGTACATAATTGCCTTAGTCTGTGTTCTATTGCTGTGAAGAGACACTAGGACCAAGTCAAATCTTATAAGAGACAGAATTTAATTAGGACTTGTTTACAGTTTCAAAGGTTTAGTTCATTCCAATCAGGGTAGGTAGCATGGCAGCAGAGATGGTGTGGTGCTAGAAAGGTAGCTGGGAGTTCTACATCTAGATCCACAGGCAAGAGGGGGGAGAGAGACACTGCTGTAATTATTATCCTTTACCTCTGGCTTTTACAATATTTCTGCCTTCTCTTCTACAATGAGCTTTAGGAGTATGTGGTTTTATATAGATATCCCAGAGCATTCTGCAGTCTCTTCGTCTCTGTACACTGAGTAATTGTTGATCTCTGTAATAGTTATCAATTGGAAAAAACTGCTCTAATGATATTATAATTTTAATTTATTAGGAGTTAGTTTAATGCTAAGTCCATTTAGCAGAGTATTAGCAGGAGGGTCTCTTCTCTAGAGCCTATGACCTGCCTGTGTAGCCACAGGTTCATGGCCCTATTATTAGTATCAGATATAAATTTCAACTTGTGAAGCAGGCCTTCAATCTAATTAGAAAGTGGCTACAATAGTCATTCCACTATTCCACTAATGGGCATGTCTTCTTAGGCTGTTCATCATTATAACTCACAAGTTCACAGATAGGTAAGAGATTAGCAACTACTTTTTTTCGTCTTGTAGTATGCATAATGACTTGAGGCACCATGGAAACTATCCATTGGGGTATAGCTGGTGTGCAATAGCTTGGTTTATCCATGTTTGAAGAGCTAAGTTTGTGATGGCTCCAGCAACAGTGTCTTACTCTAAAGCTTTTGGAGTTCAAAAATTTAGTAAGTCTTGATTTTTCCGTTGATCCTGAGATCCAGACTCACATCTACATGCAGGAAGCACTTTTGTCACTGAGTCATGTGTCTGGATTTTAAATTATGTCTTAATATTCTGTCCCTTTTCCCATTATCAGAGAATTTACTTGCTGAATATATTAAATTTTGTTTTCTTTAACATTTCTGTTTTTAGCATGGAAGCAAATGTATAATGTTAACATGCTCTGATATTTACTACATCTCATATAAAATGATAGTAAATCTAGAGATGTGTTTGAATCTGGATAATTATTAATATTTTTATGCTTATTTATTACTTCAGGTTACATCTCCATCACAGTGCCCTCTTTCCTGGATAATTATTTATTGGCTGGAACAGTTCATGGATAATGCTGCATAATTCCTTACATAATGTTACAGGCATAGGATTTGCTCTTGTTTGGGCTGGGTGATGTTAATAGTAATGAATGGGTTCAGGTGTCAACCATCTCCATCCATTAAAAGTTCCCTATTAACCTTCACAATTATCTTAAGAGCCATTAATGAATGCAACTTGCATGCATTTAATGTAATACAAGTTTTGCAAATATCTTTTTGTGTAATTTTGTAATTTTCTCCATCTACTAACTATTCTACAAAGAAGAAATTTCTGTCATCAAATATTTCATGACAGAAAGAAAAGACATATCTAAGAATTTCCTACCTATTACCTCACTACTTTGATAATTTGTGTGGTAAATAATTTCCAAAATGACCACAATGTTACAGCTAACAAAATTCAGACTGTAGAAAAAGTAAACTATAGGATAAAAATCTCAGTTCCTTCATGGAATAAATGAGAAGAGGTTAAAAAAAAAAAGAAGCAAGAACATAAGATATAACAGGATTTAGTGGCCTGTCTCCAAGAAGCAATACGTGAATGTATCTATTAAGTTACTTTTCTGACATTTTCAATATTTGTCCTTCATTTTGTTCATTGTGTTTATTGATTCAGAAGGATGAATCCTCTTTCTACCGTCAGTATGAAAACAGCTTGATTATGACATGTGACTTTTTTGATGTCGTGTTCAATTCAGTTTACTTGTTGAAAATTCCCATTGAGGAAGATAGTTGCATGTTATAAACTTGTCTATTTCTGTTAACTAGGGTTTGCCTCATAGTATGAATTAGAAAGATATCTCCAGTGTAATAGCTAGAAACTGGAAACAACCCAGATGTCCCTCAACCGAAGAATGGATAAAAAGACTGTGGTACATCTACACAATGGAATATTACTCAGCCATCAGAAACAAGGAAATCATGCAATTTGCTGTCAAATGGATGGAACTAGAAAACCTCATTCTGAGTGAGCTATCCCAGACTCAGAAAGATGAACATGACATCTATTCACTTATAATTGGATTTTAGCAATATAATATAGGATAACTATCCTACAACCAACACACCAAAAGGAACAGGAACATAGACCTTGTTGCCTGTTACCAGGGCACTTTGCCCAAATGGAGTTGCTATATAGGCCCCAGTGCAAGAGAAAACTCTTAGCCCTCATATGACTGTTGAACTGAGGGGGACTGATATGTAGGAGTAACCCCACTCTGGAGGAGTAGGATAGGTGGGAGAGGGGAGTGAGGGTGAGAGGGTGGGACTGGGAGGGGTGGAAAGAGGGCACTGTGATGGAGATGTAACTTGAAGTAATAAATAAACATAAAGAGGTATCTCCCTTCAATTCTTAGACTAATTTGGAATGAATTGTCATTCACTATTCTTTAGAAGTTTTTCTTCCTTAAAAATATTTAAAAGTAACAAAAAGAAAGTGCTATAGATCAAAGCCATTGTCATGAGTTGATAACAAGTGAAAGTTCTAAACTGATGTTTATCTACTTCAAAATTTTGCCATATATATGACATATAGTATATGTCATATGGTTAATTTTGAGAAACAATGAAGGGCAAGAAAATTCAAATAACAATCAAAGAAGTAAAAAGCTTTTAAACTTTGAGTTCTTTAAACATTTGTACTAATTTTATATCAAAATTAGCTTATACTAAACTTAACAGTATGCCTGTTGTGTTCTTTCTTTCTTAGCAACCTAGGAACAAGAGTGAAACAACTTCAAATAAATGTCAGCATCTAGCAAACTTTACGGCACATAGTGATTTCTTTCCAACAACTTGCTTTAAGATTGACGTTTTCAATGCTAGTTTTATCCTGACAAGCTTCTAGGCATGAATTAGCCATTTGAATGATGACAAGCATTTAGTCAAACTGATAATGAAAATGGCTCAAAGGAAAGAAAGTCAGGCAGCATTGAAAGTTCTCAAATCTAGGATTACATACAATGGCTTGATCTACTGCGCCTGTTCATATCTTAACATTTGATGGCATAGTGGCTTTCTCTGTTTTATGATTTTATTTTGAAAATTGTTATTAAAGTTTACAATCACAATTATGATAGAAAACAAGTGCATTTTATTGTTAATGAATCATTAGATCTTTATCATATTCAAAAATGGAGAGTGAGCATTTACGACTTGTTTCTGTAATGCTCGACTCATTCTGTGTACTCTGCAATGCAACACTCAGGGCACACTTGAACCCTAATTAGGGGTCTAGCTTCCCTCTGATGTTGACAGCTACTCTTATTAGTATTAATGTATATGGAAGAGAGACTAGATCTTTAAATAATTTAATACACTTTTATATATTTGAATACAGACATATGAAAGATTTAATGATGTGACTTTTACATATTTATACAATGTGTATTTAAATAAACACTCATGTATTGTATATGGCCATATTTTGGGGACTAAATGGAGCTTATAAAGTTTTATTTTAAATTATGTTGACAGAGGAAGTATCTGTTTGTGCTTATTCATTTATTCCTAGAAATGGCTGCAGCACTTCCAAACAATGATCCTCTTAATTTACAAAGTCTCTTCCAAGTCCCTTGGTAAAGATTTCCCAAAATATTTTAGTCATGGTAAACTGAACAAGCAGAAGTACTATGCCTTTACATGTCAGACATGTGCACACACATGCTCAGTAGATAGGTTTCATATTATTTAATCTTTTCTAATTTTGGAGTTTTTCCATAGATACTGTGAAATACAGCTATAATTCTTCTTCAGGTACAAGTGACTTAGTATGTGATTTTAATGTTTAAGTCCCAAAGTTGTATTTGAGACAGAATAAAAAAAAGCTTGTCTGTCCCTTCCAGAGTGAAAGGCATAAAGATTTTGTTGGTCAAAAGGATTTTTTTTTTTGATAATGGGACAGTCTTTGCATTTCAATGAAAAGTAACATGTAATCTACTTATTTTTGGCTTATATATAGATTGTTCAACTTCTAAATTATAACTTAAAGAACATTTCAAAAATAGAAAGTTTGTATTTAAGGATCATTGATATAATGCTAAAAACAAAATTCTTCCAGTGTCTCTTTCAAGTAGTTGAGGTTTAAGACCTGAGCATTTCAAATTTCCTATATGCATAAATTATTTTTTTCATTACAATACACTGCTCCTGAAAGGCAGGCCTGAAATGGTTCAGTAAAGCTCCCTTTGAGGGACTCTGCACAGGTCAAGGAATAAACAAAGCCAAGGGGCAAGGTCTTTGTTATGCATGAAGCCGCTGGCCATTTCAGAGCAGCTCTGGGTGTCAGGGAACCCAGTTGATGACAGATGGTGTGACTGTCCTTGCAAATTTTTCACCTTAAAATGACAGGCTCTATGGAGATAGCCTGTAATCACTGGGGAGAGATTCTCTAAAAGCCATTTGATAATTACATGAAAAAAAAAAAAACAGTTTATATTTCAGGTATAGTTCTGGTCTTTTTTGATATTTAAGAAAGCTTGAATGTTTGTAAGGAAGAAAGGCAAAGGAGGCAAAATCTCTCTGTTCAAAGAGCAGTGTTCCTGTCCACACAAAGCAATAAACAGAGGAAAGAATAATCAATATGCTTTCAGAGTCTGCCTTTCAAGTGCATATATCCTTTGGTTTGCTGTGTTTTAAGCCTTTAACGTAAACTATCTTTGAGAGAAAAACAGTGTGGACTACATAACTGCAGCAGATTTCTTTTAGATAACCAGGCTGGATATGTTATAAAAAATGTAATACATTGCTTTAACTATATCGTCACTGTGTGATTAGAAGCTTACAACAGATGTTTCTCCATTTCCATATGTTTTTTCTCACTGGATTTATATGGATAAAGAAATAGGGGAGAATTCTGTAACCTTTTTAAGTTCTCCATATTTATTCTTCACTTAAAAATAGCTAATTATGTTGCTTATTTAAAACATGTAAAGAAAGATTATTAAAATTTTTAGTGACAAAGATTTCTAGATTATGTGATCTATAGATTTGCATTGGCAGACAACAGCATAGAATTAAGACATATTAAAAAGGATTGACTAAGTGTGAATGCAAGCATAATTTTAGCTTGATTTTAGTGAGAACACGATTGCTGTCCTTTTGCATTCATTTTCATGTTCTGTAATTTTCTCTGTAATACACTCTGGTCAAGAAGTAAGATAAGTTCACAACAGAATAATCAATAGTTCATTATTTCATTATATTATTTGTGTATTACTTTAGTAACTTCATTTAATATTAGAAATTGAAGAGTTACACAAGATTAGGATTATTCCATTAAATTGTTTGTTTATGGTCCTGAAGAAGATTATTCTTTAGGCTTTGTGCAATGTGAATATAAATTTTCTCTCTAGATCTGAGATACTCAGGATTACTAAGAGAGGGATGAGTGAACATCAATGTATGCCAGGTTGGTCAATTCTATAAACTATATTCCATTTTTATTCACAGATTGCTTCTATCATAACTTTTTATAATTAAACTCTCCCATGCTACACTCTCCTAAACACAGTCTTTGAAATATTCATGGAGTTCAGTTGTATTTTGCAGTTGACTTTTATTGTCAGGAAATGTAGACATGATTGGGTCAATTAACTATACCTGGGGTGTGATGATTTGAATAAGCATGGTCCAATAGGGCTCGTAGACTTGAATGCCTGGACACCAGGGAGTGGAAATATTAGAAGGTTTGGCCTTGCTGGAATAGGTGTGTGCTTATTGAAGGAAGTGAGTCATTGCAGGTGGGGTTTAGGTTTTCAGAAGCTCAAGCTATGCTTACGCCAGGCTCAATGTCTTATTTTTCTTCTCATGCTGCTGCAGATTGAGCTGTAGAACTCTGGATCCTTCTCCAGTACCATTTCTGTCTGCATGCCACCATGTTTCCTGCTATGACAATGAGAACTAAACCTCTGAACCTGGAAGCCAACACTAATTCAATGTTTTCTGTTATATGAGTTAGTACAGTCATGGTGTATATTTACAACAATAGAAACCCTAACTAAGTGGCTAGGAGGTGGAAGGTTATTACTTGTGGCTATGAAAATGTAAAATTAGGAAAATAAATAAAGGAAGAAGGATAGGAGAAGGAGGTGGATATAGAGAAAGGGAAGTACAGATGGGAAAGAAAAATATAACTTCTTTTCAGCGTTGGTCAGCTCCATTTAATGCTTTAATATTCCAAGTTAGCTATTTTCTTCCTTTTAAGTTTTTCCTTACAATATTTTCTTCCTTTTAATATTTTCTTTATAGTATTTTTAGTATATTTAAATTATTTCTTTTTATAATTTATTTTTTATTTCTTCAAGTTACATATCAATCACAATCCCCGCCCTACTCCCCCCTCCTGTCCCACCCTTCCACCCTCATCCCCCTCAACCCCCCCATCCTCTACCTTTTTGGGTTTTTTTAGTTTAAGGTATGTCTTCCCCCCCCCCAACAGCTCCCCCTTTCAGTCCAACAAATGGTTCTTTCTCTTTTAACAGTAAATACAATACATAACAACAGAAATAAATAGGCCACAATTATGAGAGCTATAAGGCTTAGCATACATTCCCAATGTCCAGTCCATATGTATTTGGCACCTGACTTTAACATTCTACTATCTAACCATCTCCATGAGTTTAAAGTTCTGTATCTAACTCAGCTTTCATACTAACTTGCCTCACAATTTTAAAAACATCTTCTTAGATCCAGAACACCCTCTTGATTCCTAAACAACTCAAAATTTAACTATGAGACTCTAGCTATCTATTCTTCAACCACCTCAGAGACCTGAAAGGGATAAATAAATATATCTGATTATATAGGAAGTGCAGGGCCCACAGCTTCCAAAACTAAGAAATGGCATACCAGTGGCTGCCTGGACAGTTCCCATTTTCTCTCCATACATTACAGCATCAATCTTCAGCCATGTGACAGACATTGATTGTAGAGCAGGAATTATGAAGGACTTGCCTACCCTGTCTTGGCAGAGCTAGGCTATCGACTTACCTGCTTCCAAGTTTTGTCCTTTTTGGTCACCATTCTACAGTTGAAACAAGGGGTTTTTCTTGCCAAGAGATAGGCTTGCCACTAATTCAACCATCTCACACTGGAGATTCTTTGATACTCATCTTCTACTTGGAGTGGAGTAGAGGGTGCTGTCAAGAGCTGACATGTCTCGATATGAAAAAATCTAAAGTTAAGAAAACATCTTTGAATGCCATATTCTGCAGATCTCTTGAGGTTTTTGAAGACGCCCTATCTATTATCTCTTATATTTAGATAAGCAAATGTTGCTTGTCTCTTACCAACTTGATTTCTGAGTAGCTTAGAAAATAAACTAACAAAAATACGAGCTTGTTTAATAGTCTCCATAAAGTTCAAATATTATCCATTGAATGATCACACTCTCTTTACCACTACATTGATAATTATGTTCAAGCAACATAAAGTTCAGAGAGATCACATCTCCGACAAAGCTAATTGAGGTGCACAACTCATTCCTTATTTCATGTTCAGTGTCCATATAGAGATTCTGTCTTTCTTCATCTGTCATTCTCTCATGCCACAGTGCAGTAGGTTATACCCAGATTGTGGGATCCCCAAAGACCACCCAAGAGAAGATTCTGATGCAAATTCCACAAGAGTCTTTATTACAAGCTTAAGCAGGGACTCTTGTCATCACCAATGTAGAGGATCTGAATGAGAGCCCTGAGCTAGAGAGGAGCAGAGTAATTATAGGGTACAGCTTTACACATGTAAGCTTCTGATTGGTTAGTATTTTAAACTTGCTTTTCTGGCGCGAACAGGGAGAAGCAGTTACAAAGTTCAGCCCCTGTGAAGTTAAATCTCATCAGTAAAGCCACTTAGCCCTCTTAGATAAACACAGGCTTCTTCTAATTTACTCTTTGCTAGGGGAAATGACATCTCTTACTTAGGCCTTATCTGTGGGAGCTGAGAGACAAGGGGTGGGAAGACGCAAGGGTTTGACAGCTTTCTCACAAGTACTAGGTCAGAACATTCAGGAGCCTATGTATCGACAGCAGTGGGGCGCTTTCAAAATGAGGCTACTGTGTAGCCTTACAGAATACATGATCTCATACATCATTAAAGAATTTTTATGTGTTAAAACTAATCTGACGTTTGTTTAAGTTGAAGTGAGATATTCCAATTATGGTAAATGCCAGTTCTTGTGGAAGGAAATACTTTGGTTCTATTTTGAGTTCATAGGAGCAGACCTGCCTGACTAGTGACCCCAAGAAATAACTAGTTCCAGGCACCAGTTCTAGGAACTTATAAAATTCTCTACTTTAAGGGCAGCCAATCAGGAGATAACTACCCATGTTACTGCCTAGCTGCCACCCAATCACATTAAAGGTTACCTAACCTTTACTTGAATTCCCTTTTAGCTTTAAAAATGTTTGCATGCCTTTGTTTTGGGTTGCCACTTTGTATAGCTAGCTAGTGACCCCTGCATACTGGTTGTTTGTGCAGAAAAAAATACTCTTTGCCTTTGCATACTATTTAAGTATGGGGTCTTTCTTTTGCAATTCTTGGACCTTTACCCTTGTATAATACGATATGATTTTCAGAGAATTTGATATGCTAAAACAAATTGTAGTTAAAACTGGAAAAACAAGAAGGAACTTTTTTTTTCAAGCTTATTTGACCATTGGGCCATTGATATGTATTCTGTAAATAGTTCAGGACTCCTATTCCAGAAAAAAATCTTGGTATAAGATGGGTCTGTATCATAGTTTCTTTGAATCACAGCACTGATATCATTGAAAAGAGACATAGACGAGGGCTGGACCAATTTTATTCTAGGATAGCGCTTAACACTTAGTCTAACTGTACTCTCTAAGTTTCCAAATTGTAAAAACAATATGAACATATATTAATTGACACAATACAGTTTTAGGTACCTTGACACTTGTAACCTCTAGGCCCAAGTATTCTCAGCTATGAGAGAAGCTCATTGTTTAATACTTACTTTATAATATTAATAAGATTAAATTATGTCAATACAAGCACTTTGAAAATTGGAAAGAACAATACCATCAGAAGAAATGGTTATTTTAGAGGGCAGTTATACCATGAAACAGCATAGAATCTAACTTTAGAGTCTTATGATATAACTTTGTAGGAATTATGACTCCATTTCATTATTATCAAGATGGGTAAATTACATGAAATTAATAACCTCACTGGAGCCTTAATTTCATCATTTACAAAATTGAAATAGCCAATTAAACTTAATATTTATATGTTCCAACTTGGGAAAAAAATATTTTCAAGTGTATCAAGAAGATCCTGAGGTCTCTTCTCAGCATGTCTCAGAGCATCAGTCACCAAACTTATCAAAGAAAACTGAAAGCAGCAATAGTTCTGGCACAGTGATTTCAATGAGAAGTGCCCCCCCCCCACCCAGTAGGCTTAGGTGTTTGCATATTTGGCTTCTGGATGGTGGTACTGTTTGAGGAAGTTATGGAACCTTTAAAAGATTGAACTATGCTAGAGGAAGTGAATCAATCTGTGGCATGGTGTTTTAACACAGTAATACAAAAGTAACCAAAATGCCAAGGGTAAAAACCAAGATATTCTATGCAAATAACCAAATTTTCAGCCTATCATTATATCTTGTATGGTCATTTGAAAGAAAATCTATATTCAAAGCTCTGAAAAGTCACCCACATTGCTTCTGTGACTGTTTCAAAAGACAATGGGAGACTAATAAATATTATTCAAATCAATTACCTGCATGTCGAAATGTGGAATCATTTCTTTCCTGTTTTGATATTTTCACTGATGGAAATTTTTTTCTCATAAGTCTATACTAGAAAACAGAATTGTGCTTTTCGTTAAAATGTCATGGAAAAGACTTTTCAGTTGGATTAGTCTCACAACTTCCTCCACACTTCTTCAGGAAGATGTAATCTTGACTCTAAGCTGGATAAACACATATAGAAAATGTGTGACTTAGTTTTAAAAAAAAGGAAAATAGAAAGGAAAGGAAATCCCAGAGTGCAGATTTTCTGTCTTTATTTCCCTACAAAGGGATACATTATTTTCAATTTTAGTATGTATACAAACACAAACATGGAGCTGTAACATGGTGGCATATGTTTTTAATCCCAGCACTCTGAAGTCAGAGGCAGGCAAATCTCCAAGTTTGAGACCAGCCTGGACTACAGAGTGAGATATGGGAGGACAGCCAGGGCTAGAGAGCCAAACCCTGAATCAATACAAACAAACAAACAAAAAGAAAAGAAAAGCAAACAAACAAAAAACAAACAATGTTAACAACAATAACCCCCCCAAAAAAAACTACCCAAATATAGACCAAATATGCAACTAAGAAGGACAGCTCATCAGATTTTTCCACACTAGGTCATGTGCCTTTCCCCTGCTACAGAGTTTTCCTTCTTCATCTTCACTGATTAAGTCAAACAGGAGTTTAGACATCAGCTTTTCCTAGAGACTCCTTTTAATCAGTTCCCTTTTAGGATTTATTATTGGTTGTATTCACTTATTTAATTGTGCATTGATTGTCTGTCTCCTCATGAAGCCCTTACCTGTTCTACTTGGAAGTGGGTTAGGTGTTCTAAAATTGATTTATAAAAGCATTATACTTTTTAGATGATTAAAAATATGTAATGCTTTATATCTTTTAATATAATTGCTATTAGCTATAAATTATTTAATATGTGTCATACACCAATGTACCCATTTCAATGGGATATTTCATTTAATAATAACAATGACATCATGAAGCAAAACTATTATCACAATTTTGAAGATAGATGTAAGGTTACACTTATAATAACTTCCTGATTTATCAGTCCATATAGTGTTTTCATAACAAAATGCATAGAGTTCTCTGTTATATTTTAAGAGGGAGTTTATTTTATTTTTAGTTTTAAAGGCTGAAACTGAGGTCTTATTGCCACATCTGTTTGGCTTTGTCTAACACTATTGTACGTAGAGTTTGTATTATAACATAGGAGAGAAGCTAAAATGAAATAGCTCTGTGCAGAAGGGGCCACATACATGGGAGGCCTTGCTTTATAATAACCTGTTTTCCCAAAAAATAACTCAGATTGAGAGTTCAACATGAATCCTTTTCAAGGTTGATGGCCTCATTTTCAGCAAATTCCTTGTACCAGGCACCACATTTTACATATTCCATTGACTTTTCACCACAATACACTGAAGATATTTAGTGCATGAACCTTTAAGGTATATATTCAAGCCCTAGTCATGTAAGGCAACCTAAAAAGTTTTTCTAAACTGGTTTTTGTAAAAAGTAAACATAGTTATGAGTAGATATCTTTGAGACCCAACACATTTTATCATATGGTCTGTATTCCTTTTGCTATGGAATTAGAAATTATATACTTTGAAATAGTCAATGGAAGTTTTGTTTCTCATCTGCCATAAATCTTGGAATAATAAAAATGGATTGAAAATGTATCCTGAAATAGCTTTATAGCACATTTGAACTCTTATTGTAGAGTTATTTTTCTATTAGTTATTAAAAATACTTTGTGTTATCCTCCCACATCCTTTACCATTTTACTTGCTAAATTATGTGTGAGAAATATTTTCTATTAATATTTGCAACACTTAGTTTTATTGTGTATTAATTTATTGGCAAATTAATTTATTAATTTACAATGATTAATAAGTATTACTGTTTGTGGTGCTGTATGTGTATGTCTATGGTTGTGTGTGTGTGTGTATTTGTTTATGTGCATGTGCATGTGTGTATGAATGTGTTTACGCAAAAATGCGCGCATATACATTGTAGGCATGGCACAGAGTATTGTGTAAGTCAGAGGAAAAATTCTGAGAGTCTAACCTCTCTCTTTATCATATGTATCCTGAAGTCTGAACTCAAGTTGTCATATTGCCAGGAAGAGTTTTTGCCAATTTGCAATTGACACAGCATTCTTTGAGATTTTCAAAACATCAAGTTGAGCCACTCAAGTATAGTAGTTCTTGAGAGCATGTGGATATTAATGATAGAGGTGACATGATGTAAGACTTTAAATATAATATAAATCATTGAATTTGCTCCCAATTCAATGTTTTTTTTGTTTGTTTTTTTGTTTTTTTAGGGGGGGTTGTTTGTTTGTTAGTTTAGTTTAGTTTTGCTGTTTTTGAAATCTTGGCGCTAGTAATATAAGAACCAAGCATCCAGATTAAACAGTTAAAACTATTCCAGAAAATATAAATTTTCTTATAGCTCAAAACTGATATATCTCTGTATTTGAGCCATGAAACTTGAAAACTCAAGCCTACTGCTAGCCATTGGCTTACTACCATTTGATGTAATAGTGGTGCTGTGTGATTTCTCACAAATCTACAGAAGACTGTATGAAGAACTTCATTCAAGATTCTAAGATATTCAATACATTAACCAACAGCCATATCTGTTATTCAAATACATTTTAAGAATTTTATTTATTTATATACTTACATGTTTGTTTTTGAAACAGGCTTTTACATTGTAATTCATATTGGCCTCAGACTAAGTATATTGTCTAGGTTGAGTTCAAGAACATGAAAATCTTTCTGTTCCAGATTCTCTTAAATGAATCACATGCCACCATATCCATCTCAGAAGTTTTTGGTTATTGTATAAAGCCTTATTGAAATTTTAGTCATGAGAATAATACCATTGTGAGAGATAAGTTTGGATTGATAATATAAAATTTAGAGGAAATAAGATTAAAATTAATAATAAGTATTTGGATTTATAATTTGAGAATCAGTACTAAGGATTTTAACATTTAATTTCTGTAAGAATATTATTGATACATATTGCCTATATCCCTCCAGCCTATGACTACAATGACTGAGGTTTGTAGTCTGTAGCAGTCCTATGTGTGATGGGATAGATGTGAATTAGGAAGCTGGTAAGTGAAAAAGATGGAACTGAAGAGGTTGTGGAGGAAGGAGAAACCTCCATTGCTGGTGGGACTGCAAACTTGTACAACCACTATGGAAGTCAATCTGGCGATATCTTAGAAAACTTGGAATTGCTCTCTCTACCTCAAGACCCATCCATACCACTTCTGGGTATATATCCAAATGATTCCTCACCAATCCACAAGGACACCTCCTCATGTATGTTCATAGCAGCCTTATTTGTAATAGCTGGAAACTGGAAACAGCCCATATGTCCCTCAAGCAAAGAATGGATAAAAAATTCTGGTACATTTATACAATGGAATATTACTCAGCTATCAGAAAGAAGGAAATCTTGCAATTTGCAGCCAAATGGATGGAACTAGAAAAGCTCATCCTGAGTGAGCTAACCCAGACTCAAAAAGATGCACATGACACCAATTCATTTATAATTGGATTTTAGTCATGTAGTACAGGATAACTATCCTACAACCAACACACCAAAAGGAACAGGAACATAAACCTTGTTACATGTTAGTGGGACACTTTGCCCTAATAGAGTTGCCATGTAGGCCCCCAGTGCAAGAGGAAGCTCTTAACACTCATATGACTGTTGAACTGAGTGGAGCTGATATGTAGTGTCAACCCACTCCAGAGAAGTAGGATAGGTGGGTGAGAGGGGAGAGGGTGGGAGGATGGGACAGGGAGGGGTGGAAAGAGGGCGCTGTGAAGGAGATGTAACTTGAAGTAATAAATAAATAACAATAATAAAAACACGATTTAAGCTTCCCTCTGCTTTGGCTGTGTCATGTAGGGCCTAGTACTGAGTCTGGCAAAGGCCAGTGGCAATGAAATAAGTTAAATTCTTGATTTTGTAATGCTTAAGTCTATGGCTCAGTGCAATCATGGAGACACTAGGATTATATACTATGTTACTGAAATCTATTTCTCCTGTTTTCTATCTTGTCCACTTAAAGACAGATTATCATTTAATAAGGACAATGAACTCCTGAAGATCAAAATCCTTAAGCAGTGTTATCCTCACTCAACAGCAGGATCAAGAGAAAGCATCTTTGAAATTTGGTTTCCTTGTTCTTAAGACTAGGATATTAAAATCTCCATAGGGTGCTTTCATGAAGACTGCCTACAGTGTGTACATACAACTACATTCACACAGACAGAATGCTTAGCAAATAAATGAGCCTATTCTGTCCTCCACTTGGCTTTCTTAGCCTTCTCATGGTGCCCTGGGGACTTGATCAGTCTGCAGAGTAAGACTGGTTAAGGTTCTATCTACAGTTATAAAACCTAGTAGCATGTCCATAAAAATTAGATTTTATACAACAATAAAGGAAAATAGCCTGGTTCACAAACTTTGTATACATATGTAAATGTTAGTCTACATGTGCAGATGTGTATTTATATAGTACTCCATATTTGTAAAAGGTTTAATGAAATAGAACTTACCTAGAATTTTAAGTTTAGATGTAGAACCTGGGCTCCTCACTTGCATATGCCTGCTTAGTGTTTGGTCTGTAATACCCCACTACATTTTATGGTTAATAACATTATACATGGAAAATAATAGCCACTCTATTTTCAAACCACTTATATCTTCTGTAAGTCTCCTAATTATTCTAAAATATACATATTTTAAAGCTTGTTTTGAAAATGAAAAGTTGATTTTAAAAAGGTTAGATGATCTACCCTCAGTTATGTGGTTGATGAAATCAATCCTCAAGCATCTCTCATTCCATTTCTTATACATGTTTCTCTTTTATTCCTTCCTATCCACTCACCCAAACACTGTCCTTTCCTTCAGTAAATATAATATAGTACACCTGAATTGAATTCAGGCTTCTATTTTCTTAGTGTCCTTTCCACCCCCTGGAGCTGCTGTACTAGTATTAATCACTCATGTTTTCTTTTCAGCTACATAAAAGTGCTTGATGTATTAATGCTCAGGTGGGAAAATGTTAAAAGCAAAAGAGAAAACAGAGGTCAAGCAGATTCTGTGTAAACTCCACTATCTGTTCACCATTTGGCTACTTTATAGTAAATCAAATCCATTTTACATAATGAAGCTTGTCTTTATTATCCCATTATCGCTGTCGTGGAAAGGAAATAATGTGTGTGCTTTAGTGTTAGGTCATTTGTAATTATAAAAGCATATGCAGGAAAATGGTGTATTTCTTGCTTGCTTTCAAAATCTGCCACCTTTGTTGTTCTATACTTTTTAAAAACTGTTTTTATAAAAAGGAAAGTATTAGAAGACTATGTTTTTATTGCCCTGATACCTTTAATAGTACATACTGCAAAACTAAGCTGGATACCTGATGGATGCCATTCCTACCTGTCTAGGAAGATAATGATCAAGCACAGGGGTCTGTTCTCCAGGTGATATGTACATGGAGCTCCCATTAATGTTAATGGGAATCCTGCAGCTAAGCACAATGACTGGAGACAAGAGGCTGAAGGTGTGGTGTGCCCATTAATACTTTTGTCTCCAGAGCAGCTGGTTGGAACATTAGTAGTTTGCACTCATTTTAATAGAATGAGCAAACATATTTTTAAAGTGCTGTTTGTGAAAGAGACATAGATATAGTCTCAAATGGCTCTCTAAAGTACACTTACACATAATTTCATTAAATAGATATTCTTATGAAAGTATTGCTTTATTTTAAAGAATAGCTTAATAATTCATATTGAATGTGGACAATTAGAAATATAAATTTTTAAAATAATTTTTGTGAGGTTGGAATTGATTACAAAGTGGAAAAGAAACTTAGAAATATCTATGTATAACAATGATTTTCTTCAGATAGAAATCGATACTCAGAGAGAGACATTAATGTGTCTGTTGCTACAAAGACAGTTAGTGCCAGAGACAGGACTCAAGTACTAGACCCATGTGTAGTGATGGACTCTATAAACACAGTGAGATCTTGAGATCTGTACTCCTAACAGAGTGCTGTATACAACACATAACCACTAATAACTTATGTAATCAATTCAATAATCTAGGTGGAGCACCCACTGATAATGATGGATTTGAGGATCATGTGTGTGAAACTAACCTGCACTATGCTTTTGGTATGGGGATAATGTTCAATAGTATCACTTGTCTCATGTAAACACTGACCACAGGCACACAATATAAGACCATGATGAAATCCACCAAATAAGTAAAAATAATATTTCAAAATGTCCACTCACGGTTGAATTCTTTCTAACATTCTCTTTTATAAACCATTTTTAAATTGATATAATCTTAGAACATACCTGATTTATTAAGTAGTTTTTAAAGTATGACATAATATTGCAAAAATTTAGTGTTTTCTGAACTGGGAGAAGTATTACACATTTGTAACCTCAGTATTAGCAGACAAGTATTTGTGAGTTTGATGCTACCCAAAGCTAAATAGTGAAAAGAGACCTATCTTCAAAATGTTTCTTCTTTTTTGGGTGGGGTTAGTTGGAGGGAGGTAAAGGACATACTTTCAAAACAATTATTTTAAAAGATTCAAAACAAATCACTTTTATTTTAATGGTTGTATAATATTTTTATTAAATAAATCTTGTAAAATGTATGCTTGCTTTCTACATATTCTTTATTTTTATATCTCCTAGATAAATTACTTCTATGTTTACAATGACCTCCTTCATTTCTAGTAAGTTCTTTTGTATTTAAGTCTGTTTTGCTTAGTACATGCATGTGAACACATCTGAAGTTTTGTTTAATAATTGGTAAGAACATTGTTTTCATTTCTTCTATTACAACAGTATTATATAGGTTCACATCTTGATAAATACATAGAATAGGATGTTGTGAGTTGAGTCTGAAAAATATGCTATAAATGTATCATATTTTGAATAATATTTAGGAGAAGGTACAGCATGCACATTTATAGATTTGTATGGATTCATAGTACATATATGAGTAAACATGTACAATTTTCTAGGCATACTTTTATAATGAATAAACAGCATCCAAATATGTAATATGACTACAATTCTGTCCAAGAAATCAGGATTTGAAAGAGCAAATGAACAGCCCATATCTCGAGGTGAGTGAAACATGAGAAGGTTTGAGATCAAGTTCCAAAAGACTGATATTGAGACACAGAATACAATGCTTAGGATTATGAGAATGTGAACGATGTAAAAATATCTCAGGTGTAAACAGAGGAAGCATCATCAGATTAATAAATGTGGAGAGATATTTTGATGATTATGTGAAGTAGATTGGAGTACAGATGATTGTCAAAAGATCCAATTAGGAAGCACATGTAATATTTTATTTAGGTTAGTATTTGACATATGGGAGATGCAAAATGGCAGCGATAAGCATGGACACATTCAAATCATCAGGAAGTCCGACTGGACCACTTCAGAGATATACTCCTGCTGAACGGCAGTTTGAGAAGCTCAAGCCTATCTGGGCTTGCCAGGCAAGGACTGAGACAATAAAGAAGCCTGTGTTGGACATATAGACACTGGAAGAACAGAAATACCAGATATGGGAAAAGAGCACTTCCTGCAGCAATGGAAGAGCTGGCAGATTGTATCAATTCAGGATACCAGGCGATAGCTGCAATCTCCAAACAAAGGCCCTCTTCAATTTCCTGAGTCTGTAGCTTCTATGCAGGTGTTCTGACAACCAAAAAAGGACCAGTGGAGCAATAGGGTAAGACTGAGGGTGATTCTCCCTGGGATTTTCAACATGGCGGCATCTGGCTGACCAGTAAACTGGGGGGTCTAGCTAACATGCAGCTGAGCTTCCCTGAGCACAACAGCACTGTGGATAGGATATAGACTACGTATTGGAATTCCTTGCTGCCCCCTCAGCTTGGCACTCAGGATACACAATCTAGATCTCAGTCCATAACAGTAAAGCAATTCTGGACCATTTTGTCCTGCCCAAGCAAGTGGGCTAAACTGGACCACAGAGTTTCTGACTGAGAGGCACAGGTTGAAATGGGAATACCCCTGCAGATCCTCCTGAATGAAGATTCCCCGGAAATGGGGAACTGTACTGCAGCTAAACCCAAACAAATACATAACCACTACCTACATCAAAATAACAGGAAATAATAACTTATGGTCACCTATGACCTCTTAACATCAATGGACTCATCTCCCCAATGAAAAGACACAGGCTTACAGAATGGATCTTTAAACAAGACCCATCATTTTGCTGCATACAAGAAATGCCCTTCATTAACAATGATAGACTCTACCTCAGAGTAAAGGGCTGGGAAAATGTTTTCCAACCAAATAGTCCCAGGAATCAAGCTGGAGTAATCATCTTAATGTCAAATAAAATAGACTTTCAACAGAAATTAATCAAAAAAGATAGAAAAGGACATTACATACTTGTCAAAGGAAAAATTAATCAAGATGATATCTCAATACTGAATATCTATACTCCAAATACAAGGGCACCCATATTTGTAAAAGAAACTGTTCTAAAGCTTAAACCACACATTGATGCCCACACATTAATAGTGGGAGACTTCAACACCCCACTCACACCAACGGACTGTTCATCGAGACAGAAAACAGAGAAATAGTGAGACTAGCAGAGATCATGAACCAAATGGATCTAACAGATATCTACAGAATGTTTCACCCAAACACAAAAGAATATAACTTCTTTTCAGCATCTCATTGAACCTTCTGAAAAATTTATCATATAGTCAGACACAAATCAAGCCTCAACAGATACAAGAAAACTGAAATAACCTCTAATATCTTATCTGTATTTGACATGTGTGATGTTGAAAGTCTGATAAGGTAGACATAGAAATGAAGAACAATGCATTTTTAATTAATTGCTTGAGATTAGGTTCATAAGCTATCTTAGGGTTTCTATTGCTATGAAAAGATAGCATAACCACAGATACTCTTATAAAGGAAAACATTATTTTGTTTGTTTTGAGGCAGCATCTTACTGAATATCTCATTGATCTAGAATTTGGTATGTAATCTAGGCTGGACTTGAGCTTGTAATCCTCCTGTTTCTCTCTCCTGAGTTAGTTTCAGAGGTTTAGTCCATTATTTTCATGGTGGTATGCAGGCAGACATGGTATTGGTGAAGAAGCTGAGAGTTTTATGTCTTGATCTGCAATCAGCAGAAGTGACTATGTGCCACATTGAGCATATGAAATGTCAAAGCTCACCTCCACAGTGATATAATTCCTCCAATAAGGCCATACCTTCTAATAGTAACACTCCCTATAGCCAAGCATTCAAACTCATGAGACTATAGGGGCCTTTCCTATTCAAACCATCACACAAGTCTTGATTACCACATACATGAGAGAATAAAGAACATTTTACAGACAGTTTTGAGAGTGACTTTATTCAGCGAAACATCAAAACTCGAATTGTAGATTATGTTTCTCAGGGAAAAAGTCTGAAAAAAGTGCCACTTGAGGTACCATGCATTTTTCAGGAGAGAGAAACAGGAGGATTGCAAGCTCAAGGCCAGCCTAGACCACATAGCAAGTTCTAGATCAATGAGATATTCAGTAAGATGCTGCCTCAAAACAAAAAATAAGTAACAAAACACACACAAAAACAGATAAACACCACCATCACCAAAACAACAACAAAACAGATAAACATAAAGAACAGAATGCCAAGAAATTATGTCTTTATAAGCCCTACTAAGGAAGTGAAAAGATACAGAATAGGATGTATTAATGTTCTTTGATAAGTTAGTTCGTTCAGGGGAAACATTCTGAAAGCTTAGAGAACATTCTTTTTATTTAGTCTAGATCTTTTAAGACAAATGAATTTAATTGACTCTGCAGTCAATTTAAAGATGATGATTTTCATCATCTGAAATATATATGTCAAACCTGCCATGAAAACACATTTGAGAAATGCATACTTTGGGTATGCCAGTTGACATCCCCATCACACCAGTCTTACTTCTCTCTTGGGACCTTACAGTAAATGACATTTATGGAGTGAAGCAGCACTGAGCATAGTAAGAACAGCAAAGGTTCCACATCAAGCTGGACACATTCAGTTCATGAGGCTACAGAGATAAGTTGCACATCAACCGTATGGTCTGGGACATTTAATTCACTCTTACTTATTTTTATTCAAACATCATGATGTAGAGTAAGTTTTGAAAATGCTCTACTCATTTTAAAACCAATTACTCATAATGTCTTGACTAATCACAACTAAGAAGTAATGGCAACAGAGTGGTAATTGTTTATAGTCCAGAGAAAGAAGAAAATTATTAGTTTACCATTTTCTAGGTTACAGGCAGCTGCTTGGGTGTGGTCTCAGTGACTTCACTGCATTTACCATGAAAAAGTATAAAACTGACATATAAACATTCCTTGGAAGAACCACTAATAATGATAATGGTAATGATAATGATAGTTTTAAACTTAGTAAAAGCTTTGGAACTAAATATAAGACACCTAAATAGCAGTGTTCTTTTCTAAGTAAGAATGGCAATTCATGGGTTATTACAGAAGACTGTAATTGAACTTATATTTTTTTCTATGTGAAACTTTTTGTGATAGTCTTGAATAAGCTAGGATAAAGCCTAATTATAAAATGCATTAAATAATTAAGATCTTAATAATGCATCAGTGGAATTCTTGAAATCAATTTTTTTCTCTAAGTCACATATGATAAACTGCATACATATATTTTAAGGGAATTGTTTAAAAAGGTTGAAATTTACTTACATGTTATCTTTATACATATTAAAATATAGAACTTATCTTACCAAATGCTGTTTTCATACCTATGTGGGTACTTGTATACCAGTTAAGTCTTCCCTACCCTATGTGATTGATTTGATTTCTGTCCCATAGTTTATGTTGCTTCCTTCAGAACTTCATGTAAACAGAACCATATTGTATACTATACATGCTTTTGTGATTGGTATTTGTATTTAGTGTGCTTCTGAGACTTTTGTATTGTGTTGGGAATCATAACTTTCTCCTTCATATCATGGGCATGCTCTTTTAATATAAATTTTCTAGACTCTGGACACTTAGATTACTGTTGTGATTACTACTAGCAAGGCTACTGTGAGTGTTGTTATTTTCCTTTCTATTGGTTAAATGCACAGAAGTATAGTTTTGCTAAGCTATAATTAGGGGCTTTTTAAATATAACAAATCAGCAAGATGTTTCCTAAAGACACTGTTAACATTACAAACCCCAACAAACACTTTTCTTTTCCAGAAAAACATTCCAGTTTCTCCATGTA
Organism: Lophiomys imhausi; assembly: GCA_907164525.1. Classification (NCBI taxonomy): domain Eukaryota; kingdom Metazoa; phylum Chordata; class Mammalia; order Rodentia; family Muridae; genus Lophiomys; species Lophiomys imhausi. The sequence continues at coordinate 4,244,041 of CAJQZJ010032660.1, read as the reverse complement.
TACATTACCAAATCTTAGTATTTTCTTATTTTTTATAAGTTTTGTCATCATAGTAATAATATAGCAATCATATTATTGGATTTTTCCTCTCATTATTATAACTTATGTTCTCTGATTTTCAGGTTATCTAATGATCTTATTGATCATTATGTCTCTTGTGAAGTATCAGTTTAATATTGTTGTGCATTTTTACTCTATTTTCTTTCTATTCTTGAACTGTACTCTCTATATATTCTGGATACAAAAGATTTGCCATTATTCCAGCCAACTGGGTCCCAACAATGGCAGCAACAAAGGTGGTTACAGCCAGTTTCTATATGGAGTATAAGGTCTAACCAGTGGTGTGTTAGGAACTCAAAGCATCAAGAGAAATAGTTTTGGTGAATTAAAAAAAAAGCAAATGTTATATGTATTCTCTTATATGTGTATGCTGACTTTTATGCTTTCAATAGGCATACTACAATCCACATAACCACAGAGGTTAGTGTATAGAGTAAAGGACTAGGTGGAGGGAAATATCTACCAAGGAAAGGAAAGTAGAATTGTTATGGAGAGATGAGAGAGAGAGAGTAAAACAAGAAAATTAAATCAGGAGGGGAAGGAAGGAGAGGGTAAGGGTATATGCAGAGGGACAATTAACATCAAAGGCCATTTACAGGGTCATATGGAAAGCTACTACTACTTCAGGAAAGTCTTAAAATATATACATATATGAAATAAATGTACATAGAGTCAACAAATTATGAGGAAGATTATGCCCTAATTATACAACTACACAATTTTTGCCACCAAATAAAACCTTCAGTGCCAGGAATATGTTATATGTACTTGATTTGTAGGTCAAAAAGTCTCCATGGATGTCATTATAACCCCAGTTTATTTACAAATTATTGATTGATATACATACATTGATGGTGAGCCCTACCGCTGCAGACATCATTAATATTTCTCATTGAACATAAAGAAGTAGATCTGATGCTTAACTAGAGCCTTAATTCCTAGAGACTAGTGTTTAGGAAAGGTATTCTGCATGCTACCAAAGAAGAAAGGCAGCCACCAGGCCAGCTATCAATCCTGCAATGTATAATGGTGACAGCCTATGCAATATGTTGGTGAAGTAGTGGCACAAACATTGTGGAATAACCAACCAATCTTGCTTTGATTGGATTTAAGGCCCATTCCATGAGAAAATACTCATGCCTGACACTGCTCAAGTGACCAAGAATCAACCTAGATATACCACAGGGGAACACAAATACTGTTGCTTTCATAGAGGAACACAGTGACAAAATGACTTCTAACAACATTCTGCTATAGTGATGGAACAGCCATCATCAGAGAAGCTTCCTCTTTAAGTAAATGAGAATTAACACAGAGAGCCAAAAATAACCAATACACAAAGATTGAGAGACTTTGCATCACTTAATCGTAAATGGGATGTCTTCATTCATCCTCTTCTTTCAGGACTCTGGGAATTTCTGGAATACATAAGAGTAGATGGGAAGATTTTTAAGAGTCAATGGAAATGGGGAACACTAAGGAAACTGTCTTACAGACATAACAAGAGTGACATACATTTGAACTCAGAGACTGTGACAGCATGCTCCTGCTGCCATATGCTCAGGACTTGCACAGTTTCAAGCCAGAAGGGGTCACAGCACTGTGAGGGGAAGTTACAATGTCTAACCAAGTAGTTACAATGTCTGACAACTACTTAAAATGGGAAAATTAGTCTTCTACAATGGAATCTCAGTGGGCATATAAACCACACTTAAGGGCTGGTGCCACACTCAACAGTAGATGGACAATACAAAAGGAAGTCAATGATGTTTTGGTAAACTATTTTTTTCTCATATATCAATCAGTGTTTGGAAACTTTTTGTTTTAATGGTCTTTTGCTTCCATATTATGATTTCTGTTTTTTGTGTACTTGTGTTTTTCTCACCGTGTGTGTTTCTTGTGCTGTTCGTTTTTTAGTCTTTTTATTTGCTTTCTTAAGAAAGAAATAGAGACAGAGACAGAGAGAGAGAAAAGATGTAGAGTTTGGTGGGTGGGTAGGTAGGAAGGATGTGGGAAGAGCTAGAGAAGAAACAATGATTAGAATATATTGTATGAAAATTATTTTCAATATATATAAACAAATATAAACACAAAGAAAGCAGATGATATTTATATATTTAGAAACACACATACCTGAGTAACAACAAATAAACAAAAACAATCTATGAATTTGAAAAAGGGCAAGGTTTGAAGGCAAGAAAGGGAAGGGGAAATTATGTAATTATGATCTCAAAAATAAAAATAAGAAGAATAGTTAAGCATATATATAGATATACATATATCTATATATCTACCTTTATAGCATCATCTCTCTATCTATCTATCTATCTATCTATCTATCTATCTATCTATCATCTATCTATGTAGAGAGATCACACCAATTTCCAATTTTTCATTGTTCTGTATTTGTGGTGATGGTTGTTGTATATTTGTGTGTGTATGTATTTATGTGTGTGCATGTGTTTGTATGTTGCATGTGTGTATATGGGCATTTGAATGCTGTGTGTGTATATCTGTGTATGCATGCAGTGTATGTGTGTGTGTGTGTGTGTGTGTCTGTGTGTGTGTGTGTATGTTTCATTAAAATACATTATTTATTCCAAGGATGCAGATATTTTTTCCTCTTTTCTTTCAGAAGATTTTAATTGTTCATTTTTACATTTGTTCTATTATATATATTTTTTAAATTTAAAGTTTTCAGTGCTTTGAGAATTTAATACATGAGAATCATATTTACATAATTTTTACCCTCCAACTCCTCTGATACCCCCACTGCCTCTCAATTTATAACTTCTTCTACATTAATTATTTAGGTACATGTATTTGATAAAACATAAATGCATATATATCCAACTGAGTCCATTTATTGTTACTCACATGTGTTTATGAATGACCACTGGGGATTAGAGTTTTGAACTTAACTGTGTGTACGATATAAAAGTAAGATTTAATTTCACTGTATAGTTCATACAGACTGTTCTAGTTCTGTTTATTGTAAAGCCTAACACATTCTTCATTGTATCATTACCTTGAATTTGTTGCTTGCTTCATATTAAAGACATACACACACTAATTAAATTATTATTTTCAAAATTATTTAAATATTTTAGGACTTTTGTATTTTTATATAAAATTACATATATATCTTATATATATGTTAAATATATATATAACTTATGTTTTATATATTTATATTTAGTTAGTCAGTTAGTTAGAGTTAACTATAAATTTCTACAAAAATGCTGGAATATTAGAACTGCAACTTTATGACATCTTTGGAAATAAATAATTCCTTATGAACATCAACTTTTCTAATCCCCCAAGTGTTGTATCTCCATTATTTGGAATTCTCTAGAAATAAATATCCTGTATTAATTTAAACTTTCAATTTTAATATTTTCTTTAATTTTATTCGGTTGTGTTCTTTCATTCTCGAGGTCATTTTTTTCAAGTAAATATTTCATGTCTTTATTGTCATTATGACTGGTTTTAATCCTTTTAAAATGTTCCTATTATCTAGTGCCAGTGGGTCTTAAAATTCTTGATCAGACTATATCACTTCTCTGATAAAAGCCTGTAATAATTCCCAAGCTCACTTAACACAGTCTAAAGTCCTTCCATTCCTTAAAAGGTTTAGTCCCACTGAATCTGGTTATGCTGCCCTAATGACTTCCTCTCTTTTCTCTCACCACACCAGATATGCTGGCATACTTGCTTCAATTAAACCAGCAAGCCAGTCCTATACCACAGGGCTTTGCTTCCATTTCCTTTTGAAATCAGATGCTCATTTCTGTGATGGCTGCCCTCCACCCCGACAGTTCACACAAAGAACCCTCACTATGTCCCATGCTCGAGGTGCTGTTGTCCTACCTTTGCCTACGTTGAGGAGGTCCTGTTCACAGTACTAATCTCATACCCTGCATTGTGCTGTTTTGTTTCCTTTTTTGCCAGTTTTACTATTAGCATGTGAGGAAAGGAGCTTTGGTTCAATGCTGTATTTGGAAGTTTCGAGTATCTTGTTTTTGGCACTTTGAATATTAGAATAAATAGATGTCAAGGTCCAATGAGGGTAATTACTACAAGGATAGGGACAGAAATAAGATTGCTTTGCATTACCCATTGGCCAGTAAGGGAAGAAAATAATATCCAGCAAATATTCTTTGTGAAGGTTTTTCTCATAGACCATTTGATTATGTTGAGGATCACATGAAGAGGTGGTAACAGGGAAACACTTTGTTGCTTAAAAGTGAAAGAAGCTTAATTTATTAAATATCAATTTTACTAAGGAGAATTATTTTATAGTCCCCAAAGTCTCTTAATAAAATTAAATTGAAAACCCTCAGTTTTTAAATGAAAGAGAAGTGTCCACAAAATTAAAGAATGAGCTTCTTTAGTATTCAAACTTCTGATTCTTCTTTTTAGAACTCCTCATTCATCTCTATTGCTTTTGTGTGGGGCAGGGAAGGCCAAGGATTTCTGTTTTAAGGTTGACCGAGTTTAAATTCACCACAGTTCTTTGACAACAATGGAGGTCAGAGGTCAGTATAGTAGACCCATGATGTTGTTTCTGGTTTGGCGACACTTCTCAGAGAACCACAAGGCTAAGTGTGAATCCCAAAGCCTAAGATTCATAAACCTAGGAGTGACTGAATTTCTAGTCATATCATGTTAAAGACAAGTTATGCCTCTTATGTATTGATGACACACATGTTAGCAAACAAGAAAATAGAGTGTTGAAAACCTGGAACTAGGCTAGAATAACATATAATTCTCAAGGCACAATCCTGGGGATCCACTTCCATCACCCCTGTCCTGTCACCTGCAAGCATCACAGTATTTAAATTTGTGCCAGAAGTTTTGGGCAAAGTATTCAAAATGTGATCTTATGAAATACATCTCAGTTTCTGCTTATAGTATTCAGGATGCCAGAGTCTTTCATGGATGGCTTCTGATTAGATTTTTTGAGAGTATGCTTTGAGCAAGATTTTTGAAGCACACTCTTAAAGTTTGTGAACTATTGCTTTCTTTTTCAAATTTGTAGTTTCACAGTGGTTTCCTTTCTCTGCACATGCCTGTTTCTGATGACCTGTGCATGTTTATAGAAATACACTAGAGAAAAGACATCACACCATTTATAATGCAGACTACAAAAGATGCTGGCTAAGTCTTTTCCTCAAGAGGCCTACAGTCAACTGAGAACTAAAGGACACATATCTGAAAAGTTATCTAGCTTTATTAGGCATGTGGGAATATTTCAGCATGGGAAGACTGGAAAACACTTCTTAATAAAAACAATTTAGGATCTCAATCTTCGCTTTTAAGGTTTCTGAACTTCAAGGATACAGCAGTTAAAGTATAAAAGATATATCCTACAAGAAAACAAGGGGTTGTGCATTCAAACATTTTAATGATCTATATTAGTTTCAATGATAATAGAAATTTTGATGTGATTTATTTTGTTTTGTTTGCAATGATTCAATGATTGAAAGAATATTTTGAAGAACTTGTAGTTTATATTAATTGTATTGAGATATAAATACAATTTTAAAATTAATACTTAATGATTATGTCTTTCACCAATCTTCTTTAAAATGCTCAATTTGTAAGATTCATTAATTTTTCTGAATATTCATTTGGTATTTGTCCTAAAAATGGTCAACATGACTTCCCATGTTCCTGTGTAATTTGGAGTTAAATTACCCCACTTGGTTAGAAGTTTGTGTTAATGATACTGATCTAATTAGTTTGTTCACTGTGTAAAGTAGGTGGGCTCATTTTGCTTTCTATCCCAAATTGCTCTCTAGTGACCATTTTGAAATTTCATGACATTTTTGCACAAGGGTATCCTATGTAGGAAATACATCTTGGTGGAGTCTGTAACCTTTACTTCAAACTATAACTGTGTTCTTGCTTTAATGAAGCTATTGTGGTTATGTAGCCACCACCTACTGATCTGATGAAATTTATGAGCAGGCTATCTTCTAGGTACATCTCCTCAAGGACACCTAGTGATCAGATGCTGTGGGTGAATCCAAGGCTAGTGCAGACACACTTTCAAATGCTAAAAGTCCTTGGAAGAACTTTGTCCCTTGAGGAATTCCATGGCCTAATTATCTGAGTTTTAAAGTGTGTTTATAACATAGAATACCATATTTTTCTCTAATTTTTTGGACACTTAAGTTTTATTTCTGATTGTAGTGACCTTACCAAGAAGTATTCCTCTGTCCTTCAGTTAGTCATATTGCATGTCATATTCCTATCTCCCTTGCAATGCATTAGTCTCAGATTTTTATCCTTTGTCAAATCGCTAGACAAACTGTGGCCTTAACATATTTTTAATTGTGTTTCTTATCTTTCTACTACTCAGACATTTCCCTTTTTTCTGTTGAGTAAATGTTACATTCTTCTTTTTTATTTTTTTTGAATCTTCCTGTAAAAATCTGACATGTATGCAAGTACTTCCAAGAAAAATGAATATTCTTTCCATTTAAAAATGGAGGGTGACATGTAGTACAGTTTCGTGCCTCACTTTTATCCTTTTGGTGATATATTTTCCAATTCTTCTTATACTAATGTGTAGAAAGAATTCTGATTGTTTTTTATAGCTCTGGTGGGGTGATATTATGCATTTTAAATGTTAATAAGCTTTCTCCCAGAAGCTTGCTTGCTGTACGTCAAGTAATTCTGTATTACCTTGTTTGTCTCTGATTGGTTAAATAAATTGAGGCCTGAGATTGGGCAAAGGCAGGTGGGACTGAGGTGCTCAGACTTCTGAAACAGAAAGGTTGATGGGCAGAAGCCTCCAGAAAAATAGAGAAGCCAGGAGCAAGAGGGAGAACACATGACATGTGTTAGAGAAAAGAACATCAGTCCATGTGTCCTGGAACATCAGCATAGCATGGATAACAACAGTCCAAGGGGACGTTTGTATATATGGAGTTTTACTTGGGGAATAGAATTAAGGGCTAGTTTTTATGGGCTAAGATCATACAATCCAGGCCAAGGCTTGTTAAAATCTATGTGGAGTCTGTGTACTCACTTATAATGGAGGGCTAAGGATTAACACCGCCATCCAATTAAGAATAATTTAAAAACTAAGTAATAATTTAATTAACCGTAACACTTAGTAAAAATACTGGTAAATAATTTAATTATTTACTTCTACATAGCTCAATTTTGGTTTGTTCCTGATAGCATTATCTGTCCCTGTCCTTAGCTGATAGACCCATGCTTACAGAGTATTGAGTTTATTGGACCTTAAGTTTCTGGTAGTTAAAAAATTGTTAGATCAATGGATGGTGAGTTTTAAATATTTATAGCTAGCATCAAATCACATCACACCTGGTTTCTGTAATATAGTCTTACATCGTTCAAAGCTGAGTGTTTGCTTCCTATCTCCTTAGCAATGCATTAATCTCAGAGTTTTGTCCTTTGTCAAATTGCTAGGCAAACTGTGATCTTAACATCGTTTTAATTGTATTTCTTATCTTTCTACTACTCAGACATTTCTCTTTTTCTGTTGGGTAAATGTCTTTTGTTTTGATTTTTATCACTTAGAAAGTGATCACTATATTTATACAGTAGTGAAAATGACTTTAAATTAAGAAGTGTAAATATTTTCAAGTTGTCCTTTTGATTTTTATTATGATATTTTCATATTATGATACATATACATATGATATATATAGAAATGTACATAAGATATATATTTTTTGTAGGCATTAATTGTTAGTTTTTACAGAGGACTTCTCAGCATTTTGTTCTGTGGTGAAACCCTAGCTTACTCCTATACAACTGATCATGACTTAACCATAACTTAATCTATTATTATAATTTAATCACACAGAATTGAAACATTAAGTGTTTAGAAATGTTACCTCAAAAGTTCTCAAAAACTAGCACAGCCCCTAGAACTATTAAAGGTCTCTTCAAATTTTGTTTCAGCCTTAAAGATAATTTTCAAAAGGGAAAGAAAAAAGAAACTTTAAAATAATTTTGATATCATTTTTAAAACTTGATTTTAAAAATGATTATTATATCTTTAGATACATTAATCATGATAAACATTTTAAATAGTGACCTTTTTCCTTCTTCCATTGTATGTAGTTACCTTTGTCAACCAATTTACTTTTGATGGTATTATAAGTAGAATGAAAACATTCTAAAGAAGGTCTAAGGAAGGTCTAAGGAAGAAGGTTACACAAATTTGAGAAAACATTGAGCTACTTGTGAAGACTATATCTCAAAAACAAAACAAAATTAGAAAAATCCAGAATTTTCTTTTTTTTTTAAATACTTTATTTTTTTTTCTTCAAGTTACATCTCAGTCACAAACCCTTCCCTATTCCCCCTTCCTATCCCGCCCTTCCACCCTCTTCCCCCCAGCAGTTTCCCCTTTCAGTCCAACAGATGGTTCCTTCTCTTATAACAGTAAATACTATACAAAACAACAGATATAAATATGCCACATTTATGAGAGTTAAATGGCCCAGTATACCTTCCCAATGTCCAGTTTATACATATTTGGCCCCTGACTTTAACATTCTACTATCTAACCATCTCCATGAGTTTAAAGGTCTATATCTGACTCAACATTCATACTAACTTGCAACACACTTTTAAGAGTATCTTCTTAGATCTATAACACCCTCTTGATTCCTAAACAACTCAAACTTTAACTATGAGACTCTAGCTGTCTATTCTTCAACCACCTCAGAGACCTGAGAGGGATAAATATATCTGCTTATATAGGAAGTGCAGGGCCTGCAGCTTCCAAAACTAAGAAATGAAATTTATTTTCTTTTTTATTCTTTTGTTACAATATGAGGACCAGGATTTATGTCATCTAACACATGTGTTCTTACTTGCAGGTTAGTACATGTTGGTTAGTGAATTATTAGTCACATTAAGGAAAATAAGCCCAAAGTCTGCATTCAGTTTGTTTCTATGTGGTTAATTCAGAAAAATTTTCTCAGATCACTACTTTGATTTAGTTCCTCTTGTAAAGCTAACTAGTATTTGCAGATCTGTGGAGACTAGGATTCCAGACCTAATGAGTGACCCCATCACAGTCTTGGCAGGAGATGTGAGTTTGTCTGCTGAATTACCACCTGACCTTGACTGAGTCAAACCCTTCACTGTAACTCAGATCACTTGCACAGTGGAGGAGAAGAGCACTATTCCTAGATGCCTTCTCTTTGCAGAAAGATGCAAGTCAGAAAGTAAAGACTGATCTCTCTAGAACCCTGACTCCTCATATGTGACTGTGGCATACATCTCTGCTGACAAGATGCATTTATGATTCTCACATTTATGTGAGACTGTGTGTTCTGTGTGGAAACCATGTGCTTTACTACCTTAAATATGCTATTTTCCACTAAATTGATAGGTTACTCTGAGTAAAAAAACTGTAATTTTTCTTTCCCCGTAACAAAATCTTAGCATTAAACAAAAAGGAATTTCCTATTGTTAAAAAGGATTTTTTTTCAAACACAATCCCTTAACTCCACATAATTGATAGAGCTTAACATTTCAAAATTCTGACCACATATTTTCTTTTCTTTCCTATTTTCCCATGGAAGAGAAAAAAAAAGAATGAATATTCACACTTAACTTTTAGCTTCAGGCTAAAATGTATTATGCACCTTATTTTGGTTTTTAAAAATAATCACCTTGTCAGAGTTCAATGGCAAAGTGAAGTCAACTCTGTCAATGGAGACAATTTGAAAGCACAAAGCACATTCTTCACCCCCTGAGTATCATTTCATTTGAATGCTCCTGATTTTTTACCTGCTATTTTTTTTTAGGAATGCTCCATGGGACCACACAATGAAGTCTAAAATAGCATACACTGAAAACTCATCCCTGCTGACAGCACACAGCTGACAACTACCGTGTTCTCATACACTGTCCCTACATGAACATTATATTTATGTACATAAAATGCATGTCTAGAACTTTCCTTTTAAAATTTACAAGCAAGAGAAAAAATCCTGGATTCCCATATGTCTACCAATGTATTGCATGAATATATTACCACTGCCACAACACTGACTGCTTTCATTGTTTTGTTATAAGTGGAAGCACAGTCAGTATATATACCACTTAAAGTGTGGTTTTTACTTCTCTTAGAAGAAAGCAAAGCATTTATTAAAAATACTCAGGTTTAAAAAAAGTAAATCTTATCTCTAATGGAAAATCTTGACAACTGAAGTGACTTGGAGAGACAATGGGTTTGGAGAGCAAATTTGACTTTTATTATCTTAAATCTTCCTCTCACAAAATGACCAGACATGTTTCCACAGTTAAGTGTTAATATTTTAGAGGTTACATGTCTTTAATGTCCTTGTCTAAACTAATTTGTATAAATTAAGATTGGCACAGTTTGAGTATAATTATAATAAGTGTGTCCCTAATACTTTGTGATGGCCTAGATACCCAGAGGTTATGGTATGAAAGGTGGCTGAGGGGTCCATGGCTTATGATGACATTGTCAAGTAATCAGAGATTTTTGAGAAGTGCAGAATGAAGTCAAGTGACACTTTGATAAATTTTAAGTGCACTTCATTGAAGAAAACTTGTGGCTTGAGATTATAGTCTTAAATTTGGGGAGTAAATTTTTTAAAAAAATCAGATGATGACAGATGGTCCAAAGCCAGAACAGGTAAAATATTCAATCTTGGAAAAGAAATTGCAGTAAGCGGTAGAAAATGAAAAAAAATATAACATCAGTAAAATTCACAAAGGTCTCAGTCGGCTTTCTGGACAAGAGCCTCAAGTTGTCTGATTCTATGATTCTCCATCATGTTTCTGGTTGTTGTAGTTGTAGAATTCTGTACATTTGGGCTTGCTTTGCTCAGCCACCATAATAGAGCCCCCAAAGTACATCAGTAGGTACAAATACAAATCAATGAATGGATCTATAAGTGGTAAATAAAAACACATGCAATGTTCATAGGCTCCAGTTTTCCTTAAATTCCAGTTACAAACAGGTTTCCAAGAATGAGAATGATGTAAAATGTATGTATGATGTTATTTGTATAGAAGGGAGGAATGGTTTAAAAATGACCATAAGCACATGTTCTGTAACAGAATTAACAAGGGATTAATTACCAACTCTGCTCTTTCTTCCTTCCATGTCCCCTATGTTTCCCAGTTTGGTTGGTTAACAGAAGTCCTTTGTACTAGTTAAGAAACAAAGAAGATGGGATTCGAGTTTTAGGGTCCTTGAATTCCACTCATCACCTGAAAGACATCATCATATATGATGTGGGCACTGACATAACTACATACTTTCTCTACTTGTGTGCCCTTTTCCTTTGGGGAACTTTAAAAAATTATTTATTTACTTATTTATTCAAGTGATATCTTGATCACATCCCCCTCCTTCCTTCCCTCCTGGTCCCACCTTTCCACCCTCTTACCCCTCTTCCTCCTCTCCTTCTTGGAAGAGGGAGCCCCCACATATCAACCTTCCTAAATTCACATGAGGGCTAAAAGCTTCTACTTGCACTGAGGCATGACGTGGCAGCCCAAAGATGTTCCACTGACAGGCAACAGAGTCTATAACCCACTGCTGGGTGTAGTTTCTCATAAGATAGTTATGGTAAGTTCCTGTATCTTTGGGTCAGTGAGTTGTAGGATATTTGTCCTGTACCATATGGCTAATATCCAGTTATAAATATTTATATACCATGTGTATTTTTCTAGGTCTAGGTTAGCTCACTAAGGTTGAGATTTTCTAGTTCCATCCATTTGGCTGCAAATTGCATGACTTCCTTGTTTCTGATAGTGGAGTAGTATTCCATCTTGTAAACGTACTACAGTTTTGTTTTTTTTTAATCCATTTTTAGGTTGAAGGACATCTATCTGTTCATGAAGTTATCTCCTGTGTCAATGAGTTCAAGGCTTATCCCTACTTTATCTTCTATTAGATTTAGTGTATCTGGCTTTATGTTGAGGTCTTTGATCCACTTGGACTTGAATTTTTACAGGGTGATAAATATGGATCTATTTACATTCTTCTACATGCGTACATCAAGTTAGTCCAGCACCATTTGTCAAAGATGCTTTTTTCCAATTGTATGATTTTGACATCTTTGTCAAAAAGTTTCCACAGGTGTTTGGGTTTATTTCTGGGTCTTCAATTCAATTCATGATCAACGTGTCTGTTTTTATGGCAATACAATATGGTTCTTATTACTATTGCTTTGTAGTACAGCTTGAAGTCAGGGATGGTGATACCTCTAGAGTTTCTTTTATTGTACAGGGCTTTTTTCACCATCCTGTTTTTTTTTTTTTTAATTTTGTTCTAATAACAATGTCCTTTGTCTTGCAGAAAATTTTCAGTCTCATGTGATTGTTGTTCTTAGAGCCTGAGCTATTGATGTTCTGTACATGAAACTGTCTTCTATACCAATGAGTGAGAGGATTTTCCCCAATTTCTCAAGAATTAGATTTAATTTGTTGTACTTTATATTAAGGTCCTTGATTCACTTGGACTTAAATTTTGTGCAAGGTGATAAATATGGGTCTATTTGCATTATTTTACATGTTGAGATCTAGTTAGAGCAGTACCATTTATTGAAGATGCTGTCCTTTTTCCACTATATAGTTTTGGATTCTTTGTCAAAAACTTAAGTGACCATAGGTTTGTGGTTTTATTTATGGATCTGTCATACATTTCATTGTTTAACTGATCTGTTTCTATACCAGTAACATGCTGTTTTTATTACTATTGCACTATAGTGTAGCTTGAAACCTGGGATGGAGATACCTCTAGATTTTTTTTTTATTGTACAGGATTGATTTTGCTCTTCTGGGTTTTTTGTTATTCCATATGAAGTTGAAAATTGTTCTTTCAAGGTCTGTAATGAATTGTGTTGGTATTGTGATAGGAATTGCATTGAATATGGGTATTGCTTTCTGTGGGATGGCCATTTTTATTATGTTGATCCTACCTATCCATGAGCATGGGAGATCTTTCCATTTTCTGATGTCTTCTTTAATTTTTTTCATCAAGGACTTAAAGTTCTTATTGTACAGGTCTTTCACTTTCTTGGTTAGGGTTACCCCCAGATATTTTATATTGTTTGTAGCTATTGTGAGGGTGTTGTTTCCCTGATTTCTTTCTCAGCCCATTTATCTTTTGTATAAAGAAGAACTATTAATTTTTTTGAATTAATTTTATATCCAGTCACCTTGCTGCAGGTTATTTATCAGCTAAAGGAGTTCTCTGGTGGAATTTTTGGGATCATTTAGGTATACTATCCTATCATCTGCAAATAAGGATACTTTTTTTTTCTTTTTAAAATTTATTTATTTATTGCTTCAGATTATATCTCCAACATAGTGTCCTCTTTCCACCCTTCCCAGTCCCATCCTCCCACCCTCTACTCCCTAACGCTTCCATCCCACTCCTTTGGAGTGGAGTGTCCCCACATAAACAGTCCCCGACCACAGTTCAGAAGTCATATGAGGGCCAACAGCCTCTTCATACACTGGGGACCTGCAAGACAGTACAACTAGGGAAAAATGTTTAATTGACAGGGAGAGAAAACAAAAGAAAATGTCTATGTCCATGTTCCCTTTGGTGCATTGGTCATAGCATAGATATCCTGTACATAACTAAAATTCGACTACAAGTGAGTAGATGCCATGTGGATCCTTCTGAGTCTGGGTTAGCTCACTCAGGATGAGCTTCTCTAGTTCCATCCATTTGGCTGCAAATTGCATAATTTCATTGTTTCTGATAGCTGAGTAGTATTCCATTGTGTAGATGTACCACAGTTTTTTAATCCATTCTTTGGTTGAGGGACATCTAGGTTGTTTCCAGTTTCTACCTATTACAAATAAGGCTGCTATGAACATAGATGAGGAAACGTCCTTGTGATTCGGTGAGGAGTCATTTGGGTGTATACACAGAAGAGGTATGGATGGGTCCTGAGGCAGAGCTATTCCATGTTTTCTAAGATATCGCCAGACTGACCTACATAGTGGTTGCACAAGCCTGAACTGCCACCAGCAATGGAGGAGGGTTTCCCCTTTCTCCACACCCTCGTCAGCATGTGTTGTCATTTGAGCTTTTGATCTTAGCCGTTCTGACAGGTATGATATGGAATCTTAGAGTCCTCTTGAGTTGCATTTCGTTGATGATTAAGGATGCTGAGCATTTCTTCAGTGTCTCTCAGTCTTTGGAATTCCTCCTTTGTGAATTCTCTGTTTAGCACTTTTCCCCATTTTTTTTGATTGAATCATTTGGTTTCTTGGCATTTAATTTCTTGAGTTCTTTGTAAATTTTGGATATTAGCCCTCTGTCAGATGTAGGGTTCGTGAAGATTTTTTTTCCCCAATCTGTAGGCAGCTGTTTTGTTTCAATGACAGTTTCTTTTGCCTTACAGAAGCTTTTCAGTTTCATGAGATCCCATTTATTGATTGTTGGTCTTAGGTCCTGAGCTGTTGGTGTTCTGTTCAGGAAGTTGTCACCTTTGCCAAAGAGATCGAGGGTTTTTCCCACTTTCTCTTCTAGTAGATTTAGTGTGTCTGCCCTTATGTTAAGGTCTTTGATCCACTTGGACTTAAGTTTTGTACAAGGTGATAAGTATGGGTCTAATTTCATTCTTTTACAAGTGGGCATCCAATTGGACCAGCACCATTTGTTGAAGATGCTGTCCTTTTTCCATTGTGTGGTTTTGGCTTCTTTGCCAAATATTAGGTGACCATAGGTGTGTGGGTTCATTTCTGGGTCTTCAATTTGATTCCATTGATCCAATGGTCTGTTTCTATACCAACACCATGCTGTTTTTATTACTATTGCTCTGTAGTACAGCTTGAAATCTGGGATGGTGATACCTCCAGATGTTTTTTTTTTTTTTTTTGTTTTTTTTTTATTGTACAGCATTGATTTAGCTATTCTGGGTTTTTTGTTGTTCCATATGAAATTGAGAATAGCTTTTTCCAGGTTTATAAAGAATTGTGTTGGTATTTTGATAGGAATTGCATTGAATCTGTATATTGCTTTTGGTAGGATGGCCATTTTTATTATGATGGTCCTACCTATCCATGAGCATGGGAAATCTTTCCATCTTCTGATGGCCTCCTCAATCTTTCTTCAAGGGCTTGAATTCTTGTTGTACAGGTCATTTACTTGCTTGGTTAGAGTTACACCCAGGTATTTTATATTGTTTGTGGCTATTGTGAAAGGAGTTGTTTCCTTATTTATTTCTCAGCCCATTTGTTTGTTTTATAAAGAAGGGCTTCTGATTTTTTTTGAATTAATTTTGTATTCAGCCACCTTGTTGAAGGTGTTTATAAGCTGTTAGAGTTCTCTGGTGGAATTTTTGGGGTCGCTTGTGTGTACTATCATATCATCTGCAAATAGGGATAATTTGACTTCTTTGTTTCCAATATGTATCCACTTGATCTACTTTAGTTGTCTTATTGCTCTAGCAAGAACTTTAAGTACTATATTGAGGAGATATGGCAAAAGTGGGCATCCTTGTCTTGTCCCTGAGTTTAGAGTAAATGCTTCAAGTTTCTCTCCATTTAATTTGATGTTGGCTATTGGCTTGCTGTAAATTGCCTTTATTTTTTCTAGATATGATCCTTTTATGCCCATTGTCTCCAGAACTTTTAGCATGAAGGGGTGGTGGATTTTGTCAAATGATTTTTCTGCATCTATTGAGATTATCATGTGCTTTTTTTTCCTCCTTCTTGCTTATATGGTGAATTACGTTGATGAATTTTCCTATGTTGAACCATCCCTGCATTCTTGAGATGAAGCCTACTTGATCATGGTGTATGATACTTTTCATGTGTTCTTGAATTCGGTTTGCTAGAATTTTATTAAGTATTTTTGCATCAATGTTTATGAGGGAGATTGCTCTGAAGTTCTCTTTCTTTGTTGGGTCTTTGTGTGGTTTAGGAGTCAGGGTGACTGTGGCTTCATAGAATGAGTTTGGCAGTGCTCATTCTGATTCTATTTTGTGAAAGTGTTTGAAGAGTATTGGTGTTAGCTCTTCTTTGAAGGTCTGGTAGAATTCTGTGCTGAAACCATCTGGCCCTGGGTTTTTTTGGTTGGGAGATATTTAATAACTGTTTCTATTTCTTTGGCATTATAGGCTATTTAATCTGTTAACCTGATCTTGATTTTGCTTTGGTAGGTGGAAGCTATCAAGATAATTGTGCATTTCGTTTAAGTTTTCAAATTTGGTGGAGTATAGATTTTTAAAGTAGGACCTAAATGGATTTCCTCAATGTCTGTTATTTCTCCATTTTCATTTCTGATTTTGTTGATTTGTTTTTTTTTCCTCTGTCTTTTAGTTACTTGGCTAAGGGTTTATCTATTTTGCTGATTTTCTAGAAGAACCAACTCTTGTTCTCTTTGATTCTTTGTATCATTCTTTTTGTTTCTAAGCTGTTGATTTCAGCCCTATGTTTGATGATTTCCTGCTTTCTGCTCCTCTTGGGGGTGTTTGCTTCTTTTTTTTCCACAATTCATCCAGTTTAGCTATTAATTCACTAATAGAAGCAGTCACAATTTTCTTTTTGAATGCACTTAGTGCTATGAACTTTCCTCGTAGTCCAGCTTTCATTGTGTCCCATAGGTTTGGGTGTGTTATGCCTTCACTTTCATTGGATTTTAGGAAGTTTTTGATTTCTTTCTTTATTTCTTCCCTTACCCAGTAGTCATCCAGTAAAGAGTTGATCAATTTTCATGTGTATTTAGGCTTTCTGTTGTTGTCGAAGTCTACATTTATTCCACGGTTGTCTGATAAGATACAAGGGTTTATTACAATTTTCTTGTATCTGTTGAGGCTATCTTTGTGTCCGACTATATGGTCAATTTTAGAGAATGTTCCATGTGGTGCTGAGAAAAAGTTGTATTCTTTTGTGTTTGGATAAAACGTTCTGTAGATATCTGTTAGGTCATTTGGTTCATGAGCTCTGTTAGACTCATTATTTCTCTGTTTGGTTTCTGTCTTGCTGATCTGCTCATTGTTGTTAGTGGAGTGTTAAAGTGTCCCACTACGAATGTGTGGGGATTAATGTGCGATTTAAGTTTTAGAAGAGTTCCTTTTACAAATGTATGTGCCTTTGTATTTGGGGCATAGATGTTCAATATTGAGATGTCCTTTTGATGAATATTTACTTTAATGAGTATTTAATGCACTTCTCTGTCTTTTTTAAAATTAATTTCAGTGGGAATCTATTTTGTTTGAAAATAGGATGGCTACTCCAGCTTGCTTCCTGAGTGCATTTGCTTGGAAAACATTTTCCCAACCCTTACTCTGAGATAGTGTCCATCTTTGTTAGTGAGATGGGTTTCTTGTATGCAGTAAAATGATGGGTGTGGTTTACAGATCCAATCTGTTAGCCTGTGTCTTTTTATTGGGGAGTTAAGTCCATTGATGTTGATGGATATTAGTGACTAGAGGTTGTTATTTCCCATTATTTTGGTGTAGGTGGTGGTCCTGTGTTTCTTTTGGTTAAGTTGCCATGGAGTTTTCTGCTTCCTCTGTTTTCTTGAGTGTAATTATCTTCTCTGGGTTGGAATTTTCCTTCTAGGATTTTCTGTAGGGCTGGGTTTGTGGGTAGATATTGTTTAAATTTGATTTTGTCATGGAATATCTTGTTTTCTCCATCTATGTTGACAGAGAGTTTTGCTGGGTATAGTAGTCTGACTGGGTACCTATGTTCTCTCAGTGCTTGGAGGACATCTTTCTAGGCCCTTCTAGCTTTTAGATTTTCTGAGGAGAAGTCAGGTGGAATTCTTATGAGTCTGCCATTATACGTTACTTGACATTTTTCTCTTACAGCTTTTAACTTTCTTTCTTTGTTCTGTACATTTGGAGTTTCAATTATTATGTGGCAAGAGGAATTTATTTTCTGATCTAATCTGTTTGGTGTTCTGTAAACATATTGGAATTTTATTGACATCTCTTTCTTTAAGTTTGGGAAGTTTTCTTCTATAATTTTGTTGAAGATGTTTCCTGGACCTTGGAGTCAGGAGTCTTCTCTTTCCTTTATGCCTATAATTCTTAGGTTCTGTCTTTTCATTGAGTCCTTGATTTCCTAGATGTTATGGGTGAGAACTTTTTTAGCTTTCTCATTTTCTTTGGATGTTGTTCTGATTTCTTCCATCGAATCTTCCATGCCTGAGATTCTGTCTTCAATCTCTTGTATCCTCTTTTTGATACTCATGTCTGTAGTTCCTGTTCTCTTCCCTTGATTCTCTACTTCCACTCTTAATTCTGACTGTGTTTTCTTTATTGCTTCCCTTTCCAGTTTCATATCTTGAAAGAATGTATTCGTTTTGTTCATTTCCTGCTCCAATTTACTTGTCTTTGCCTGGAAATATTTCATATCTTTTAAATCTGTCACCGCCTTGTCTCTTTCCTGTTTAAGTTGAGCCACTTTGGCTTGGAGCTCTCTAATGATATTCTCTGTTGCTATTGGTTGTAAAATTGGGGACTCTTTGAATTCCTTCATAGACTTAAATTCTTCTTGAAAGGACTCTAACACTTTCCAGAATATAGAATTGTAGTCATTTTCATGTGTTTCATCTGTGGTGAAGTGGTCAGGGCTTGCTGTACTATCATATTTGTATTTTGTTGGGGTCATATTTCCCTGACTTCTGTTGGTTCTGTTTTTTCGCTGTCCTTTTGCTATTTGAATGTTCTTAGGTGTTTGTTCCTGTTGCCTTCTGGGCTTGGTGCCAAAGGGGGTGCTTTGGTGTAGCAGTCGTATTGCTTGGTGATCTGTAGCTTTCCACAGGCTGGATGGGGCCTTGTGTGGTGGTTCTCAGTGTCTCCTAGAGCTGACCTCTTCCTGTTTTGTCCCAACTGGGGACTCAGGTGAGGGCTTGTGATGGGATGTGCTACTGTAGGTCCTGGGATCCAACTTGTCTTCATATAGATGACAGTGCACATTGGCAGGCCACAGACTGTTGGGTGCAGTTGTAGCTCCCCTGTCACTTATGTGTG
The DNA here is from genome assembly GCA_907164525.1 of Lophiomys imhausi. Lineage (NCBI taxonomy): Eukaryota > Metazoa > Chordata > Mammalia > Rodentia > Muridae > Lophiomys > Lophiomys imhausi. Next base: position 4,224,998 of record CAJQZJ010032660.1, on the reverse strand, counting down.
GGACCATGTTTGGGGTCCTCCCCAGCTGCTCTCAGGGGGTTCTCAGGGTCAATGTGAATCTAATAGCCAGAAGCACTGTTAACTGGTGCAGCCCACTCCCAGGCAATGAAGAATGGCCTGGGATTGTTTCACTGCTCACAATCAGAGCTCTCTATGTTGCACACTGAGTATTTAGCCTGTGGTGGCTCTGCTGGTATGGTCCTGTGTGTCCAGGCACAGATGCTGTGGACTTTGGAGGTCCCACATTTGGGGTTTGAGACTGCCCACTGGAGTCCTGAAAAGACTTAACTCTATGCCCTTAAGGTGAGTCACCCAGTAGTGCCCCCCTGGCCAAAACCTCACTGTTCCAGGTGTGGAACTATATTTGCTTAAGCTCTGGTTTCCCATCGGAAGGGCCAACACTAGCAAAAGAGTCTGATATTAACCCCACAATTTGCCAAGGGCTTGGATACTGTGGAGAACAAATCTGCCTTCCAACCCACCGACTGCCTTTCTGCCACTCTCCCTGCTTCACCTATGTCTATATGGAGCTGACTTTGGATACTGGCGATTGGAGCCACTGTCTCCCAAGTTCTGGTATACTGCAGTGGAACTGCAGCCTAGCCTGCTGCTGGAAGTGTATCCCGCTGCTCAGTTCAGCTGCCTTGTTTTTCCCAGTGACAGCAAATCCAATAGAGGGGCCTGTAGTGTGTCCAACAACCCTCTGGGGAAGCACACATATGCTTGCACTTTCCAAGATGCAGCTGTGGACCTACTGGCATCTGTACCGCCCTGCCTCTCAGATTGTGCTGTGGCTCTGCTAAGAGTACCTACCGCTACTACAGATCCACAACCCTTCGCTAACTATCTGGAAAGCCTGCATGGGATCTGAGGGCACAGGACGCTGGTAAGTAACCCGGTCTGGGGTTTGGAACTGCCCGCTGGGTATTTGAGAGGCTCTTAACCTGTCCCTCTCCTGGTGATGATTCTCGATTCCTGGATTGAGCAGCTTCCAAGGTCTGTTTTGCTGAGTGTTTGAGAGAGGGGAGGAGAGTGATGCCCAGGGACTTTTAATGATCCCTGGATTTTTGAAGTAAGACCTAAAGATTCTCTGATTTCCTCAATGTCTGTTGTTATTTCTCCCTTTTCATTTCTGTTTTTGTTGATTTGGGTATTTTCCCTTTGCCTTTTAGTTAGCTTGGCTAAGGGTTTGTCTACTTTGTTGATTTTCTCAAAGAACCAACTCTTAGTATTGTTGATTCTTTGCATTTTTCTTTTTGTTTCTAAGTTGTTGATTTCAGCTCTGAGTTTGATGATTTCCTGCCATCTGCTCCTCTTGGGAGTGCTTGCTTCTTTTTTCTAGCACTTCCAGTTCTGCTGTTAATTTGATAATATGTACTGTCCCCATTTTCTTTTTGAAGGCACTTAGTGCTATGAACTATGTTAGTAACACTACTTTAATTGTGTTCCTTATGTTTGGGTGTGTTGTGCCTTTGTTTTCATTGGATTTTAGGAAGTCTTTGATTTCCTTCTTTATTTGTTCCCTGACCAAGTGAGTACTGAATAGAGAGTTGTTCAGTTTCCACAAATGTGTAGCATTTTGTTATTCTTGCTGTTGTAGAAGTCTGGATTTAATCCATGGTGGTCTGATAAAATTCAAGAGGTTATTTCAATTTTCTTGTATCTGTTGAGGCTTGCTTTGTGTCTAACTATATAATCGATTTTGGAGAAGAGTCCACAAGGTGCTGAAATGAAGGTATATTCTCTTGTCTTTGGGTGAAACATTCTGTAGATATCTGTTAGGTACATTTGGTTCATGACCTCTGTTAGTCTTATTATTTTTCTGGTTTGTGTTGTGGTTACCTGTCCATTGGTGTGAGTTGGGTGCTGAAGTCTCTCATTAATAATGTTTGTGGATCAATTTGTGGTTTAACCTTTAGAAGAGTTTCTTTTACAAATGTGGGTGCCCTTGTTTTTGGGTCATAGATACTCAGTGTTGAGATGTCATCTTTATGAACTTTTCCTTTGACGAATATGGAGTGTCCTTCCCTATCATTTTTGACTAATTTCAGTTGAAAGTCTATTTTATTTGATATTAGGATGGCTACTCCAGCTTTCTTCCTGGTACTGTTTGTCTGAAAAAACCTTTTTTCCAGCCCTTTACTCTGAGGTAGAGTCTATCTTTGTTATTTAGTGAGGTGTGTTTCTTATATACAGCAGAATGATGGGTCTTGTTTATGGTTCTCTTTTGTAAGCTTGTGTCTTTTTTTTTTGGAGAGGTGAATCCATTGATGTTGAGAGATGTTAATGACCATAGATTATTTCCTGTGATTTTAATGTAGATGAAGGTTGTGTGTTTGTGTGTTTCTTTTGGTTTAGCTGTATTGGAGTTTATTGTTTCCTGTATTTTGTTGGGTGTAGTTATCTTCTCTCAGTTGGAATTTCTTTCTAGGATCTTCTGTAGAGCTGGATTTGTGGATAGATATTATTTTAATTTTGTTTTGTCATGGAATATCTTGTTGTTCCATCTATGGTGACAGAAAGTTTTGCTGGGTATAGTCATTTTGACTGGCACCTATGGTCTCTTAGGGCTTTTAGGATGTCTGCCCAGGCCCTTCTGGCTCTTAAACTTTCTGAGGAGAGGTCAGGTGTAATTCTGATGGGCCTGCCATTATGTGTTACTTGACCTTTTTCTCTAACACCTTTTAGTGTTTTTTTTTTTTTTTTTTGTTCTGTACATTTGGAGTGTCAGTTATAATTTGGTGAGAGGAACTTCTTTTTTGGTTTAATCTAGTTGGTGTTCTGTATGTCTCTTGCAACTTTACCAGCATCTATTTCATCAGGTTTGGGAAATTTTCTTCTATGACTTTGTTGAAAATATTTCCTGGACCTTGGATTGGGAGTCTTCTCTTTCTTCTATGCCTTAATTCTTTTTTAAAAAAATATTTATTACTTCAAATTACATCTTTCCACTCCTCCAGGTTCCAACCTCCCACCATGTCCTTCCTCTCCTACCCGTCCCACTCCTCTGATGTGGAGTGTCTCTATATAACAGTCATATGAGGGGAAGAGCTTCCTTTTTCACTGGGGTCTACCTGGTAGCAACCCTAGGGCAAATTGTCCCATTATTAGGTAACAAAGTCTATGTTCCTAATCCTTTTGGTGCATTGGTTGTATTATAGTTATCCTATACTATATGGCTAAAATCCAACTATAAGTGAGCAGATGCCATGTGGATCCTTCTGAGTCTAGGTTAGCTCACTCAGGATGAGCTTTTCTAGTTCCGTCCATTTGGCTACAAATTGCATGATTTCATTGTTTCTGATAGCTGAGTAGTATTCCATTGTGTAAATGCACAATGATTTTTTTTTTTAATTCACTCATCAGTTGAGGGACATCTGGGTTGTTTCCAGTTTCTAGCTATTACAAATAAGACTGCTATGAACATCCTTGTAGTTTGGTGAGGAATTATTTGGGTGGATACCCAGAAGTGGTATGGTTGTGTCTTGAGGTAGGGCTATTCCAAGTTTTCCAAGATATCACCAGACTGATTTCCATAGTGGTTGAACAAGTCTGTACTGCAACCAGCAATGGAGGAGTGTTACCATTTTTCCACAACCTTGCCAATATGGGCTGTCATTTGTGTTTTTGATCTTAGTGATTCTGACAGGTGTGAGATGGATTCTCAGAGTCATCTTGAGTTGCATTTCTCTGATGATTAAGGATGTTGAGCAATTCTTCACATGTCTCACTGACATTAGTGATTCCTCCTTTGTGAACTCTCGGTTTAGCTGTCTCCCATTTTTTGATTGGATTATTTGGTTTCTTAATTTCTTGAGTTCTTTATAAATTATGGATATTAGGTCTCTGTTGGAAGTGGGGTTGGTAAAGATCTTTTTCTCAATCTGTAGGTTGCCATTTTGCTCTAATGAAAATGTCCTTTGCCTTACAGAAACTTTTCAGTTTCATGAGGTCCCATTTGTTGATTGTTGGTCTTAGATCCTGAGTTATTCGTGTTTTGTTCAGGAAGTTGCCACCTGTGCCAATGAGTTCGAGGCTTTCCCCTGCTTTCTCTTCTATTAGACTTAGTGTGTTGGTCTTTATGTTACGGTCTTTGGTCCACTTGGACTTAAGTTTTGTACAAGGTGATAAGTATGGGTCTAATTTTATTCTTTAACATGTTGAAATTCAGTTAGACAAATACCATTTGTTGAACATGCTGTCCTTTTTCCATTGTACAGTATTGGCTTCTTTATAAAAAATTAAATGGCCATAGGTGTCTGGATTCATTTCTGGGTCTTCAATTCTATTCCATTTATCCACTGATCTGTTTCTATACTAGTATCATGATGTTTTTATTACTACTTCTCTGTAGAATAGCTTGAAATGGATGGTGATACTTCCAGATGGTTTATTTATTTATTTATTTATTTATTTATTTAGTACATGATTGATTTAACTATTCTGGATTTTTTGTTATTCCATATGAAGTTGAGAATTTTTTTTTGCCATGTCTTTAAAGAAGTGTGTGGTATTTTGATAGGAATTTCATTGAATCTGTATATTGATTTTGGCAGGAGGCCATTTTTATTATGTTATTCCTACCTATCCATGAGCATAGGAGATCTTTCCATCTTCTGATGTCCTCTTCAATTTCTTTCTTCAAGGACTTGAAGTCCTTGTCATACAGGTCTTCCACTTGCTTGGTTAGAGTTACCCCCAGGTATTTTATATTGTTTGTGGCTATTGAGAAAGGTGTTGTTTCCTTAATTTCTTTCTCAGCCCATTCATCTTTTGTATAAAGCACTATCAATTTTTTAACATTAATTTTATATTCAGCCACCTTGCTGAAGTTGTTTTTCAGTTGTAGGAGTTTTCTGGTGAAATTTTTGGGGTCACTTATGTATACTATCATATCTTCTACAAATTGGGATAATTTAACTTCTTTGTTTCCAATTTCTATCCCCTTGATCTCCTTTAGTTGTCTTATTGCTCTAGCAAGAACTTCAAGTACGATATTGATGAGATATGGTGAAAGTGGGCATCCTTGTCTTGTCCCTGAGTTTAGAGTAAATGCTTCAAGTTTCTCTCTATTTAATTTGATGTTGGCTACTGACTTGATCTATGTCACCTTTATTATTTCTAGGTATAGTCCTTGTATGCCAGCTCTCTCCAGGACTTTTAGCATGAAGGGTGTTGGATTTTTCAAGTGCTTTTTCTGCATCTAGAGAGATGATCATGTGTTTTCTTTTCCCTTTCAGCTTCTTTATATGGTTAATTATGTTGATAAATTTTTCATCATTTTCATGTGTTTCAGCTGTGGTGGAATGGTCAGGGCTTGCTATATTAGCATAGCTGAATTTTGTTTGAGTCGTATTTCCCTGACTTTTTTTCAGTTCTGTTCTTTCTCTGGCCTTTAACCTTCTGGTTGTCCTTAGCTGTTTATTCCTGATACCTTCTGGACTTGATGCCAAGGAAGGAGCTTTGGTGTAGAGGCTAAATAATCTTGGTGACTTGTAGTTCTCCACAGGGGAGATGAACCCTTGTGCTGTAGGCTGGTTTTCAGTGGGCTTCCCAAAGCTCACCCTTTCCTCTTGTGTCCCAATTGGATACTCAGGTCAGTGGTTGGGGTGGGATATGTTATTCCTTCCTGTAGGTTCCTGAGATCCAATTGATCTTCGTAGCCATGTCAGTATAGATTGGCAGGTCACAGCCTGTAAACTAGAGCTGAAGTTTCCCTGCAGCCTTGATTGTGAAGCTCCCTACCTGCTCTCATGGGGCTCTCAGGTTCAATATGCACCTTACTGCTGGAAGCACTGTGATATGGTATAGCCCACATCACCCAGGCAGTGTGCAATGGTCCATATCTGTTTCACTGTTCCAGGGTCAGAGAGAAGAGAGCTGTGTATTAGGCTGGGTGTTCAACTGAGGGGCAAGGCAGGTGCCAACAGGGAGTTTCGATATAGGGTCCACAACCTCTCTACAGTGCTTGGTTTGGGAAGCTCAGCTGCCATTTCCTGGCCAGAATCACTATGCTCCAGTCAAGCCTACCTGAGCTGACAGGGCTTCTGGCAGTTTCCCTGTAGCTAGGGCATCAAGACTGTGGTCAGGACTGTGGTCATGGTCTTCCCAGGCTGTCTCAGGGGGGAATCCCAATTTCAACACTTGCCTCTCAGTCAGAAGCTCTGTGGTCCAGTGTAGCCCACTTGCTCAGGCAGCACACAATGGCTCAGAAGTGCTTTACTGCTCTGGGACAAGATCTAGATTCTGTAGACTTAGACTGTAGACTGAGTACCCTGCCAAAGTGGGCCCAGGCAGGGAGTTCCAATATGGAGTTCACAAGGCATCTACAGCATTTGGACTCAGGGGAAGCACAGCCGCCTTTACCCTGCCACAAGTGCTATGTTCCAGAGCAGCCTGCCTGGGTCAGTGGGGCTTGTAACAGTTTCCCTGTAGCTAAGTGTGATTATGATCCTCCCAGACTGTTCTCAGTGGGTGTCAGGATCAACCTGTGCCTCTCTGTCAGAAGCTCTGTGATCCAGTGCAGCCTACTTGCTTAGGTAGCACATATTGGCCCAGATCTCCTTACTGCTCCTTTGTTCTGAGATCTAGATGTTATAGACTGAGGCTGTAGACTGAGTGCTCTGCCAAAGTGAGTATGGGCAGGGAGTTCCAATATGGAGTTCAGAAGGCATCTATAGTACTTGGATTCAGGGAAAGTTTAGCAGCGTTTCCTACGCCAGAAGCACTGTGTTCCAGAGTCACCTGCCTGGGTTGGTGGGACTTCTAATAGTTTTTTTTTTTTTTTTTTTTTTTTTGTAGCTATGGTGTCAGAACCATGGTTTTGGTCCTCACAAGCTGCTCTCAGGTGAGTCTCAGGGTCAACCTGTGCTTCTCAGACTGAAGCTCTGTGATCTGGTGCAGGCCGCTTGGTCGGGCTGCACACAATGGTCCAGAACTGCTTTACTGCTGTGGACTAAGGTCTAGATGCTGTGCCCTGAGTGCCCAGCAGAGGGACCAGGTGAGTGGGAGGGCAGGGAGTTCCAATATGTAGTCTATATCCTGTCCACATTGTACTTGGGCTCAGGGAAGCTTGGCAATGTTAGCTCAATTCCCCAGCTACTGGTCAGCCAGATCCCTCCATGTTGCAAATCCCAGGAAGAATTACCATCAGTATTACCCTATTACCTCCACTGATCCTGTTTTGGGTGTGAGAATATCTGCATGGAAGCTGCAGATTCAGGAAACTGAGGAGGGCCTCTGTTTAGAGGTTGAAGTCCCAGCTGGCACCCTGAAAAGATCTGAACTGCCTGCTCTTCTACTACAGTGAGAAGTGCTTTGTCTCCTGTGTGTTATGTTTCTGTTCTTCCAGTGTGTGTATGACCAGTACAGGGTTCTTTATTGTCCCTGTCTTTGCTGGGCATGCCCAGATAGGCTTGTGCCTCTCAAACTGCCATTCAGCAGGAGTATATCTCTGTGGTAGTCCAGTCGGTCTTCCTGATGATCAGAATCTGTCCAAACCTATTGCTGCCATCTTGCTGAGTCTAGGCCTTGTCATTTTATTAAAGGCAATCAGAGACAATGATCAGAAAGCAAGGTAACACAGCATTACTTGATGTACAGCAAGCATACCTCTGAGGAAAGTGTAATTAAAGGATGATGTTTGAATTTCTCTAAGAGTAGGGGAAATAAATTAGACATTGAAAGTATGTGGGGAGGGAATTGAACAGGAATCTAACATTTGCCTTTTGTGTAAAAAACGGCTACTGATTTTTTAAAATTAATTTTGTAACCAGTTACATTGTTGAAGGTGTTTTTTCATCTGTAGGAGTTCTCCGGTAGAACTTGTAAAGTCGCTTATGAATTCGAAGAACTTATGCATGGCATAGATGTACAAATGTGGTAGGTTTGCATGTAAATCAAACATTTAGTGATAGTAAACCAAAAAGAAAATCACTAAAAGGCAATTAATTGTTTATATATAATTTTACTACCTATTTAAGTTGAAAGGTTTTCATGCTAATAAGATGGAATATACTTGTTTATTTTTACATACAAAATGAAAGCATTGGCTGAATATTTAAAACTGTAGGACATATCACAGCTTCAACATTTTTTATAGTTAATATTTTACAGTTATCAATGTTGAGAATACTACTTTGCATAAGTATATAGTATAATAGAAAAATATGTTTTGGCTATTTCAGAAATTAAAAATTATGCCTTAATCCCAAATCAATATTAATTTAGATTTTTGAAACCGAAGTCATCAATTCAAGCAGCAATTTTGAAAACTAAACTTTCTCAGACAATTAAATTCAAAAAACATGCAAGTATGATACTTGCTGAGGGATGATGGTAGGAAAATAGTAAGTTATTTTCTGTAATTAAACCACTATGTTTCTACTAGAGGAGAATATTTTGTGTGTACAATAAAGACATTGCATCTGTAGCATAAAATAGTTCAGTCTGTGTCAAAGTGTTACTGGGCGCATCTGTTGGCATTGAGAGCACAAGGAATTGCATCATACAGAGTTCATTTGTGTATAGGGCCAAGGCTACAGGGATGTTGTATGACACAACTTGGGAGATGGCTTCCTGAAACACCTTAAATTCATTATGCATTTGATTTTGAATTAAGTTTTTGTCATTGTGTGTTCAAAATTTTCTCTATAGCCAAAGTTTTTGCAACCCTTATATTTAGTCATACAGCCCTTTATGGACTCATGACTCACAGTTGATGAAGCATACCCTACAGGCAAAGGGTTACTTGTCACACAGCATTTGGTGATGAAGTGTTAAACTGAATTGACTTCATATGCTAAAAAAAAAAACCACCAACATGATCTTATCAAAAGAAGAGATTATGAAATATCATCAGTAACTTAGGTGAACAGACATAAATATTTCTTCAATTGTTAGGTAAGTGAAAGTTTTGTGTGCTGATCATACAAACCACAATGCCAATAATAAGCCTATTTCAGAGACTCTTACTATACAACATTACTATGAAAATGGATGAGGAACATCCTGTTACATATATCTTTGGGCAATTGTTTCTACTTGAATATATTTTTATGAAGCAGAAGTTACAGAAATAATGAGGTTTTATAATGAAGTACAATCACATGGATATGTATAAAATAATATATTTACTTTTTAATCTTGGAGTTTTAAATGAAAGAAAGTTTCATCAATCATTATCATTTTATCATTGTGGCAATGCTTTCACAGAAAACAAATACAGTGACAATCTCATAATAGACGTTTAGTGTCAATTTAATTGTAAGGAGCATTCAGGACACCATCTTTTTCCTCTTTGTTATACTTGCTTTGTTTGTTTTTGTTGCAAAAACTTTGGCTATAGAAAATATTTTGAACACACAATGACAAAAACTTAATTCAAAATTATTAAATTTTAACATGATCCTCTAGAAAAAGATGTGGATGGATCCTGGCCTGAGTTCTGTGTTTGGAAGTTGTTAGGCTCAGTTACATTCAGTTTAAGGGCCAAGGAAAACTGTTCAGGGAACTTTGAATGAAAGTGGGCTATCTGGAGTCTTTAAGCATAAGTGATGGCTAGACACATTTACTCTTGAATTGAAAGTGAAAGATAGGACTTTAAAAATCCCAGATATTCCACTTGCTTTAAATCTTTAAAGATGTACTGGGAATTTCTTCCCTTTGTCTAGACTCTATTTAGAATTCAGTGAATTTCTTGGTAAAATATACTTTTCTGCTTTACCATTTTTCCTTCATTCCTCCCATGGTTAAACAGGTTTTATGTTCAGTGAGCTGGAATGCTAGACCACAGTTTATAGAATTAACAAATCTTACCTAAACATGCTTTCAAGAATTAAGAAAGTACTTAGTCTTTTCTAAATTTCTGAAATCTCTTTTCAGTTCACAAAAGAAGTACAAAGTGACCTGGTGAGTTAGTGTATACTTTCACTAGAAACATACCACTTACCTTCATCCCCAACATGACAAGTAATGTATTTAATTTATTGTTTCAATTTACAGAAGTGCATTCAGAGCCCAGTCTTAATGTAGAATGTAGTATATACTGCACTTCAGTAAAGACAGACTAACTGAATCAATATTTGAAGGACCTAGTGCTATGTGAAGGTTAACAGAATCTAGACCACTAACCTTCATATTCTTATGTGCATAAATGCATGAATACCTGTGCCTTACTCATTGTTTGGAATATTTAAAAATGACCCAAAAGAAATACCATAATCTGGATCACACTAGTGTCAATGAAATCCAATGTGTAATCTACTCTTCATGCACCCTCCACTTGCATCCACATGGGGCATACTTGTTGTTTAATTTGGTTGGTTAGGGTTGTTTGAAATTATATTTTTAAAGGTTGCCTTCAACCTAGCACCCTCCTACCTCAGCCATCCAAGTGATGGGGTTATAGGGATATACTACCAAACATAGATTATTTTTTTAACTCTCAAAACAGTTTTACTTTCAACACAATTTATTTAAAAAAAATTAGCAAATCTTGGTAATAATAGGTGAACTCTTATACTTATAAGAATTTAGTTAGTATTTTCCAAATTCCTTTTCAATTTATGAAACACAAAACTATCCAGAGTGTTAACAAAAGTCTTTCCTTGAAAAGTAGCCACTGACTCCACAGGATGAACTTTTATTGTAAAAAAAATAAATTAGCATAGACTCAATGTAAATAAGAATGGAAGTTTTTCAAAAACTGAAAAAAATAAGACTACCATGTAATTTAGCTGTAGTCCTTGTAGAAATGTATCATGTCAAGTCAGCATGTCACAGAAGTACTTTTATGTTAATGTGTACTGTGACAAACTTATAGCCAGGTTCTAGAATCAATGGATGTATGTATGAATGCGTATATGTATGATATAAAATTGAGCCATAAAGAAGAGTGAAATAAAATCCCTTGAAGGAAATGGATAGAATTAGAGATCACCATGTTAAACAAAATAAAGCATACTTAGAAATGCAAGTATCCTTTTTTTTTTCATTCAAATGTAAGGTCACAGAAAAAGAAGACATGAAAGTAGCAGGGGGAATATTAGAGAAAATGAAGACAATCAGGAAGAGGAGAGGAGGGAATAAGAGAGCAATGAAGTGAATATGATCCTTGTACATTATAGACATATATAAACTGGAACATTGAAATTAACTGTTCTGTATAACTAAAATAAGTAATAAAATAGTGACAATCAACTTATTAAGTTCTGGAATATAGACTAATTTTGCTAATTAGATATAATAAAAATGAAATTTTGTGCTTCGTAGTACCTTCTCTATGGAGAATAATTTGTTCTGTTTGAAACTTGAGTGACGTTCTTGTAATTTAAGCAGCAGCTAAATTCATGGCCTCATGTAATAATATCAGACTCTTAGTTCTGTTACATGCGGAATCAAGTCTTGTTCCTTTGTAAAAAGTGACATAAGTTCTCTCACAGTTATCACAAATATGACAGTGATTTTATCAGCAAATAAATATGTATTGGCAAGGGTCACCTAAAGGTAGTAAGTGGTTTGAACCCCTTTGTGAAGATAAACAGAGGAAATAGCACACCACAGTTTCCTTTAAAAAGGCCCATTCTACAATGTAACTCACACTAGTAACTGCTAGGTCAGTCAGTCCTAGGTTATGATGCTCTTTTTTGGAGCTCCTCTTCTTGTTTCCCTCCTCTGATTTCACAAAACTTACAATAAATTCAGTGGGGCTTTCAGTTTCCTTTCAGTCTCAGAATTGGAGTTAAACCATAGATCAGCACAAAGTATTTCCCTGGAGTTCAGGGGGAAACTACCTCCATTAAATAAATGAGAGTAATTGTTTTTGATGGCTGAGTAAAAAAGAAAAATCATCAAGAGTGAGGTAACACAGACTCAGAAAGACAAACATAGTATGTACTCACCTATAAGTGGTTATTAGCAATAAAGTACAGGATACCCGTGCTACAATCAACAGACCCAAGAAGTTACAATGAGAGCACAAGAGAGGACATTTGAATCTCATTGAGAAGTGGAAATAGATTAGACTTTGGGAGAGAGGGGGTGGATGCAGGAGTGGGGGAACTAAGCGAGTAAGGAGGTGGGGATGAGAACAGGAGGGATCAAGTAGGGGAAGAAAGAGGGAGAGAGTACTGGGAGAGATAACTGGATTGGGGGGCATCTTTGGGTTGAGCTAGAAACCTAGGACAATGGAAATTATCAGGAATCTATGAGGGTGACCATATCTAAGATTTCTAGTTACGGAGGACATGGAGCCTGAATTGGACATCTCCTGTAACCAGAAAATACTTCCAATGGTGAGATTGGGACACCAATCCAGCTACAAAACCTTAGTCCTACAATTTGACTGTCGCACAAGATGTACAGGCTAAAAGACAGAGTATAATTTGAGGGATATGCCAACCAATGACAGACCCAGATTGAGACCCATGCCATGGCACCCCTGACACTATTAATGATAGTTTGTTATACTTACAGACATAATCTTAGCATAATTGTCATCAGAGATGCTTCAACCAGCAACAGATGGAAACTGATGCAAAGCCCCACAATCAAACATTCAGTGGAGCTTGAAGAGTTCTGTGGGAGCAGTCTAGGAAGGCATGAAGGGACTAGAGGGATAACTGATATCACAAGAAAATCAACAGAACCAATTAACATGGGCCCATAGGATCTCATAGACACTGAATTGCCAACCAGAGAACATGCATGGGATGTACTTAGGCTCTCTGCACACATATAACAATTGTGAAGCTGGGTTCATGTGGGATTTCTAAAGCAGGAACAGGGTCTATCTTTGTCTACATTGCCTGCCTTTGGTTCCTGTTCCCCTAACCAAACAGCCTTATCTACCCACAAAAGGAGAACATGCACTTAGTCTTACTGCAACTTGATATGCCAAGGTTGGTTGATATCTATGGGAAGCTTCCCCTTTTAAGAGAAGAATGGGAGGATGTGTGGATAGTGGTGGGGAGATAAGAGGGAGGGACTGGGAGGAAAGGAAGGAGGTGAAGCTGCAATCGGGATGTAAATTAAATAAATAGCTTAATTAATAAAAATATACAATAGGTTTTAAAAAAGAAATGGAAACCAAGAGATCATCCCACAATGTCTCTTGGATTCTTCCACTGTTTTACATTGCATTTTCAAGATATTTAAGATAAGGCAGAAAAGTAGAGATTGTCTGTATTTACTATCCCCTTCATCTGAAAAGTCATTTGCTTTTTATAATTTTATTTTTGAGTCTATAATATAATTACATCACTTCCCCTTTACTTTTTCCCCCCTCTAAATAATCCCATATATTACAACTTGATCTCCTTCAAATTCATGGCCACTTTTTTCACTAATAAATATTGCATGGAAATATATATATATATGCACAGATATGCACACACATATATATGTACATTCTTAAATACACACACATATATGTATATATATACATATACATATTTGTAAATTTAACCTTTTTAGACCATACTTTATGAAAGTCTCTGAGGTGTTGCCAAGATGTTGTATGAAATGTAAACAAAAATAATGTATTAGTCTCTTAATAATAAAAATCCCCCAAGTGCAGTAATAACTAGAACACACATTTACTACACTCTTTTCTAAATGATCATTTAGAGTAAAAATGAAATTCTACATAATTATTTATGATATCATTTTAGTATCATAACTATGGGTGTTGATTTTGTTTTTGGAAGTTTAAGTGATTCATATAATATTCTCTTCAGTGCCCACTGTATAAAACAAGTACTAATTCATGTTTTCAAACTAAATGCTGCAGAAAAGACCTTTTAAAAGGAGTCTGTTTCCTAATCACATGATCTCTTCCAGGTCTAGGTTTTAAACAGTCTGGCTATCAAAGAGTCTTGAACAGTAAGTACAAAGCTACAGAGAAAGGGAGAATGAAAATACTGGTGAAGATAAGACACCTTCTGGCACATCTTTTTAAGTATTTTTGCAATATTCCAAAAACGGGTTTTTTTTTTTCCTTGAGTACAAAGAATGATTATTTCCCCCTGTGGCATTAATTTGCATATCAAAAATGAAAATTCTCTGGTTTCTCATTTTGTGATGGTTCATCTTGATCGTTCCCTTGATTGCATTGAGAAGCACTGAGATTAGCAGAACACATCCCTAGGCAGATCTATGAAAGAAGTACCACAAATGATGAATTGAGAAGGAAAGATATGACCTGGATGTGAACAATACCATCCCATTGGTAGTTCTAGGGTCTGATGAAAATGAAAATTAGGGATGACATAGGTCCACTTTTATAGAAACTCTTTCTTTAATTTCTTGCTACTATATATCTATGAACTCCTTCCACCCAAATAATTCATTTGAAAAAAAAGAAAACAAAAACATGTTCTGTCGGTCCTTCCTTCAGCCACACAGTGAAAAACAACAAAAAACCAACCAAACAAAAACCAAACAAACAGGAGGGTCAAGATGGCGGCGATCAAGTAGGATGCATTTCGATTGTCAGGAAGACAGATTGGACAACAGCAGAGATATACTCCTGCTGAAGGCAGTTTGTGAGGCAAAGAACTCAGTACTGGAAATATAGACACTGGAGTATCGGAGTCACCAGACATGGACACAGAGCACTTCATACCAGCCAGGAATTCTTCTCCTCACCGGATCCTTCAGGAATACAGCTGCTGGTTTCCACCTCAAAACATAGGACCTCCTGAGTCTGCAGTGCCTGTGCAGGGTAGGCATGGACACCCAGGAGCATACCAGCAGAGCTTCTACATGATAAGACTGAGGGTCTCTCTCTGGGATATTCAGTACAGCAGTGTATAGATGACCCGGTAAGGCAGCCTCTGGCAGCAGGATCTAGCTGGCAAGAGCCTAGCTTCCCTAAGCCCAAGCACACTGTGGGCAGGATACAGAACACAATTTGGAACTCTCTCCTTCTCTCACCACACCCTCACCTGACTACAGGGAGGCTAGTAGGAGTCCCTTCCAGGAAGGCTGATTTGGAGCATTATGATACAAGCAGGGAAACAGTGAATGATCTCCATATTGGATCTCCAGGCTACACCCCTGCTGCCTGGCCTCTAAGCTGGCCCCCACCCCTGCTGTGCAGCAGGGCACAAAAGCAGCAACAGCTCTGGTTCACAGAGTTTCAAACTGAGAGATACAGACTGGCTCTATCCTGTGAGAGTGGATTGAGAGGACCATAGCCCTGACACTATAGCTCCAGGGGTTCTGGTGGAAGCCCCTGCCTATCCAGGCAGGCTGAACCAGAGCACTACAATTCTGGCAGAGAAAAGGCCCTGAGATTCGATGAATGAATTCCATACTGGAACAATCTGCCTGTGTTCACTTCAGCAGGGCACTCAATCGACAGACCCAGCCTAGTACATTCAGATCTCCTCCCAGAGCATGAAATGGTCCTGGACTAGGGAGTGCTACCAGAGGGAACAGGCAGCACCAGACCATAGAGCCTCTAACTGAGAGGCAACCTCCACTCCCTTCCCCCCTCCCAGTCCAAGTACTGGAGACACTTTGCAAGCTCAGTGCTTACATCCACTTTGGGAAGGCTCTCATTCTACTGCCTCAAGTATGGAGCAGTAAAGCAGTTCTGAACTATTGAATGCTGCCTGAGTAGGTGATTTGCTCCAACCCAAAGAACATCTGACTGAGAGGCACAGGGTGACCCTGAACCCCCTCCACCCCCACCCCCCAGATAAGAGTGTGGAAGGTCCACAACCAAGTCTTGATGCCCTTGCTACACAGAAACGGCCAGAAGCCATGTAAGTGCAGGCTACCTACACTGAAGCACAGTGATTCTGTCAGAGAAAAGGCAGCTGAGTATCCCTGAATCCAAACACAGTGGACAGGGTGTGAATTCCACATCAGATCTCTCTGACTGCACCTGCCTTCCCCCTCAGCTGATAACCAGTCTACAACACAGAGACCTCTGACTCAGGAGCAGTGAAACAATCCCAGATCATTGTTCATTGCCTGTGTGATGTGGGCTGCACCAGAACACAGTGCTTCTGGCTATTAGATGCACATTGAACCTGAGAACCCCCTGAGAGCAGCTTGGGAGGACCATAATCACAGTCCCAACAAGTAAGCTGCAGGGAAACGACAGCTCTAGCCAACAGCCCACCACAACCTCTGACCTGAGTTCCCAATTGGGACACAACAGGAAGGGGAGGGGTGAGTTCTGGGAGACACACTGAGAACCAACCTCCACACCAGGCCTCATGTAGCCAGTGGAGAGCTACAGATAACCAAGGTATACATTCTCTACACCAAAGTGCCCTTCTTGGTACCAAGCCCAGAAGGCACCAGGAACAACTAAGAACAACCAGATGGCTAAAGATCAGTGAAAGAACAGATCTGACAAAAGTCAGGGAAATATGACTCCAACAAAATGCAGCTATGCTAGTACAGCAACCTCTGACCACTCCACCACAGCTGAAGCACATGAAAATGATGACAAATCTATACTCTGGAAAGTGATATAATCCTTTCAAGAAGAATTTACATCTCTGAAGGAATTCAAAAATTCCTCAATTTTACAAATGAAAAGCAATGGAGAATACCATTAGTGATCTCCAAGCCAGAGTGGCTAAACGTGAACAGGAAAGAGAGAAAATAACAAGCAAATTGGAGCAGGAAATGTTGAAAACATAAATAAAATTGTTCAAAACTTGAAATTGGAAGTGAAAGTAATAAAAAAACACAAACTCAGGTAATCCTAGAGGTGGAAAATCAAGGGAAGAGAACAGGAACTACAGAAACGAGTATCAAAAAATAGGATACAAGAGATGGAAGACAGAATCTCAGGTG
Organism: Lophiomys imhausi; assembly: GCA_907164525.1. Classification (NCBI taxonomy): domain Eukaryota; kingdom Metazoa; phylum Chordata; class Mammalia; order Rodentia; family Muridae; genus Lophiomys; species Lophiomys imhausi. Next base: position 4,208,180 of record CAJQZJ010032660.1, on the reverse strand, counting down.
TGGAAGATTCGATTAAACAAATCAGTACAACAATCAAAGAAAGTGAGAAATCTAAAAAAGTTCTTACCCACAATATCCAAGAAATCAAGGACTCAATTAGAAGATGGAACCTAAGAATTATTGGCATAGAACAAAGAGAAAACTCCTGACTTCAAGGTCCAGGAAACATCTTCAACAAAATCATAGAAGAAAATGTCCCAAACCTAAAGAAAGAGATGACAATAAAATTCCAAGAGGCACACAGAACACCAAATAGAATAGATCAGAAAAGAAATTCTTCACACCACATAATAATTGAAACTCCAAATGTACAGAACACAAAAAGAATATAAAAATGGGTAAGAGAAAAAGGTCAAGTAACATATAATGGCAGACCCATCAGAATTACACCTGACTTCTCCTCAGAAATGTTAAAAGCGAGAAGGGCCTTGGCAGACTTCCTACAAACCCTAAGAGATCATAGGTGTCCAGCTAGACTACTATATTCAGGTAAATTCTCTATCAACATAGATTGAGAAAACGAGATATTCCATGACAAAAATCAAATTCAAACACTATCTACCCACAAATACTGCCCTATAGAAGATCCTAGAAGGAAAATTCCAACCCAGTGAAGAAAACTACACCCAAGAAAACAGAGGAAGCAGAAAATTCCACTGCCCCTAAACCAAAAGAAACACACAACAAACACCTACATCAAAATAACATGTAATAATAACCTTTGTTCATTAATATCTGTCAACATCAATGGACTCAATGCCCTAGTAAAAAGACACAGGGTCACAGATGGATCTGCATACAAGAACATACATTTTGCTGCATAAAAGAAACATATCTCTCTAACAAAGATAGAAGCTACCTCAGAGTAAAGGGCTGGGAAAAGGTTTTCCAAGCAAATGGGCCCAGGAAACAAGCTGGAGTAGCCATCCTAATATCAAATAAAATAGACATCCAACTGAAGTTAATCAAAAAAGAAGGGAAGGGCACTACATAGTCATCAAAGGAAAAATCAAGACAACATCTCCGTACTGAATATCTGTGCCCCAAATACAAGGGTACCCACATTTGTAAAATAAACTCTTCTAAAGCTTAAAATTCACATTGATCCCCACACATTAGTAGTGGGAGACTTCAACACCTGACTCATAACAATGGACAGGTCATTAAGACAGAAACCAAACAGAAAAATAATGAGCCTAACAGAAGTTATGAACCAAATGGACCTAACAGATATCTACAGAACATTTCACCTAAACACAAAAGGATACAACTTCTTTTCAGCACCACATGGAACCTTCTCCAAAATTGACCATATAGTTGGACATAAAGCAAGCCTCAACAGATACAAGAAAGTTGAAATATTTCCTTGCATCTTATCAGACCACCATGGAATAAAGCTAGACTCCAACAACAACAGAAATAATAGAAGGCCTACACATTCATGGAAATTAAAATACTCTACTGAATGACCACTGGGTCAGGGAAGAAATAAAGAAGAAAATCAAAGACTTCTTAAAATCCAACAACAATGAAGGTACAACATACCCAAACCTATGGGACATATTTAAAGCAGTTCTACGAGGAAAGGTCATAGCACTAAGTGCCTTCAAAAAGAAAATCATGACAACTCATATTAGCAAATTAACAGCAGAAATGAAAACTGGGGGAAAAAGAGAGAAGCAAACACTTCAAGAGGAGTAGAAGGCGGGAAATCATCAAACTTAGGGCTGAAATCAACAACTTAGAAACAAAAAGAACAATTCAAAGAATCAATGAAAGGAAGAGTTGGTTCTTTGACAAAATCAACAAAAAGACAAACCCTTAGCTAAATTAATTAAAAGGCAGAGGGTAAAAGCCCAAATCAACAAAATCAGAAAAGAAAAGGGAGAAATAACAATAGACTTTGAGGAAATCCAGAGAAACTTTAGATTCTACTTTAAAAATATGGACTCCACCAAATTTGGAAACCTAAGCGAAATGGACAATTTTCTTGATAGATTTCACCTACCAAAGTTAAATCAAGTTCAGGTTAACAGATTAAACAGCCCTATAACCCCTAAGGAAATAGAAACAGTCATTAAAAATCTCCTCCCCCCAAAAAAAAGAATGCCCAAGGCCAGATGGTTTCAACACAGAATTCTACCAGACATTCAGAGAAGAGCTAATACCAATACTCTTCAAACTCTTCCACAAAATAGAAACAGAAGGAACACTGCCAAAATCACTCTATGAGGCCACAATCACACTGATTCCTAAACCACACAAAGACCAAAGAAAAAAAGAGAAATTCAGACCAATTTCCCTTATGAACATAGATGCAAAAATACTTAATAAAATACTGGCAAACTGAATACAAGAACACATGAAAAGAATCATACATCATGATCAAGTAGGCTTCATCCTAGGATTGCAGGGATGGTTCAACATATGAAAATCCATCAACGTAATTTGCCACATAAAAAAGCTGAAAGAAGAAAACCATATGATCATCTTGCTAGGTGCTGAAAAAAGCATTTGACAAAATCCAACACCCCTTCATGCTAAAAGTTCTGGAGAGAACGGGCATATAAGGACCGTAACTAGAAATAATAAAGGCAATATACAGCAAACCAGTGGCCAACATCAAATTAAATGGAGAGAAACTTGATGCATTTCCTCTAAACACAGGGACAAGACAAGGATGCCCACTTTCACCATATCTCTTCAATATAGTACTTGAAATTCTTGCTAGAGCAATAAGACAACTAAAGGAGATCAAGGGGATACAAATTAGAAACGAAGAATTGAAATTATCCCTATTTGCAGACAATATGATAGTATACATAAGCTATTCCAAAAATTACACCAGAGAGCTCTTACAGTTGATAAGCACCTTCAGCAAAGTGGCTGGATACAAAATTAATTGACAAAAATCAGAAACCCTTCTTTACACAAAAAATAAATGTGCTGAGAAAGAAATTAGGGAAACAACACCCTTCACAATAGCCACAAATAATATAAAATACCTGCGGGTTACTCTAACAATACAAGTGAAAGACCTCTACAACAAGAACTTCAAGTCGTGAAGAAAGAATTTGAAAAGGATAGCAGAAGATGGAAAGATCTCCCATGCTCATGGATAGGTAGGATCAATATAATAAAAAATGGCCATCCTGCCAAAAGCAATATGCAGATTCAATGCAATTCCTATCAAAATACCAGCACAATTCTTTATAGATCTAGAAAAAGTAATTCTCAACTTCATATGGAATAACAAAAAACCCAGAATAGCTAAATAAATCCCGTACAAAAAAAAAAAACAAACAAAAAAACAAAAAAACAAAACAAAAAAAACCACACACACACACACCTGGAGACATCACCATCCCATATTTCAAGCTGTACTACAGAGCAATAGTAATAAAAAGCAGACAAGTAATAAAAACAGACAAGTGGATCAATGCAATTGAATTGAAGACCCAGATATTAACCCACACACCCATGGTCACTTAATTTTTGACAAAGTAGCTAAAACCATGCAATGGAACAAGGACAACATCTTCAATAAATGGTGCTGGTCCTACTGGATGTGAACATATAAAAGAATGAAATTAGACCCATACTTATCATCTTGAACAAAACTTAAGTCCAAGTGGATCAAAGATCTTAACATAAGGCCTGACACACTAAATCTATTAAAAGAGAAAGGAGGGAAAACACTTGAACTCATTGGCATAGGTGACAACTTCCTGAACAGAACAACAAAAGCTCAGGATCTAAGACCAACAATCAATAAATGGGACCTCATGAAACTGAAAAGTTTCTCTAAGGCAAAAGACAATTGAACAAAATGGCAACCTACAGATTGGGAAAAGATCTTCACCAAGCCCACATCTGACAGATGGCTAATATCCAAAATTTACAGAGAACTCAAGAAATTAAATACCAAGAAGCCAAATAATCCAATCAAAAATGCGGAACAGAGCTAAACAGAGAATTCATAAAGGAGGAATCCATAATGGCTGAGAGACACTTGAAGAAATGCTCAACATCCTTACTCATCAGACATGCAACTCAAGATGACTCTGAGATTCCATCTAACATCTATCAGAATAGCTAAGATCAAAAACTAAAATGACAGCACATGCTGGTGAGGTTGTGCAGAAAGGGGAACACACCTCCATTGCTACTGGGAGTGCAAACTTGTACAACCACTATGGAAATCAGTCTGGAGATATCTTAGAAACCTTGAAATAGTTCTTCCTCAAGACCCAGCCATACCACTTCTGGGTATACGTCCAAAAGATGTCTCACCAAAGCACAAGGACATTTCCTCATCTATGTTCATAGCAGTCTTATTTGTAATAGCTAGAAACTGGAAACAACCCAGATGTCCCTCAGCTGAGGAATAGATAAAAAAAAACTGTGATACATCTACACAATGGAATACTACTCAGCCATCAGAAACAACAAAATCATGCATTTTTCAGCCAAATGGATGGAACTGGAGAAGCTCATCCTGAGTGAGCTAACCCAGGCTCAGAAGGAAGCACATGACATCTATTCACTTATAATTGGATTTTAGCCATATAGTACAGAATAATTATGCTACAGCCAATGCACCAAAGGGAACAGGAACATAGACATTTTTACCTATCCATGAGACACTTTGACCTGGTAGTGATGCCTTGTAGGCCCCCAGTGTATGAGGAGGCTCTTGGCCCTCATATGACTGCTGATCTGGGGCAGGGGACCGCTGTGTAGGGACACTCCACTCCAAAGGAGTCGGTTGGAAGTGATGGGGGGAGAAGGTGGTAGGGTGGGACTGGGAGGGGTGGAAAGAGTGTACTGTGATGGAGACGTAACCTGAAGTAATAAATAAACATTAAAAAAGAAAAAATAAGCCTAAGGCAGGAAAAACAAACAAACAAAAAAACCATAGCAATATACCTCTATTTCTTTTATTACCAGATTATAATGTAATGTGCTGGAAAATAGGCTAATCTCTGTCTCTTATATATCATTATATAAATACTTTTTACTCAGTTTCAGAGATAATCTTCTCTCATAAGGAATATTTAAATGAAAATTGTATTTTTATTTTACCTATAAAATGAGTGATAGTAGTTATTACTTTCTTTGGAAGTTTAAATCCACTTGAATGCCCAGTAATGTATTTTTATCTTGTTCCACATAAATCCTCTGCCACAGACATTCAGTTTTGGAAATAGTTCTATAGCTTTATAAAACACCTGAAATTTATCCTTAGATACTTGTGATACCCTAGAATTAGGACAAAATTATATTGTGGGTTAAGTAACAGTTTACTATGACTAAAGGGTTTTTTGTTTGTTTGTTTTAGTTTTGGATTGAAAAAGTAGCTGAAAATATGGTCAACCCTAGTTTGTGAGCCTGTTGAGAGTTTGGAGTTTATGGAGTTATACCAATTTCAATTTTAAATTGAAATGTCTTTATTACTATCTTTTGTTCATATATTCAAAAGTGAAGAATAATTTTCCATGTACATTCTAAATACATCTCAAGATAATTTCTATTAGTGGCAGAATATGCAATAGCATATTTAAACAAAAAACCTACCTTATTAAAGATTTCTAAAAGAGATTTCAATTTTATAAATGGTTCAGTTTCTAAATGTTATGCTAAATAGTACATCTCAATTGAGGGGGCTTATACTATTGCCAAGTTTCTGTCATTTGGCAGGTTTATAAACATGTGCATTCAAATATTCAATTAAATAAACTACAGAAAATGACATGTTTCTGAATGTATGAAATCAAACCTGACATCTACATAGGAAGCCAATACTTGACTCACCCCAAATATCATTACACTAAATTCTGATTGAGTACTCACTGGGTGGTCAGTATTGAGTAAAAATTTCTGAACACCATCCTAAAGATCTTTGTTCTCCTAGATTCAGTATGATAATGTTATCTTGGAGGCTCACAGGTCCAAATTTAGGGCCCCATGAAAGAAGAAATTATTGACTTTGATACAAATGTCAATTAAACACAAGACTTATAAGAAAGTGTATTTGAATAAAACCCTGTGATATTAGAACACTTTGCCTGGACCTTGAGAGAAGGAAGTATCAGGTTTAGACTCCATAGAACTAAGAATTTGATTCCAGAGCAATCTGAAAGTGTTGCTGAGATTTGAACAGAAGAATGACATGGATGGACTGAAGTTTGGAAGTCTCTCTTTAGATGATGTAGAAATGAATGTCATTGTGGAAGTTTTTTTTAAAAGATATTAACCATAGTCAATTTTTAAGAGAGTTTTATCAAAAGTAAGTTCATCAGAATTATTAGAATCATTGCATAGGAATATCAAAGAATGAGAAATGGTTCTTAATTTTCTGTTTTGTGTAATTTCAAAAAGGGAAAAATAATTTACTATATGTGAATCATTTATAGAACAATTCTTAATAGAAGAAGTTTAGATGGAAAAGATAACTTTAGATAGAAGTATATTGATTTAATAATAAATTAGGGGAGGAATCTCCAATAATTACTGTAGATATGAAAGATTCATCATGAAATATATGAATTTGCTGGTGTGAGTAAGACCTGTATCATGGTATGGTTATGTATGCATCAATAACTGTAAGCAATGAGGAATATTACCAGAGGGGAGAGAGGGAAAAAGATTGAGAAGATATTTAGAATATAGAAAGGAGAAGGACTTATATAGATAAGGCAGGATCAAATTTAAGGATAGAATTCTGCAGGTAAATGTATAGAAGAAAATGAGTTCAGAAAAGAAAGTGTGACAGAGTCACATTGTCCATATGCTAATAAAAATGTGTGTTTTGAAAATCAAGACAACAATTTGTGTTTCATTTTACTTGATTTGACTACAAATATTGGATAATATTTATTGGTTCGCTGCTACACTGAAGACATTTTTTCTCACTCTTCTGGAGGTTAGGAAGTATATGATCAAGGTTTTGGCCAATGTTTGTTGATAGCACACTTCCTGGTTAGAAGAATAAAGTACCTATAAAACTAATATCCAAATATTTTTAACTGGTTTTAATAAATTTTACATAAAGGTTTTATGTTCATTATGATATATTTATAATATATTTTGAGTTATAATATATTATATAATATACTATTATATATTAATTATATTACATTATATTGCATTATATGATATCAGTTATATAATATAACATATAGTATATATGTTATGTATAATATAAGTTATAATATTATATATATTATATATATATATATCACTTATCGATGGGATTTCAACAGAAAGCTCTCCATCTTCCTTCCCCCTCCCCTATGTGTGGGTGTGTGTGTCTGTTTTGATCCGTTAGAAGGTTTTGTCTGTTCTGCCTGACATAAGGTGATAGATTTCCATCCCCCAGTCTAATTACTACCTTTAATCTTTTTTTAATGGCCAGGCTGTCTTTCTTTGGTTTTGAAGCATACCGTGGATAAAAGCACTGGAGGTTGGACCTTAAGCTTTCTTGTATTTTATTTCTTAATTTCTGCAACATGCTTTTCTTTTTCACTGTCACTATTTATTTAAGAACAATTACAATATGTTCTGAGTAAGAGACAACAAACCAATGGCTTATATCAGCTGTTAGCTGCCCTGTTCTACAGAGTGAGAACCTAACTAACTCCCCTTCCTCCACCACCAAATAAGTCAGATATTAAATTGGAAGGGTTATCATTCATAATTCTTAAATGAACTGCACTCCAATTAATTGTGTATAATTTTTATTAGTGTACTTAATAATGAATCACATTCATGTTAGAATTGATGCTGGATTCTATACCACACTGGGATTAGTCTAGTAAAATCATAACAAGAGAGTTCAAAACAGCCTTGCACTTTGTTTATGTTATATAAAATACTAGTTTATTTGTGATGATTGGCTTTCATTTTCTAAGATCTTGTATGGATAAAAATACAATTAAACAACTTGTCATTATTAGAAATATAATTTTAATGTGTCCAAGTAACTTCTAGTTTCTATAATGTAAAAACAGAATTTCATTTGTACTAGATGGTACCTTTGAGATAGTAAAAGTTTCATTGCTTTTATCTTTTTATTTTAAAATATTTTGTTCATTATCTGAGAATTTTATAAAGTATATTTTGATTATATTCATCTGAACTCCTCCCTTTAATTCTTCCAAGATCTCTGCCTACCTCCATCAGCTAAATCTCGCTTTTTAAGTTTTAATAATACATCATCCCCTATTTATGCTGTTTATATACTTCAGTTATGGGGTCATCATTAGAGTGTATCTTCCTAATACTATCCACACCCTATAAAACAAACAAACAAAAACTGACACTCCATCCTCTGGGATATTTTATTGTTATATAAATATTAAATATAATCACACACCTTTTCCCTTCTCTTTCCTCTCTCCAACCTCTCAGCTACCTTTCCTATAACTCCTCTCATGTTCCCCCACTCTTTTTTCTCATTATTATTGTTATATACACATATAGGTATGTGTATGTACAATGTTATATATAATATATTGATATAATGAAAAATAATACTAAATATATTTATGTATTACAAAATAAATATATAATTATATTATTAATATATGTCATATATTATATGATTATATATAATTACTTATATAATATATAATTATGTTACATAGTATATGTATTTTGTTATTTATGTGTATATGGTTTCAAAGCTGCATATTTTACATTGGACACCCAATAAAGAAGCTGATTTCCTTTCTCCCAGTAGTCATTAGTCAATAGTTCTTTGTATAAGGGTGAGGCTCTATGAAAATATTCCATTCTACATTAACAAGCACATTGATATTGCCATTGTTCTGTAATTGCCTAAACAGACCTTTCTAGGAAAGATTGTTTCACATTAGACTCTCTGATATTCTGGCTCATACCTTTTTTCTACCTGTCCTTATGATATTTTAAAAATGATTTTTTAAAAGTATATTAAGATTTTATCTGTTATAATTTAGTTACAATTTGATTAAATCAAACGTGTATTCTTTCCTTTATTGTCATTACTAAAGAGAAGCATTAGAAAATAGACTTGTTTTCTTTAAAAGTAAGGATGAAAACATTCTCAATTTTACTATTATCATTAAAGCACTCACTCCTGCACTTGTGAGTCAATTATCTTCGATATAAAACTTGAGGTCAAAAGAATGGCATTCCAACATATTTAAATGAGAGAAATCCCCTGGGAAAATAAAAATCTGCACATTTTCTAAGTTAAAGTTTTTTTTTTTTTCAGAATTTTTCATTATAAGATTTTCTTAGCATGATTGTTTTATTACACGTTTAGAACACAGTTGCAAGGAAAACTATTATAAACAGGTGGTTTTGACTGAGGGTGATGCTCTTATTCTGCAGGTGTAGTTGTGTGCAGTGAAAATGTATTGACATACAAGGGATTTATTTTCGTTCCAAATATTTTCTTCAGATAATTGTTTGGAAAGTAAAGAATCATGAGTAATATAAGTCTAATAAATCACTTTAAATCTTACCTTCCTTGTCGCTTCACAAACATAACTACCATAATATAAGTAGGAGATTATAATATTTTTTCTTTTTTATACACATATTTCTGACTAGGCAAGGTTTATGTGTATGAAGTAAATAATTTTTCTGTACCTTTCCCCTTCTATTGGTGTTCCATTACCTGGAAACATCTCCTTCACTACCTAAAATAACTTCTCAGTTTAATTTATTTATCTACAAAAAGAACACAATGTGTGCTTTAGGTTATGAGGCTGTGGAATCCAAATATAACACTTACAAAGTTCCCTCTACCAAAAATAAACTCTACAAATGTCAAGGACTTCTTCCCTTTTCATTTTCATGATCTTAGGAGTTTCTCAAACTGTTGTCCAGATGTTGTTATTATATTGATATGAATACTAACTCATTTGAAACCCAGAAAACCATCACACAGTTAAAAATTTTGTTTCTCACTTTTACTTAGTCATATATATATATATATATATATATATATATATATATATATATATATGATACTGTGTACTTTTGGACAATTGTTCCCATAACAGGTCAATGATAGACCTCAAGAAAAATGGTAGACTTCATAGGTAAGGACCTTAAGTAGGACTTTTATCTTACATTTCAAACAAAAATGTATTTAAGTTTATACTCAGTCTCCCACATTGTATAATATGTTATTTCAGTTCCTCTGTTCTCTGAATTTCAAATCTGAAACTTTCCTCTCTTATAAGATAATTGGTGACTTTTTGCTGTGTGAAGGTAACTTACTATGATAAAGATGATGAACAGGCACATTTCTTTATATTCAGGAGGTGACAGAATTAATTAAATACTACTGAAAAGTAGACGGTTGTAAACAGGCAATAGTGAAATAGGATAAAGGTATCTGGACTAGACATGCAATATAGATTGATATGATTTAAGTTAAGCTTGTGTGGTACAGAGGATATTCAAAAGTATCTATGATTTCAAACCTAGCATAAACAAAATGGTCACTTCCAGAGAATGAAAAATAGAAGAACATGAAATTCATGAGTAGGGAGGTGGTGAGGATCTGAGAGGAGTTAGGTAAAGGGAAATAACATGATCAAAATACATTGTGGGAAATGTTAGCAAAATAAAAAGAAGGAGGAGGAGGAGGAGGAGGAGGAGGAGGAGGAGGAGGAGGAGGAGGAG
>CAJQZJ010032660.1:4120105-4197487 GCA_907164525.1 Lophiomys imhausi | reverse complement strand
AGGAGGAGGAGGAGGAGGAGGAGGAGGAGGAGGAGGAGGAGGAGGAGAGGCCAAAGAAAGCAAAACCACAAAAAGGCAATAATTCTCCTATATGATAAAAAAGCTGGGACCATCATTCTCAATCTTCAATAGCTTCTTCATCCTGTCAACTCAATGCTACACAAAGAATATGACAGTCCATTTACCCAAGCATATTGAATAATATCTGCTGTCATTGCAAATAACACTATTTCCTCAGTGAAGTTGAACTAAATTGCTTTAACAAGGCTAAATTAAAAATCAAACACGTTGATGTATTTAATGTGAGGCAGAGGACACAAAAGATCATCAAAAATGAGTGGCAATATTGATTGCCATAACCAACCTTTTGTGGAGTAAAAGATTCAGTGTTGACCCTTGAGATACAGTTATCCTATTTCTGATATATTTACTCTAAGTTTGTGTAATTTAAGAGAATCACTTCTTTGCCTATTTTTTTAATTTTACTGCATTATCATAATCTATCCTGTTGCAATACACATCTCTTAAGTGAACATGGTGAAAATAAGAATTCTACCTTAAAGGTTAGAATTTTAGGAACATCTTTCATTCTTTTATATTTTTAGTGCCTAGCCTTTAATGGGTGTTCCATCAATCCAGCACTTTTTTTATTCTTTTATACAAAATTAATAGCATAGACAAAACTTTATTATTTTCTGGAGACATAGCTCAGTGGCTATGGCCTAGTTTGTTTCCAAGTGTTATTTGCAAATTGTATTATTTGTGCCCATTTTGGGACACTGAAATTGCCTCTAACTCCAGTTCTAAGTGATCTGATGTCTCTGTCCTCAGTGGACACCTGCACACATGTGCACACACCCATACACAGACACATGATTACAATGAAACAAATCTCTAAACATTTATTGATGTTCTGCAGGCCAACATCTCTTTTAAACAGGTACAACCAGATAATTTGGATAGTGTAAATTGAAAAAAATACTATTGAAAAAATACTTTGTTTGGCTTTTGTTTTATTTATACTTGTTTCCTGAAGAAATTGAATATGAATGCATTGCTGCAATGTGGCCTTTCTAACTCTGTGAAATAATACAGAGTGGTCTTTCAATTTGATTTTATTTTGAACTGTAAAAATTCATGTTATCATCTTAAATTTATTAAAATAGATTTTCTTAGTTTAAATTCTTACTACTCAATTCCAAAAGAAAAAAATTCACTAGCCAAAGTCTCTGTCAGATATAATATTACCTAAACAAGTCATGATTTAAAATTTAGTCAGTTTCTTATACGACTTTACAAGACAGTGCTTTGCAGCATTTATTCTTCATTTTCACAGGTGGATTCACCAATACCTGGAAAAAATGCATAAATATAAGATATGACTATGCATCACCAACAGATTACAACAGACAGGAGAGTCTCAGGTGTTGAAAACACTATAGAAGAAATAGATACATCTGTCAAAAAAAAAAAGCTAAACCTGAAAATTTCTGTAATAAAACATCCAGTAAATCTGGGACACTGAGAAGACCAAACTTTAGAATAATATAAATGAAAGGAGAAGAATCCTGTGGTAGGTTTTGTGCCATGTGCATCCTTCTGAGTCTGGGTTAGCTCACTCAGGATGAGCTTCTCTAATTCAATCCATTTGGCTGCAAATTGCATGATTGCATTGTTTCTGATAGCTGAGTAATATTCCATTGTGTAGATATACCACAGTTTTTTAATCCATTCTTCAGCTGAGGGACATCTGGGTTGTTTCCAGTTTCTAGCTATTACAAATAGGCTGCTATGAATATAGATGTGGAAACGTCCTTGAGGATAGGTGAGGAATCATTTGGATGTATACCCAGAAGTGGTATTGTTTGGTCCTGAGGTAGAGCTATTCCAAATTTTCTAAGATATCGCCAGACTGATTTCCATAGTGGTTGTAAAAGTTTGCACTTCCACCATCAATGGAGGAATGTTCCCCTTTCTCCACAACCTTGCCAGCATGCACTGTCATTTGAGTTTTTGATCTTAGCCATTCTGAAAGATGTGAGATGGAATCTCAGAGTTCCCTTGATGATTAAGGATGGTATTTCTTTAAGTGTCTCTAAGCCATTAGGGATTCCTCCCTTGTGAATTCTAAGTTTAGCCCTTTTTCTCATTTTTTGATTGGATTATTTGATTTCTTAGTGTTTAATTTCTTGAGTTCTTTATAAATTATGGATATTACCCTCTGTCAGATATGGGGCTGATTAAGATCTTTTTCCAATCTGTAGGCTGCTGTTTTGTTCCAATGAAAGTGTCCTTTGCCTTGAAGAAGCTTTTCAGTTTCATGAGGTTCCATTCATTGATTGTTGGTCTTAGAGCCTGAGCTATTGGTGTTCTGTTCAGGAAGTTGTCACCTGTGGCAATGAGTTTGAGGCTTTCCCCACTTTCTCTTCATTAGATTTGTGTGTCGGGCTTTATGTTAGGGTCTTTGATCCACTTGGACTTAAATTTTGTGCCAGGTGATAAGTATGGGTCTATTTGCATTCTTTTACATGTCTACCTCCAGTTAGACCAGCATTTGTTGAAGATGCTGTCCTTTTTCCATTGTGCGGTTTTAACTTCTTAGTCAAAAATTCAGTGACCATAGGTGTGTGGGTTCATTTCTGGGTCTTCAATTCAATTCCATTGATCAGCTGGTCTGTTTTTATACCAGTATCATGCTGTTTTTGTTACTATTGCTCTGTGGTATAGCTTGAAATCTGGGATGGTGATACCTTCAAATGTTTTTTAATTGTATAGATTTGAGTTAGCTATTCTGGATTATTGACTTTTTAAAGAAGCAAGTCTGGTTGCTTTTTTCTGTCCTTTTCCTCCTAATGTCATTTATTTCTTCCCTGATCTTACTATTTCCTGCCATTTACTGTGTTTGATGATAGCTTATTGTTTTGTTTTTTTTTTTTTTTAGAGATTTGAGTTATATCAGGTTATTTTTTGATACCTCTCAAATCTTTTTAAATATAGCTATAAACTTTTCTCATAGGACTTTATTGATTGCATTCAGAGACTCTGATAGGATACCTTTTCATTTTTCTCTAGTAACTTTTTTCTTTTCCACTTTTGATTGGTTTTGTTGATTCTTCTTGTCTCCATTGGTTTTCTTTTAGAAAATTTAGTATAAAAATTAAAAAAAAATAACAACATAATAGCCTAACCTATCGAGAGCCAATGTCAATTGAACTTAATAAACTTAAATATAATTAAAATATTTGAAAAGGAACCTAGGAAATTTCATCTTATAATTTTTGCTTTAAGTATTGAGTATGTTTTATCCACTAATCTACCACATAACCAAAAATTCAAAACAGAATTAGAACTAGGAAAACAATTAGTTTTATATCCCTTTTCACAACTTGAGTCTAATATCTGTATTCAGTCCTTCCTCATTCCCTTGATTTTATTGTTCTGTTATCTTTTTTGTTACTGCACTCACATTTACATTTGCTTGTATGTACACACATAGTATTGTTCTTATGCAGTCCCAGTTGATAGTGGAAGTTAGTTCCCATGTTGTAGGTGTTCTATTTTAAAAGTTCTTGCCTACTCCAAAATCATAAAGGGTATCCTGTGTACATTTCCTATTTATTGTGAGTAGAGTAGCAATGAACATGCATATGTTGAAGTCTTTGTTCCATTTACAGTTAATTTTGTGTAGCATGAGAGGCAAGGATCTGGTTAAATTTTTCTAAATGTTGTAATTCAGGTTTGTAAAGATCATTTGTTTGAGACACTGTCTTCTCTGCATTGTATAGTTTGCTAAAGTTCAGGTAGCTGTAATTAGTTGCATGGAATTATATCTGGGTCCTTTATTCTATTTCACTGACCCATTTGTCTAGTTTTCTTTGCCACATCATGCTGCTTTTTGTTTCATGCCCCTGTAGTATAATTAAATCATCTGTGGTGATGTCTCTTGCAGTACTTTTATCTGAATATAAAAGTTTGGGAGAATATTAAATTTAAAACAATATTATATCTTTAATTCATCACAGTTCTTAATTTTTGCACTAATATGGAGACTTTACTTCTGAGGTATATGTATTTTTTTAATGGAAGGTATGTCTGAATTTTTTTTATTATTTATACATTTATCTATTTTTAAAATGTTTGATATTTACCACAGAAAATATTGATGTTTCAATAAATCCCACAATTATTTCAGGTATTTTGCCCTAAGTTTTGCTTCAAGTCTTCTATAATGTGTACAGAGAAGACATTCTGAACTACTAAGCCAACATTAACTGGGCAAATAACTATGCATGAAGGCTCAACATCAAAGTTTACACTCAAGAGAGTAGAAAAATGAACTACATTTACTACTAGTAAGTAAAACTACTAATAAGTTTTGTAAAATTTTGAGAAAAGATAAAGTAATAAATAACAGGACAAAATAATATTCAAATATAAGGTGCCATAGACATTTGACACATATCATTGAGTAGTAGAAACTATTTGACATTAAAATTTACCTGATATCCACACTGATTCCTACCTACATTGCTAAGCTTTCCCTCAGGCGTGAGACAAAATATTGGTCAAGCAGAAACCTAACTGCTGTGGACAAAGGGTAGATTCAGGGGGTAAAGCTAACTGCAGTGATAAAGGGTAGAAACTTGTTGACTTGTATGGCCATCACCTTCAGGAGAATTTTGGCTCCAAAAAACTTTGTCCTATTCACTTTATTAGTTTGTAATAAAGACTACAACTCCCTAAACTCACAATTAACCATAATCCACAGACAGACACTGCTACAAAATTAAGGAGCAACAGATTGAATGATTCCATTTAAGTCCTTAATTTAAATAATCTAAATGTAATACATTATTATTCTTAGATAAGATAAAATAGTAATCCTGTATAAAACATGAGACTAGATCTAGAAATTTGGAATCTAATTGTCTATTATATTTCTATAGTGTTCTCTAGTATTCTGCTCATGATTAATATTTTACTTTCAAGTTTTTTTTAACTTTTTAGGCCAGTGATGTTTTTCTAAATGATATGGTAGTGGTGAAAATGTGTCATTATTCATTTACAAAGTCCACAAATATTTTTTGTAAAGAATAAATTTAACTTTAACATAAACCATGAAATTTTGGTAAAAGTAATGTATCAACAATGTCTCATCAATTATAATAGGCATACCATACAACCAACAAGGCTAATAGCTAAGAGAGTTGTGTGAGAGAAGATGGGTTGTTACACTATATCTCTTCATACTTTGTCCATTTTTTGTAAACATGAAACTAAGATTAATATATTCATATTAGTTAACCCAAACTAGGAATTATATCTAAAATCCTGTAACTCAGTTATAACTAGTATCAAGAAGCCTTTAGAATCATTATGTTATCGATTCCTCTTTTACTCCCTCTCCGCCTTCTCTTCTTTCCTCCTTCTCTTCTTCCCTGTGTTTTAGTATTCAAATTAGGAATAAAGTAGGAGTAATTGTGAATGTTTCTTCATTGGAAGGTGGGACCATGAAATGGAACCAAAATTCCTGGGCAATGCTGAATGCCCTATGGTTAGCAACTCTAAAGAAATTTTACTTCCTTCTTTTCCATTGTGTTCTTTTTCTGATTTCTTCAAAGTTATTTTATGTTAATGAATATGATATGTATATGTCATCAAGTTAAAGGGGGCCAAACCTATAAAATATTTTTAATCTATTCCCTTTCGATGAACATTTGCTTACATTTTTTCTTCCATAGCAGAAGCTGGGACAACTAAGTCTGTAAATATGTTGTTGTAAATGTACTGTTCTATGAGTTGTTACTAACTTTTTCCCAAATATCTATTTATGGTAAGTTCCCATACAAAGAACTGCTGTGCTTATAATTATGGTCAGGGCAGATTAGCTCTCCATGGTGATTAAACTTTGCTTTCCGTATCCTTGACCTGATCTGTCTTCTACTCTCACCTCGTATCAATTGCCCTGACACTAATTCCACCATCCTATCATGCCGAGATGCCCCTTAACTCTTGCAAGATGCCTTGTGTCATCTTTTCTTCTCAGGATAATCACACATATTGCTTCCTGACCTACAGTACTTCCTATCCCTTACCATTTGTTTTATTGTCTGTGTCCACTACTGAAGTATAAGTTCCATAAAAACAAGAAGGGTATCTGTTTATACAGTGATTGGTCTTAATTTTACCAAATGGCAAAATGTTTCTTGCATTCCATACTCTCCTTTTAATTAAAAATCTCCAATATAATTTAATTACACATATCAGTGTTATGCTCTACAGCTCCTACTTTCCAGTAATTAATGGCCATCCATAGATATGTACGTGGTAATGATTTCTGCACTTTGGCAAAACAATTAGTCAGAACATATGATCTCATAGTGATGTATTTAGTATAAGGGCACTTTGAGAGTATTTGTATTCAGGAAAGCCTGGAAATGAGGAGCTACCTGAAAAAGGATTATTCAGTTGAAGAATGAAGATAAAAACATGACTGGAGCAAACTCATGCAAGTAGATTCCTGGTTTGTTTGTAATACACTTCTGAAAATTCACTGACTTACAACTGTATACATTAATTATGTTACAATCATGAGTATCAGAAATAACATACAGGCCACAGAAGTTACATTCTATGCATAGAAGAATCCATGTCTCTACCAATTGTAGCATCTAGATTCTACATTCTAGAGCCTGCCTACACTCCTCAGCTTATGGCCTGACTGCACAAAGACTCTGCTTCCTTTTTCATATTCAGTTTTGGATATTCTTTACTTCACTTTTCAACTTCACAGGGGAAATGAGCCTTTCCTAGGATTGTACTGGGCCTAGTGGATAAACCATGATAATCTTTCCATCTCAAGAGCAGCATTTAATCACATTTTCTGTCTCTTCTAGCATATAAAGGAACATATTTGATATTCTTTGGAATTAGGACATGGGGATCTTTGCTAGATTACTCTGCCTAACATGAAAGGTAATATGAACACTGAATATGAGCCCTAATAGGCCAACTGAGGAGATTAAGTATTTTGAACAGCAGAGTGATTTTTATGAAATTAGCATTATTCTTGACAGTTCATCTTAACAAAAAAGTTTTTGTAGTAGTAATATATAGAGAATGTGGTTAGCAGATGAACTAGGAGAGTGCATTGAAATACAAGTTACCACTTGATATACCTACACTTTGACAGTGGCAGGCAAAAGACATATGGCTTTTCACACAATTAGCTTTGGGAGAAAGGACTTCACATATTTTATGTGCACAATTAAATTATTTTAATGTATTCATAGATTTTCATCTATAACCCAAACAATTATAGAACATTTTCATAACCTTTAAAAGTTATATTTTCTGGCATTAACTCTTAATATTTTGCCGTTAACCCAGCTCTAAGCAAATACTGGTGTATTGCTTTATCTCCACAGTTTTTTCTAGTTGGGTCACTTTATGTAAAAACAATCAGACAATTGTAGGTCTTTTGTTCTTGTCTTTGTTCACTTGGCATATTATTTTATGTTCATTCATCTTGTAACACAGTTGTTATTTATGTTCATCTTTATTCTCAAACAATGTTCAATTAAGTGGTTATGCTACATTTTGTTTGCTTGGACATAAAGACAGTTAAAAATCTCCTCGTATTTTGATATCTTGAATAATTTGCTATAAATACTTATGAGTACTTTTGTTTCAGCATTTGATTTCATTTTATTTGGTATACACCTGCAACTGATTACACTTTAGGTTATCATGCCTAAAGGAGAACTTGATATTATTTTGCCAAATGGACATAATGCAAAACTCTTCACTAAATACTTATGTTTTATTCATACATTAGTTAATCTGTCAACCCCCACCAAAGAAGGGTAGGGGGCATAGATAGTTGTTAATATAGAGACTAGGAGCTGGTCAAAGTACAAAGAACTGTAAAAAGCACAGAGAGTTTGTGGAGTTCTCAGACCTAAATGAGACATCTACCTCAAATATCCTTCCGAGAAGGCTCAGGATTCATTTCCAAAGGGAAGAAGAAAGGACTGTAAGAGACAGAGGTTGTAGAAGGTGTCTGAAAACGAGTGCATTCTAGACAGGGCAGGGCAGTTGCAAAGATGAAATCACAGCAGATGTAACCACATATAGAAGAGCTACATAATATCGAGTCAGCCAAAATTCTATCACAGAGGAATGGCTCACAAGGTCCTATTCTTAGCTGAAGGTTTATAAGTAATGGCTGCTGGAAAAGGGAGAGTCTTTGTTTTTAATGCAAATTTTTATAAGATGTCCATATTCCAGTGTATGGCTCTACACTGTTACACTTACTGACATCACTATGTGGACTCTGAGTTTATAAAATAATATATGAAGTTGGGATAGAAAAATTAGGGATATAGGAGGAAATTGGGGGGGGAGGGTGATTTGAGCAAAACACATTATATTCATGTATAAAATTTGCAAGCAATAAATTTTTATTAAAACCCTGCAGACTATTCGTTGTATTTGTATACATTTTAACTAGAAATATATGAAGATTCCAATTTCTCCAAATACTTCACATTAGCTATGTTTTTTTTCAGTTACCCTGGTGAGGGTGAGGGGGTATTTTGGTGTGATTTGCTTAGAAATGCAGTCTCACTATATACTCCAGATGGGTTTGAATTTATAAACCCTCCCTTTTATTTGCTCAAGTGCTAGGTTTTATTATTTTGATCATTATTTCTCTAAAGACTAGTGGTGCTGAACTTTTCAAATTACTTATTTCTATTTTTTTGAGAAATAGCAATTCAGATATTAAAATATTTGTTTAATTTTGAAGATTTTCTTTTTAATATTAAGTTGTAGAAGTTATTAATATATCAGAGTTGGGTTCTCCATGATCTGTTGTTTTCTTCATTGTATTTAATTGTAGTTGTCTATGATGCTCTCTATTTTCTGTAAAGAGAAATTTTTGTTTTTGTTATTTGTTTGTTTTTTTATGAGGAATAGTAGCTCCACTCAACTGTGGGCATAAGGATAACATCTAGAATGGAGTTAGGAATTAACAGTAGTCTAACAAAATGGCAGTTGTAGTTTCTTTTGTAATATCCATGATCTTATAAGTCTGAGATGCTTCCAGCTCCAGGTATCTGTTTATCAACATCACAACTCTTGTATCAGGGAACATCATAGAAGAGGGGATGGGAAGATTGTAAGAGCAAGAATACCAAATAATATACTGTGAAGTAGTTTTTCCTATAAGTCTACAACAAACAAAGCACAAAATGTTGATATCAATAGACATGGTAACACAGAAAGAAAAGAATACCATGGGGTCCTTCCAGTACACAAAAAACTACAGGCAACTAATGGTGGCTGAGAGGGAATTAGCCACTCAGGCATGGGGCCCCACTTTAGATATCCAATACAAAGCTAACAACCCTGAAAACATACAAACACATACAAGTAAAGTAAAAGTGACTCAGCCAGTTGTGTTTATATATTTGTGCATACTTATTCACAATTCATACGTTATATGTGTAATATATAGGCACATATCTAGATAATATATTAACATTATATACATAGATGCATGTGTATAAATGTATATGTGTATATGTATATGCATACATTTAATGTGTGTATACATAGGAAGATATATATATATAAGCATGTATATATGTGTCTATATATACATGTATGAATAATAAGTGAGGGGTTATGGGGGGATAACAATTATTCATCCTATATGGCTAATGAAGGAGCAGTCTATGATTTTTAGAGTTTGGGTTTGGTTTAAGCCCCCTCATGCTCCAGACGGAGATTACTTCGATTATGAAGGTAAGGTTTGTGTTGTGAAGCTCATGAATTTGATAGAGAATTTTTTGTCATGTAAGTAGGATAAGGTTAATGTGTAGAGGGGTACCTTGGGTGACTTCAGGTAATCAAGAGTGGAAGGGGGGCTAATCCCAATTTGATTATAAGAGATATGAGGAATATTGTGGTATTGGATTGTGATGGAAAAGTTCATACTCCCAGTTTATTAAAGTTAATAATGATAGAGAATAATAAGATTATAGAGGCTGTTGCTTGGGTAATAAAATATTTTGTTATGGCTTCAGTTGATCTGCACATAGATACATATATATGCACAGATGCCTGTATATTTATGTATATGTATCAATATATATGTTATAAACATATAGATTTAGTTATGTATATATATATCTATACATATATACACACACATACGTATATGCATATACATATGTAATTTATGTGTGTATTTGTAACAATAGTAAGCAAAGAAAAATAGGCTACAAATTTGAGAGTGGAAGTGACAAGGAAGGAACTGGAGGGAGGTGAGTTTGGAAGGATGGGAAGGAAGAAAGGGAGGAAAGAAAGTGACACAATTATACGTTAATAAAATACATAAAAATACATAAAATATATTTATATGTTTAGCATGTCAATATTACTAATATTTGTGTTCAATTATTTTCTCACACTCTATGAACCATCTTTTTATATTATTGACTATATATTTAAAATACAACTATATGATTTTTATGAACTCCAATTTATCTTTTCTTGAGTATATTATTGACTATATATTCAAAATGAAACTGTATGACTTTTATAAATTCCAATTATCCTTTCATGTATAACTCAAGCTTACTTTATCATCATTATTATTTCTTTAAAGAATTGCAAATATTATGGGTTATTCAAAGACTAAGTATGCATTTTGAATAATTTTTTGTGTTGCAAAGAAGTGAGCATTCACTTTATTATGCATATGGATATTTACATATTTACCTGCCCCCATGTCGTGTGCTAAAGAGACAATACTTCACTACTGATTTGTCTTAGTATGTTTATCCTAAGTTAATTAATTTGTAGTTCTTTTTGTGTATTATTTTTTATTTTTATTTTATTGAAGACATATTTTGGTTTTCTCTGTCTGTTTCTGTCCCTCTCCTCTCTCTCTCTTTCTCTTTCTGTGTGCACACACTGTTTCTCTTTCCCTATCATATCCAATAAATCTACCTTTGAATAACTTAAAAAGAGTAAACAGATATTTTATATAATATATCCTAGTTATGGTTTTCCCTTCCTTTACTCTTCCCAGTATTATCCTGTGAGCATTTCTTATGAAGACAGTGTTGTAGCTCACAGAGTTCACAGATTATATAATTGATGGTTACTTCTCTCCTACTGTAGATTATAGCACTTCCAAGGACCATATAAGGATCCAGAAGAGTGAAGCTTACAGGTCCACACCAACTTGATTGCATCATGTTCTATTATTCAAGAATGTGGTGTCCTAAGTAATAAGGGTCTAGAAAGAAATTCTTAGTTGTACACAAAATATTAGCATTGATATTCTAACAAAGGCTGTAGAAGGGCTTGCTTAAAAAAAAAAAAACAGTGTCTAAGTTTGGATATTTGAAGGATTCTTACAAGTCCAGATGTGCTACCTCTGAGTTTTCACTGTTGTATGAAAATATCTAGTGTCTTCTAAACCCTCCTCTTCCATCCAGGAATCTGAACTTTTCGTATATGTTTAAAAGTGCTATCTACATAGCCAAATCTAAGTTCTGTCATCCATGAGCTTCCATATTTGGCAATATTTCACATGTATTATTAGAGAAGTTGAACATATCTTGTGTAACTGGAGGGAAAAATGAAACTAGTAGCTGTATTTGTGCTTCCCTTGAAATTTTCTTATGTGTATTTCTTCATCTTTGCAGATTATTCTTGGAATTTTTGAAGTCATAGCTATGTAAATAATTATATCCTGAGTACTATGAAACTTCCCAGAAAGTCCTCCATGATCTCAGGGATCCCCACTACCTTCATTTAACTTCTTCTCTTGTTTAAGACCTATTCAGCATTTGTATTCATTCTTGCTTTCTCCATTAATTAATTAATTTGTTTATTTTATATTCCAATCTCCATCCTACTCCCTCCTCTCTTTCCAGCCCCATCCTCCCACCCACTTCCCCTATTTCCTGCCTTCCCCAGTACCAACCCACTCTGGCATATCAGATTATATCAAGACTAAGTGTCTCTTCTTCCACTGAGGCAAGACAAGACAATTGTACTAGGAAAATGGGATCCAGCAACCACATACAAGTCAGATATATACCTCACTCCACTTGTTAGGAGGTCCAATAGAAGACCAAGCAGCCCATCAGCTTCATGTGTGTAGTGGGCCTAGGACCAGTCCATGAATGTTCTTTGGTTGGTGGTTCAGTCTTTATGAGCTCCCCTATATCAAACTTAGTTGGCTATGTGGGTCTTCTTGTGGTATCTTTGACCCCTCCAGCTCCCTCAAACCTTCCCCTAACTCTTCCCCAAGACTCCCTGATTTTCACCTAATGTTGGACTATGGATCTCTGCATCTGTTTCCATTATATGTTGGATAAGGCTTCTCAGATGGCAGTAATGTTAAGTTCTTGTCTAGATTCCTTCTCCATCTATTTCTGACATATATTTTATCTGGAAAAAACCTCTTGGATGGCAATTACATTAGCTTCCTATCCAGTCAGTTCCATCTACAATTTCTATTTTATTTCCTGTACTTAGAGGGAGTCAAGCATCATCCCTTAAGTCATCCTTATTACTTAGTTTCTTTGGGTCTGCATATTGTAGCATGATTATCCTGTATTTGATGGCTAATATTGACTTATGAGTGAGTAAATGCCATGTGTGACTTTCTGGGTCTGTATTACCTCACTCAGGATGATCTTTCCTGTTTCCATCCATTTGTCTGCAAATTTCATGATGTCCTTGTTTCTAATAGCTGAGTCATATTCCATTGTATAAGTGTACCACAATTTTTTTTATCCGTTCCTTTGTTGAGGGACATATGGGTTATTTCCAGTTTCTGACTATTACGAATAAAGATACCATGAACATAGTTGATGAAATGTCCTTGTGGTTTGGTGGAAACATCTTTTGGGTATATGACTAGGAGTGGTATAGCTGGGTCTTGATGTAGAACTATTCCTAATTTTCTGAGAAAGCACCAGGTTGATTTCCATAGTGGTTGTACAAGTTTTCACTCCCACCAGCAATGGTGGAGTGTTCCCCTTGCTTCACATCTCTCCTGCATGTGCTGTCACTTGAGTTTTGATCTTGGTGATACTGACGGGTATAACATGGAATCTCACAGTCATTTTGAATTGTATTTCCCTTATGACTAAGGATGTTGAACTTTTCTTTAAGTGCTTCCCAGTCATCAGAGAATCCTTTGTAGTGAATTCTCAGTGTAGCTCTGTACCTTGTTATTTAATTGGATTACTTGATTTATTGGTGTTTGATTTCTTGAGTTCTCTGTAATATTTTGTATATTAACCTTCTGTCTGTTGTGGAATTAGTGAAGATATTTTGTTAATCTGTAGGCTGTTGTTTTGTTCTATTGACAGTGTCCTTGGCCTTACAGAAGCTTTCCAGTTTCATGAGGTCCCATTTATTAATTGTTGATCTTAGTGCCAGAGCATTGGTGTGCTGTTCAGGAAGTTGTCTCCTGAACCAATGAGTTCAAGGCTTTTCCCCACTTTATCTTCTATTAGATTTAATGTGTCTGGTTTTATATTGAGGTCTTTGAACCACTTGGGCTTGACTTTTGTGCAGAGTGATAAATATGGATCTATTTGCATTCTTCTATATGCAGACTTCCAGTTAGTCCAGCACCATTTGTTAAACATGTTCTCTTTTTTCCATTGTATGGTTTTGGCATCCTTGTCAAAAATCAAGGGTCGGTAGGTATTTGGATTTATTTCTGAGTCTTTATTTCAATTTCATTGGTCAATCTATCTGTTTTTATGGCAATACCATGTGATTTCTATTACTATTGCTTTGTAGTACAGCTTGAAGTCACAAATGGTGATATATCTTGAGGTTCTTTTATCATCCATGACTGCTTTTGGTATCCTTTTTTTTTTTTCATAAGATGTTGAGAATTGTTCTTTCAAGGTCTATAAAAAAATGTGTCCAGATTTTGATGGGAATTGCATTGACTCTGTAGATTGTTTTTCGTAAGATGACCATTTTTACTATGTTAATCCCACTGAATCATGAGTATGGGAGATCTTTTAATCTTCTGATATCTTCTTCAATTTCTTTCTTCAAGGACTTGAAATTCTTGTGATACAGGTCTTTAATCTACTTGGTTAGTGGTATGCCAAGATATTTTATATTGTTTGTGGCTATTTTGAAAGGAGTTGTTTTCCTAATGTCTTTCTCAGCCAGTTTATCATTTGTATAGAAGAGGGCTACTCCTTTTTGAGATAATTTTTTATTCAGCCACTTTGATGAAGGTATTTTTTAGCTGTAGGCATTCTCTGGTAGAATTTTGGGGTTCTCTTATGTATACTATCCTACCATCTGCAAGTAGGGATTCTTTGATTTCTTCCTTTCCAATCTCTATCCCCTTGATCTCCTTTACTTGTCCTGTTGCTCTAGCTAGAACTTCATGTACTATATTGAAGAGATATGGGGAGAGTGTACAGTTGTGTCTTGTCCTTGGTTTGAGTGGAATTGTTTTAAGTCTCTCCATTTAATTTCATGCTGGATATGGGCTTGCCTTTATTATGTTTATTATGTTTAGGTATGAGCCTTGTGTACTTGACTTCTTCAAGATTTTTATGAATGGGTTTTGGGTTTTAGCAAATGTTTTTCCAGCATCTGATGAGATGATCATGTGTTTTTTTTTTTTCTTTCAGTTTGTTTATATGGTGGATTACAGTGATGAATTTTCATATGTTGAACCATCCCAATATCCCTGGGATGAAGTCTACTTGTTCATGGTGGATGCTATTTTTGATGTGTTAATGGATTTGTTTAGCCAGTATTTTTGAATCAATGCTCATGAGAGAAATTGTTCTGAAATTCTCTTTGTTCAGTTGAGTCTATGTGGTTTAGGTATAAGGGTGACTGTGGCTTCATAGAATGAGCTTAGATAAGTTCTTTCTGTTTCTATTTGTAGAATAGTTTGAAGAGTGTTTGTATTAGCTCTTCTCCAAAAGAACTCTGCACTAAAACCATCTGGCCCTGGGCTTCTTTTTTTTTTTTTTTTTTTTTTTTTTGGTTGGGAGACTTTCTATAACTGCTTCTATTTCCTTGGGGGTTATGTCAGCATTGTGGGAATGGAACTGACAGTATGATTATTAAGTTAATAAACAAACCAATTCTTAGTTTTATTTTTGTGTTGAAACATTTTTATTATGTGAATTTCACATCATGCACCCTGTTCCCTCTCATCTCCCATGTCCTCTCAGACCCATCCTCCACCCTTGCAATCTGTCCCAGCAGAAAAAATAAAATCTCATTGTGGAAGCTGCACTGTGTCTCAGTGTGTCCCACAATATTCCCTTTTGTAAATACATTTTGCTTGCAAATGTCCATTCAAATAACTCCTTAGTCTGGTATGAGACCTCTGGTTTCTGCTACCTTGTAAATACTGGAACCTTACTGGAACTCCTCTCAGATATGCTGTAACTCTCCTGTTTCATGGAGATTATTTAATTTTGGGTTATGGAACTAGCCTCTTCTTGCACTCCAGCAGTTCACTCATGGGGTAGATGTTGGGCTAGACCAACTCAAAGCCCTGGTTCTGTAGCTGCGACCCCCACTTGCTGGGCCAGTTCTATGAAAAGATGAAGGACCTGCTCTCCCAAGTGCTGCTGCATGTGAGGGACATGGACAGCTCTCATGCTCTTGTGATCCCATCTGGGCCAGATCTCCATTTGGCCAATGGTGGTGAGGGCAAAGGGGATGGGAGGGCATCTCTCCCAAGCCAACACCAACACACAGCAGACAGAAGGCAGGACTGGCTCTCCCACACTACTCCCTCAGGACTGGCTAATCCACAACTGCAAAACCCCCATATCCAGGACCAGCTATAGTGTGCTCCCCTGGCAAAGTGGAGAGCCTGCTCTCCATAGTGTTGCAGCATGTGAGGGACAGGGACAGCTCTCTTGCTCTTGTGACGCCATCTGGACCAGATCTCCTGTTGGCTAATGGTGGTGAGGGCAAAAGGGAGGGATTTGATCTCTCCCTAGCCAACACTACCACATAACTGACAGAAGGCAGGGCTGGCTCTCCCACACTCACTCCTTTAGGGCTGACTCACCCACAAATCCTATACCCAGGACCGGCTGTCGTGTGCTTCCTAGGCAATTTGCAGGGCCTGCTCTCCAGAGTGCAGCAGCATGTGAGGGGCTGGAATAGCTGTCCTGCTCTTGTGACCCCATTTGGGCCAGATCTCACCCCAGGGCTGGGTCTCACAAGTCCCACATCTAGGACCAGCAGATTTCTTCTAGTTTCTGGCTATGTTCCTGTCCTGGGAATCCATCTGGTGCTTGTCTGGTAGTCATCACAGGCTACCCCATGGCGCAACATTGTGTTAGTATCCAGCTTTCTTTTTTTCCAGGAATGTTAAGCAACTATTCATTCAGATGTTCATAGGTCAGAACACTGATTGTAGATATAGCCTCTCTTCTCTGCCACCTACTGATACACATGTGACATGGTAGACACATCTGCAATGCCTCTAGGGGCAGGCAATTCTAAGTTTTCTGAGTATGGAACTGGTATAGTGTCATTCAAGTCTATTTTTAGTTAAAATAGGCTACAGAGTTTTAATCCAAACAATAAGAGTTACTTCAATTTGTAAATAGTTCAATCTATGCAGCATAATTTCTTTTTTGAAATAATCCCATGTTTACTTTTTCAAAATTGAAAATAAATTTAAAAAATTACTTAAAATAAAGAAATAAAATGTGGGATCTAGAGAAAAAAGTTCTAGCTGCCCGTATACATCATCAGCACACAATTGTTTAAACAAATGGGAACCACATTCCAGAAACTCTAGGATGTTGTACATTTCACATTACTGAAAAGTCTTATAACTTGGTAGCAATGTATTTGCTTCCTTTATTTATGGGATTCCTTAAAAAGATCCCTCACTGTGGCATGATTGATTACTTATAGGGTTTTCCTTTTAGAAGATTTAATTTTTTAATTTTTTATTTCTTCAAGTTACATCTCAATCGCAATCCCTTCCCTACTCCCCCCTCCAGTCCAATACTCCCACCCTGTTCTGCCTCAACCCACCCATCCGCTTCCTTTTTTTTAAGTTTAAGGTATATCCTTTTCCCCCCAACAGCTCCTCCTTTCAGTCCAACAAATGGCTTTTTCTCTTATAATAATAAATACAATACAAAACAACAGAGGTAATTAGGTCACAATTATGAGTGTTATATGGCATAGCATACATTCCCAATGTCCAGTCCATATGTATTTGGCACGTGACTTAACATTCTACTATCTAACCATCTCCATGAGTTTAAAGTTCTATATCTAACTCAGCTTTCATACTAACTTGCATCACAATTTTAAAAACATCTTGTCAGATCCATAACACCCTCTTGATTCCTAAACAATTCAAAATTTAATTATGAGACTCTAGCTATCTATTCTTCAACCACCTCAGAGGTGGGATAAATATATGTGATTTATAGGAGGAGCAAGGCCTGCAGCTTCCAAAACTAAGAAATGACATACCAGTGGCTGCTTAGACAGTTCTCACTTTCTCTCCACACATTACAGCATCGATCTTCAGTCATTTGAGCTTTTGATCTTAGCCATTCTGACATGTGTGAGATGGAATCTCAGAGTTGTCTTGAGTTGCATTTCTCTGATGATTAAGGATGCTCAGCATTTCTTCAAGTGTCTCTCAGCCATTAGGGATTCCTCCTTTGTGAATTCTCTATGTAGCTCCATCCCCCATTTTTTGATTGGATTATTTGGTTTCCTGGCATTTAATTTCTTGAGTTCTTTGTAGATTTTGGATATTAGCCCTCTTTCAGATGTGGGGTTGGTGAAGATTTTCTCCCAGTCTGTTGGTTGCCGTTTTGTTCGAATGACTGTGTCTTTTGCCTTACAGAAGCTTTTCAGTTTCATGAGGTCCCATTTATTGATTGTTGATCTCAGGTCCTGAGCTGTTGGTGTTCTGTTCAGGAAGTTGTCGCCTGTGCCAATAAGTTTCTCCCACTTTCTCTTCTAGTAGATTTAGTGTGACCGGCCTTATGTTGAGGTCTTTGATCCACTTGGACTTAAGTTTTGTGCAAGGTGATAAGTATGGGTCTAATTTCATTCTTTTACATGTTGACATCCAGTTGAACCAGCACCATTTGTTGAAGATGCTGTCCTTCCATTGTGCCGCTTTGGCTTTTTTGTCAAAAATTAGGTGGCCATAAGTGTGTGGGTCTATTTCTGGATCTTCAGTTCGATTCCATTGATCCACTGGTCTGTTTCTATACCAGTACCATGCTGTTTTTAGTACTATTGCTCTGTAGTACAGCTTGAAATCTGGGATGGTGATACCTCCAGATGTTTTTTTTTTTTTTATTGTAAAGGATTGATTTAGCTATTCTGGGCTCTTTTAGAAGATTTTTATAACAATGCAGAACAAGGACCATATGTCATGCACAGTATAGCATTTCAGTTGTAGCTAGAACACAGGTTATATGTGGTTTTCTTTTGAACAAAGCTACAATATGGCTACTAGAAGGTTGCTGAAAATGTTGGGTGTGAATTTCACTATCTGTTCATTTGAATGAGTCTAAAATGACCTAAGGGAAAATTCCTTCCATGATTACATATTGCTGCTTCAAACAACTTGAGTAAACTAACTCACCTTACTGGTTTACCCTTGGCACGTGGTTATAAATAGTGAAGATTTACAAAGCCCTCATAACTCTTCAGAGGTAAATTGTTGAAGATATACTTCCAATATCTTGAAGAAGCTATACATGTCCCACTTTTCAATATACATACATATGAAATGGCCATGTATAGAAAAGCTGCATAACCATAGCACCATTAGGATAAGTAATAGCTCAGTGTAAGAATTGCCACTTTGACATGTTTTACTCTACTTACATGTTCAAAGTCTTTATATGCTAAACATTTGCATAATGACCTTAAACAGGCATATGTTGTCCCTCAACTTTTTAAGCGAAATGACACATTTAATACTGCATTAAGAAATGTATGCACATTTCATTGTATACTATTAGTGTGGACTACAAATGATTGCATGTTTAATATAGAAAAGCAGAAATAAAAGGACTTTAATCTGATAGTTGAGCAATAGATAGCTTGTGTGTATGTGTATATACCATGTATACATTCATACATACATTCACACATACTTGCATTCAAGCATATATACATATATGTGTGTGTATATAGCTATAGACACATGCATATATAATTAGAGCAATCTGTTATAATGAACACTTTTCATGTTTTATTTCTATTTACTCTTAATAAGCCCTCTAATTCCAAGTCATCAGCCATGAACAACACTAAATGGACTCATAACAATAACAAAGAAGAAGAGGTCTTGAATTTGAGAGAGGTATGATTGAAGACTAAAGAAGTTGGAATGGGGGGGAGAGAAAGTGGTAGAAATGACACATATACAGGAATTGTATAAAATTAAAAAAATAGACTGAAAAATTCCTGCTCTAGATTTTCATACACTTTTAAAACTAATGTGACAGTGTCCACATGATGTTTATATGTGAAGTATCTTAGCCTATTAATCCAAATATCAGTAATTTTTCCAGTACAATTGTTTCTTAAAATACACTAGTATCTGAAGAAATGTCTTTCTCTTGGGGTTCTTACATATTTTTAACAACTAATAATTTATTAAAATAATTAATGCAATAGTAAATTCAATGTTCAAATATCTTTTTATGTCTCCCCTACTAATTGCTTTTGTTATAGGTATCATCTTATGCAAAGTAAAAATGCTGTTTTAATAATATATATTTTATGACATAAAATATATTTTGTCTGGAATTTCTGCCTGGTAACACTTGTCATCTTGCACTAGGTATGACACAGTGTGTGAAGCCACACATCAGTCTTTGAGCTTTCAAAGATAGGTACAAGGGTACTACAGCACTTACCCCTGTTTAAAACACTGTTTACCCCAGTTACAGTCGTCAGTTATCAGTGTCAGCTTAGAACTTTATTTAAAGAAGGGAATAAAACATAAATGAACTGTTCCCACTCAGGAGAATGAAGCATCACAGTGGTAGAAAGATCAACCTAGACTCCTGCTTCTGTGAGAGAATTCCTACATAAATATCCCTCTCAGGTCTCTGAGGTGGTTGAAAAAATAATAGCTAGAGTCTCATAGTTAAATTTTAAGTTGTTTAGGAATCAAGAGGGCGTTCTGGGTCTAAGAAGATGTTTTTAAAATTGTGATGCAAGTTAGTATGAAAGCTGAGTTAGAGAACTTTAAACTCATGGAGATAGTTAGATAGTAGAATGTTAAAGTCAGGGGCCAAATACATATAGACTGGACATTGAGAATGTGTGCTAAGCCATATAACTCTCAGAATTGTGGCCTATTTATTTCAGTTGTTTTGTACTCTATTGTTATAAGAGAAAGAACCATTTGTTGGACTGAAAAAAATAAAAAGAATTATGCATTCCGGGGGAAAGGGTGAGAGGGTAGGAGGGTGGGACTGGGAGGGGTGGAGGGAGAGGGCTGTGATGGAGATGTAACTTGAAGTAATAAATAAACATTAAAAAAAAAAAACCTGTGAAGTCTATTTCAGTCTGGCTACTTACCTCCATGGGTTTTTAGTCACAGATTCTGGGATGAGAGTTAGAATGTTAGGAAGTATGTGTCAAGCATCTAGTGGCTTAAAGTACAGCAAACTTTTAGGCAATGTTAAACTACTTCTCCATGCCCACTGCAAATTTTGATCCTGTAACTGTCATATTTGTAAGATTTAGGATGATTATTCTAGATTTGCAATGGATATTATTGAAAATAGATTTCAGTGAAGTTTCTCACTCTTATGAGTCTTCTATGTGTGGAATCATATGGATAAGGACAATGTTTTTTGTCTCACACTTAGGAAGTACATAGCAGTCACCCAATTCCATGCTTCTTTTCATTTTATCCAGATCTCTGGTATGAATCAAGCTTACTTTTAAGAAATATGGGACTGAGAAGTGATTCTTTTAATTGTATCTTAGGCCTGGGAGGAATAGATTTTAATAGCTCTTTTCAACACTAAAGGTGGATGCCACCTGATTTCAAATGTCTGGAGTTCTTTTCAAAAATTCTTAGGAATTTGTATTAAGCCCAAATGATGTCCTCATTGAAATGAAGACAATGGTTGGCAAGGCATCCAACAAATCAGTGCAATGTGCTTTCTTGTTACCTGTCATGATACCTCCCTGTCAATTTCTCTTTACACTGAAAAGAAACATAAAGTAAAGGATGATGTGCTATCCAGCCTCCCATGGTAGATTAATCTAGTGTTTTTCCTTGACATAGCAGGAAAAGGAATATTTGGTTGGTTTGAAATGTTTTTCTGCTTAGTGTCAACTATTGGAAAGTAGACACAAACACTTGACTAAAATAAGGTGCCTATTTCCTGACATATTTATTGTTTTACTCACAACATGTTACCCACACATTCTGAAACAGTTCCTGGTTTATAAGTATCTTGAAAAGGCGGTGGGAACAATGAGAAGTGAAAGACAAAAATTGAGGAGATGAATAACAATGTAATCCCAAAGGGATTTGGAGAGTGCATATAAATAAGTACTGGTCATCAGTTTGTCTTTTCACACAGAGGACTAAAGCGAAGAAGAGATAAAATAAGCAAATGGTAAATTTAAGTTATTCTTCTCAGGCTATAGCAATGTTTGTCACATGAAACATATTAAAAACCATGGAAAATGAGATTGTCCTATGCCTGCATACATACATACTGTGTTCTAAGGCATTGCTTATTGTATCTTGGTTGAATTAGAATAAATTATCTGACTATCTATGTTATTAAATGTTATAACTTTAGATTTAATTTTTATATTATAATACCTAGTATAATATAATAGGTATATATTGTTGTTTCTTTTTTGGGTCTTGGGTAGGTGAATATGTAAACTTTTAAAAGTTTTTCATTTATGGATAATGCTGAAATATTTTGTCATTTATCATTTTGTTTCTTTTCATCTGAATTAACCTATAGATTTTTTTGTGCAATTAACCTTATCTGTGTTTTCTATTATGGATTCCAGTTTTATAATATAGAAAAGCTCCAACAAGAGTCAGATTACAAACATTTTAAGCATTGCTTTCTGTTAGTAATTTGTGTAAAAGGTTTTGCCTATTATTGCCATTATAATTGCTCTCATGATTATATTATTGTCAAGGGAAAAGTAACCATGTCAAGACCTAGTTTTGTTTTCCTGGACAACTTCCCATATTATGATCAATTCATTGCTTTTCCCAGGAATTTTAATATTTTCTCATGTTATTAAATTTACTTTTGTATTTTGTATTGTTTGTATCCATTTTGTTTACAATGTTTTCCATAGCATCACACTTCTAAAATTACTATAAGTGTTTTAAATAAAATATACAAAGGATTTAGGTATTGGAGTCGTTCCAGCGAATGTATGACAATAATTCTTGGATCTGTGGCTCTTAAAACTTGATAAATATCCTAGGATGTTCAATGGAAACACTAGGGGAAGTTAACAAATGGAGAATTGTAACGTGGAATGGTAATGTGACCCAAATGTATTTGATGATACTTCATAAATAAATGGGCATTTGGGAAAGTTCCTACAGAGAACTAGAGGGGGAAAATGTGATTACGTTCTACAAGAATTAGTTTGCAGGTGGTAGTACAGAAGGGAGAGTGGATATGGCCTACGGTGGGGAGGAGAGGAACCAAACAAATTAATAATGCCCTATGATGATAAGCTTAGTTGTAGACATAAGACACCTTTGGCATAAGGTGATAATAGTGATGAACTGAGAAAAGAAGTAAATGTAGTAAAACTTTAGATGCTTATGACAAGTAAAAAAAAGTTCAAAAAGTCTCAGAGTTTAATTCCCATGTAGGTAGATGGTGGCAAATGCTGACCAGGAGAATTTCATGTACTATGATGTGTAGGATATATATATATATCCTATTACCCCTTTCTTAGCAATGTCTATTATTCTATAAGAAAATTATCAGAAAGAAAAGAAACAGTTAATTCAAATGGATAAATAAATAGTTTATGATTGAAGATAGTAAAAAATCATGTTGCTCTAATGAGACAGGAAAGCATTTAGACAAAGAGAATGAACTGTAGTTTTAAGTAATAAAAACTTTTTAGAATTCAGGCTGTGAGGGACTATACTTAGAAAAAATTTAGATGTTTCTGGGTGAAAAAAAGTACATGTGGTCTAAAATCTGGCATATAACCATTGTGTGACAGGAGGAGAATGGAAAACAGTGGTGATGAATATTTGAAAGGAGTTCTCCAAGTTCAATTAAATGCTAAGGCAAGTCCCAAATTAAATTGGATGCCAAGAAATAGTTGGCAAAAAAAGCATAATAATTAAGTGCCACAGGCCTAGGAAGAAGCCTGAGCCTCAGCACATTGTACCATCTCTTCATAGCTATTTTTCATTCTGTAAGGGGAAAATCAGTGAATGAAACAGAGAGATCAGGGTCCAAAATGCCACAAAAGTCAACTAAAACCAGATGCTAAGAGTAAACAGAACTATGGCCAGAGCTGGGATTCAAGGGCAGCTCTCCTCTGGCCAAGGGGAATTTACAGTCTGGGATAAATGTTATGCCAGGCTCCTGGAATCTAGTATGAATGAAAGAAGATGTGGTGTTCATAGAAAGAGAAGCATGGTGTAAGTTAAGATCCACAGAGATTTTAATTTGGATGATTCCTCAAGTGTAAAGCTTCCAGCTAAATGCAGACAGTGAACCCTAGTTATGCCTGGGTACCTGGTAGACAGGCTAAGTTGCCCTCGGATTAGCATGGAAGTCTAGAATCTCAATGTACTAAAGGGTTTTTCCAAGGTGCAATTTCCTTAGTGCTCATCCTACTTGGGGTTCACAGTTAGATGTGTTTATTGTATGTTAGATTAAATATGTTTTTATCAATGTTGACAGGTTCTAGGCTACTGAATTTTCTTCTTCTTTTTTTTTAATTTAGTAATTACTACAAGTTACTCCATCATGTGCCTTCTTTCTATCCCTCCCAGTCCCAATTTATGACCCTCTCTGCACTCCCTCCTATCCTACTCCTCTGGAGTGGGGTGTCCCTACATATCATCTATCCACCAGTTGAGCAGTCATATGAGGACTAAGAACTTCTTCATGTCCTGGGGGCCTACATGGCAACACCACTAGGGCAAAGTGTTCCACTAATGGGTAACAAAGTCTTTGTTCCTGTTCTTTTTGGTGTGTTGGTTGTAGGAGAGCTATCCTGCACTGTATGGCTAAAGTCCAATTAAAAGTGAATAGAAGACATGTGCATCTTTTTGAGTCTGAGTTAGCTCACTCAAGATGAGCTTTTCTAGTTCCATCAATCTGCAAATTGCATAATTTCCATGTTTCTGGTAGCTGACTTGTATTCCACTGTGTAAATGTACCACAGTTTTTTCTTTTTTTTTTAAATCAGTTTGTCAGTTTAGGGACATCTGGGTTGTTTCCAGTTTCTAGCTATTACAAATAAGTCTGTTATGAACATAGATGTGGAGATGTCCTTGTGATTTGGTGAGGAATTGTTTGGATGTATACCCAGAAGTGGTATGGCTGGGTCTTAAGGTAGAACTATTCCAAGTTTTCTCAGATATAGTTACACTGATTTCCATAGTGGTTGTATAAGTGTGCAATCCCACCAGCAATAGAGGAATGTTCCCCATTCTCCACAACCTTGTCAGCATATGCTGTCAATTAAGTTTTTGATATTAGCCATTCTGACAGGTGTGAGATAGAATCTCAGAGTTGTCTTGAGTTGCATTTCTCTGATGATTAAGGATGTTGAGCATTTCTTCAAATGTCTCTTGGCCATTAGAGATTCCTCCTTTGTGAATTCTTGGTTTAGCTCTGTTTCCAATTTTTTGATTGGATTATTTGGTTTCTTTGCATTTAATTCCTTGTGTTCTTTGTAAGTTATAGATATTAGCCCTCTGTTGGATATGGAGTTGGTAAAGATCTTTCTCCAATCTGTAGGTTGCAATTTTGTTCAAATGACAGTGTCCTTTGCCTAACAGAAGCTTTTTAGTTTC
The DNA here is from genome assembly GCA_907164525.1 of Lophiomys imhausi. NCBI lineage: Eukaryota > Metazoa > Chordata > Mammalia > Rodentia > Muridae > Lophiomys > Lophiomys imhausi. Next base: position 4,172,379 of record CAJQZJ010032660.1, on the reverse strand, counting down.
ATGAGTTTCCATTTATTGATGTTAGTCTTAAAGCCTAAGCTATTGGTGTTCTGCTCAGGAACTTGTCACCAGTGCCAATGAGTTTGAGGCTTTTCCCCACTTTCTCTTCTAATAGATTCAGTGTGTCAGGCTTTATGTTAAGGTCTTTGATCCACTTGGACTTAAGTTTTTTGCAAGGTGATAAGTATGGGTCTAATTTCATTCTTTTGCATGTGGACATCCAGTTAGACCAGCACCATTTGTTGAAGATGCTGTCCTTTTTCCATTGTATTGTTTTGGCTTCTTTGTAAAAAATTAAGTGACCATAGATGTGTGGGTTCATTTCTGGATCTTCAATTCGATTCCATTGATCCACTGGTCTGTTTCTATACCAGTACCATGCTGTTTTCATTACTATTGCTCATACCTCCAGATTTTTTTTTTTTGGTATGGGATTTATTTAGCTATTCTGTTTTTGTTATTACATATGAAGTTGAAAATTGCTTTTTTCCAGGTATGTAAAAAATTGTGTTGGTGTTTTGGTAGGAATTGCTTTGAATCTGAATATTGCTTTTGGTAGGAGAGCCATTTTATTATGTTAATCCTATCTTTACATAAGCATGGGAAATTTTTCCATCTTCTGATGTCCTCTTCAATTTCTTTCTTCAAGGACTTGAAGTTCTTGTTATACAGGTGTTTGGTTAGAGTTACCCCCATGTATTTTATATTGTTTGTGGCTATTGTGAAGGGTGTTGTCCTTCAAATTTCTTTATCAGCACATTTATCATTTGTATAAAGAAGGGCTTCCATTTTTTTTTTTGAGTTAATTTTGTATCCAGCCACCTTGCCTAAGGTGTTTATCAGTTGTATAGTTCTCTGGTGGAATGTTGGGGGCCACTTATGTATACTATCATATCATATGCAAATAAGGATAATTTGCCATTTTCCTTTCCAATTTGTATCCCCTTGGTCTCTGTTAGTTGTCTTATCTTTCTGGCTAGAACTTCAAGTACTATGTTGAAGAGATATGGGGAGAGTGGGCACCCTTGCCTTGTCCCTGATTTTAGTGGAAATGCTTTGAGTTTTTCTCCATTTAATTTGATATTGGCTACTGGCTTGCTGTACATTGCCTTTATTATTTATAGGTATGGTCCTTTTATGCCAGCTCTCTCCAGGAGTTTCAGCATGAAGGGCTGTTGCATTCTGTCAAATGCTTTTTCAGCATCTAGCGAGATGATCATGTGTTTTGTTTTTTTTTTTTTTTTCAGTTAGTTTATATGGTGAATTATGTTGATGGATTGTCATACGTAGAACATTCCTACATTCCTGGGATGAAGCCTTCTTGATCATGGTGTGTGATACTTTTGATGTGTTCTTGGATTCGGTTTGCCAGTATTTTAGCATCTATGTTCATGAGAGAAATTGACCTGAAGTTCTCTTTCTTTGTTGGGCCTTTGTGTGGTTTAGGAATCAGGGTAACTGTGGCCTCATAGAATGAGTCAGGCAGTGTTCCTTCTGTTTCTATTATGTGGAAGAGTTTTAAGAGTATTAATATTAGCTCTTCTTTGAATGTCTGTGCTGCAAACATCTATCACTGGGCCTTATTTTATTTTTTTTTTGGTTGGGAGAACTTTTAATGACTGTTTCTATTTCCTTAAGAGTTATAGGACTGTTTAATTTGTTAACCTGATCTTGATTTAGCTTTGGTAGTTGAAATCTATCAAAAAAAATGTCCATTTCAGTTAAGTTTTCAAATTTTGTGGAGTATAGATCTTTGAAGTAAGATCTAAACATTCTCTGGATTTCTTCAATATCTCTTGTTATTTCTCCCTTTTCTGATTTTGCTGATTTGGGTATTTTCCCTTTGCCTTCTAGTTAGTTGGCTAAGGGTTTGTCTATTTTGTTGTTTCTCAAAGAACCAACTCTTGGTTTTGTTGATTCTTTGTTTTGTTCTTTTTGTTTCTAAGTTGTTGATTTTTAGCCCTACGTTTGGTGATTTCCTGCCTTCTGCTCCTCTTGGGAGTGTTTGCTTCCTTTTTTTCTAGGCCTTCCAGTTCTGCTGTTAAATTGCTAATATGAACTGTCACAATTTTCTTCTTGAAAGCACTTAGTGCTATGAACTTTCCTCATAGCACTGCTTTCATTGTGTCCCATAGGATTGGGTATGTTGTGCCTTCGTTTTCGATGGATTTTTAGAATTCTTTGATTTCCTTCATTTGTTCTCTGACCCAGTGGTCATTGAATAGAGAGTTGTTCAGTTTCCATGAATGTGTAGGCGTTTTGTCATTTCTGTTTTTGTTGAGGTCCAGCTTTAATCCATCATGCTCTAAGAAGATACAAGACATTATTTCAATTTTTTGTATCTATTGAGGTTTGCTTTGTGTCCAACTATATGGTCAACTTTGGAAAAGGTTCCCTGAGGTGCTGAAAAGAAAATGTATTCTTTTGTACTTGGGTGATACGTTCTGTATATATCTGTTAGGTCCATTTGATTCATGACCTGGATTAGTCTCATTATTTCTCTGTTTGCTTCCTGTCTCAATGACCTTTCCATTGGTGTGAGTAGTGTGTTGAAGTCTCCCACTACTAATTTGTGGAGATCGATGTGTGGTTTAAGGTTTAGAAGAGATTCTTTTACAAGTGTGGGTGGCCTTGTATTTAGGCATAGATATTCTGTATTGAGATGTCATCTTGATGAATTTTTCCTTTAAAGAATATGTAGTGCCCTTCCCTATCTTTTTTGATTAACTTCAGTTGAAATTCTATTTTATTTGATATTAGGATGGCTACTACAGCTTGCCTCCTGTGACTGTTTGTTTGGAAAACCTTTCCCCAGCCCTTTACTCAAGGTAGAGTCTATCTTTGTTAGTGAGATGCATTTCTTGTATGAAGCAAAAAGATGGGTCTTGTTTACGGATCCATTCTGTAATTCTGTGTCATTTTATTGGGGAGCTGAGTCCATTGATGTTGAGGGATATTAATGACCAAAGGTTGTTATTTCCTGTTATTTTGATGTAGGTGGTGGTTCTGTGTTTCTTTTGGTTTAGCTGCAGTGGAGTTTTATTATTATTATTATTATTATTATTATTATTATTATTGCTTCCTCTGTTTTCTTGGCTGTACTTACTTACGTTCTCTGGGTTGAAATTTCCTTCTAGCATCTTCTGTAGAGCTGGGTTTGCAGATACAGTTTAAATTTGGTGTTGTCATGGAATATATTGTTTTCTCCCTTTATGTTGGTAGAAAATTTTGCTTTGTATAGTAGTCTGGGCTAGCACCTATGTGCTCTTGGGGCCTGTAGGACATCTGCTCAGGCCCTTCTGGCTTTTAAAGTTTCTGAGAAGTCACGTGTAATTCTGATGGGTCTGCCATTATATATTACTTGACCTTTTCCTCTTACAGCTTTTAATATTCTTTGAATCTTCTTTCCTTGTTCTGTACATTTGGAGTTTCAATTTTTATGTGATGAGAGGAATTTCTTTTCTGTTCTAATCTGCTTGGATTTCTGGATGCCTCTTGGAATTTTATTGGCATCTCTTTCTTTAGGTTTGGGAAGTTTTCTTCTATGATTTTGTTGAAGATGTTTCCTGGACCTTGGAGTCGGGAGTCTTCTCTTTCATCGATGCCTATAATTCTTAGGTTCTGTCTTTTTATTGACTCCTTGATTTCTTGGATGTTGTGGGTGAGAACTTTTTAATATTTCTCATTTTCTTTGGTTGTTGTATTGATTGTTCAATCGAATCTTTTACCACTGAGATTTTGTCTTCTACCTCTTATATCCTGTTTTTGATACTCACGTCTGTAGTTCCTGTTCTGTTCCCTTGGTTTTTTTCTTCCAGGATTATCTCTGCTTGTGTTTTCTTTATTGCTTCTAATTCCAATTTCAGGTCTTGTACAGTTTTATATGTTTCCTGCTCCAATTTGGTTGTCTTTGTCTGCCAGTCTTTCAAATATTTTATAGCCTTGTTTCTTTCCTATTCATATTTGACTGTGTTGGCTTGGAGGTCTCTAATGGAATTCTCCATTGTTTTCATTTGTAAAATTTAGAATTATTTAATTTATTTAAAGGATTTAATTTCTTCTTGTAAGGACTCTATCATTTTCCTAAGTATAGATTTGTCATCTTTTTCATGTGTTTCAGCTCTGGTGGGATGGTCAAGGCTTACTATATTAGTATCGCTGTATTTTGTTGGAGTCATATTTCCCTGATTTTTGTCAGATTTGTTCTTTCTCTTACCTTTTGCTATCTAGTTGTTGTTAGCTGATTGTTCCTAGTGTCTTCTGGACCTGGTTTCAATGATGGAGCTTTGATGTAGAAGCTGTAGAATCTTGGTGGTCTATAGTTCAACACAGGCTAGGTGGGGTCTTGTGGGGGGCTGGATCTTAGTGTTCCCCCCAACCCCCGAAGTCCAACCCTTCCAGTTGTGTTCCAACTGGGAACTCAGGTCAGGGATTTGGTGGTGTTTTAGTTCAACCTGCAGGGTCTTGAGTTCTAGCAGGTCTTCCTAGGATTGTCAATGGGGCTCGGAGGACCAGGGATTGTAAGCTAGAGCTCCAGATCCCATGCTGCTCATGTGTCTTTCAGAGGGTCAGATCTTTGATCATGGTCCACCCCCCCCCCGCAGCTCGTCTTATATGGTCCCCAGTGCACCTCTGTGCCTCTGTGCCCTAAGTACTAAGCCCTTGTAGTCTGTGTCACTCGGGCAGTGCACATAGGCCAAGAACTTGTTGCTCCAGGATGAGAAATGTAGATCTGAAGATATGATATCCCACTGAGGAGGAGCCAGGTACACTGGCTGGGGGATCTGATATGAAAACCACAACCCATTTTCAGGGCTTGGAATCAGTGGAGTTCAGCAGTTTTTTAACTTGGCCACCCTCCTTTCAGCCTGCTCTGATCTGACTGTTGTTCTGGCTCAGCTGGTTTTCTTTTGGTTACTGGAGCTACTATATGTAAACTGGGCACTCAAGAAGCCCGGAGGTACCTCTATCTAGCCACTGGAGCTGCCTGCCAAGGCCCTGCCATGATGAGACCTGCAGGACACTGTACTGGTACAGGAAGCACAGCCTGTTGGAGGAAGTGTTTCTGGCTTCTTTGTCTTGCCCCAGTGTACCTGTGAGTGATTTTAAATCCAGTAGAGGGACCTGTATGTTCAACACCCCTCTGGGCAAGCCCAAATATGCTTGCACCTGCAAGACTGCTGCTCGTCTGGAGATATACCATGATGGTCCTGCTGTTCTCTTGTAGCTCAGAATTACTGTGGGATTCTGCCCTAATGGTTCCCCTGAAAATATACCTGTTCCTTGGCTCTCTTGGTCCTGCTTTTAATGCTGGAATGCCTGTGTAGACCCTGGGTGGTCAGGGAGCCTGGTGAGTATCCCTGTCTGGGGTTTGGAGCTGCTGGCTGTGTATTTCAGTGGCTTGTACTCCCACCTCATTGAGATGATCTTTTGCTTCCTCTGCTTCCTCAGTTTCCCCAGCTGGCTGTTCTGTTTTAATGCGTGTCTGAGAGTCTGGCCCAGGAACTTTCATTAGTCACTGGGTCTGCTGGGTAAAACCCAGTGGGTTCGCGCCTCTCAGATTGTTGCTTAGCTTGTTATATTTCTGTTGTATTTAGCTATTTTTCCCCTCGTTCAAAATGTGTCCACAACAGCTGCCACCATCTTATAAACCCTATTAGCTATTGAATTTTGAAATGTTCTTTCAATCCCACTTTCCTGCTTCCTTTATGGGTTCAGTTCTTTGCTTGTCATAATGTTTGTTATTGTTCTGTAATATTCATAATATTCATCATGAATGGATGCTCTTTTTTGTGTTCCTGTTTCAGTTTTTAAAACTTCTGCTAACTTTTCTATAAGTTCACTCTGTTCAGTGTGCTCATGACTCACCACAGGAATTATTTTGTCTGTGATATTGTGACTTTTAATTTTTTTCCATTTAGTTCCTTTTGAGATTTTCATGATTAATAATGGGTATGTTTTCAGCTCTTTACATGTATCTTTGCAGTTTCCCATAGTGTGTTCATCACAAGCAAAATTCTTACTTGAACATTTTCCTGTCTATTTTATTTCTGCATCTGCTTCTATTGATGACAAGTTATATTTCTTGGCTTTTCTATATATATATATATATATATATATGTATATATATATATATATATATCATCAGTTTTTATTGTATGTCAAATGTGTTTTTTTTATTTTTATTTTTTTAATACTTTATTTTTTTATTTCTTCAAGTTATATCTCAGTCACAATCCCTTCCCTATTCCCCCTTCCTGTCCCAACCTTCCACCCTCTTCCCCCCCCACAGCTTCCCCTTTCAGTCCAATGAATGGTTCCTTCTCTTATAACAGTAAATACTATACAAAACAACAGAAATAAATATGCCACATTTATGAGAGTCAAATGGCCCAGTATACATTCCCAATGTCTAGTTCGTAAATATTTGGCCCCTGAGGGTTATATGGCTTAGCATACATTCCTGATGTCTAGTCCATATGCATTTGGTACCTGACTTTAACATTCTACCATCTAACCATCTCCATGAGTTTAAAGTTCTATAACTGCCTCAGCTTTCGTACTAACTTGCATCACTATTAAAAACATCTTCTTAGATCTAGAACGCCCTCTTGATTCCTAAACAACTCAAAATTTAGCTATGAGACTCTAGCTGTCTATTCTTCAACCACCTCAGAGACCTGAGAGGGATAAATATATCTGCTTATATAGGAAGTGCAGGGCCTGCAGCTTCCAAAACTAAGAAATGACATATCAGTGACTGCCTGGACAGTTCCCATTTTCTCTCCATACATTCCAGCATCAGTCTTCAGCCTTTTGGTCCTGTTTCTCTGACAGACATTTATTGTAGAGAAGGGATTATGAAGGACTTACCTACCCTGTCTTGACAGAGCTAGGCTGTTGACTTCCCTGCTACCAAGTTTTGTCCTTTTTGTACAGCAGTCTGTCTGCAGTTGAAGCAGGGAGTTTTTTCATGCCAAGAGATAGGCTTGCCACTAATTCAACCATCTCACACTGGAGATTCTTCGATGCTTATCTTCTACTTGGAGTAGAATAGGGGGTTCTGTCAGGAGCTGATACATCTCAATATCAAAAAAAAAATCTTAATTTAAGACAACATCTTTGAATGCCATGTTCTGCAGATCTCTTGGGGTTTTTGAAGATACCCTATCTATCTCTTGTATTTAGATAAGCAAATGTTTCTTGTCTCTTAACAACTTGATTTCTGAGTAGCTTAGAGAAAATCTGTGATAGACTGTCATAGTAGCTAACAAAGTGACATGCTTACATGACTAGGAGTTTGTTTATCTTAACTATCCTAAACAGTTTAAGACGGTTGGTATCAAGAGGCCAGAGCTTCACATTTCATTTTTAAGTATCTCTAGGTACAATACCATTAGGAAGTGTTACCTGTAGGGGTAGATAAATTAGATTTAGAAAATATATAGGAGTTTCTGATACTGTCTCTTAATTTGGGGCCTGAAGAGCATTATCAGCATGAAGGCAGGAAAAACAGGAAAGACTTAATAGACTGAAAAACAAGGTTGAAGTCAGGAAAAACAGGAAAGACTCAGTAGGCTTGAAGAAACAAAGTATCTGGCCTGACATTGTTTTCAGCTGCTAAGTGGGCGGAGCCCAAATTAAGCTGAAACAGAGTTCCTCCTATTTAAGGACAGTACATGGAGCCCAGAAAGAGAAGAGGCCCCTGATGCTAGAGAGCTCCAAGAGTCCTGCTGAAAAAAGGACTGGCCATTGATGGCCAGCTCTCTCCCTGAAGCAGAAAGAAGCCGGTGAGCAAAGAAAACCTGAGCAAGACACCAAAAGGCCAAGGACTGGACCCTGTGGTTCAGCTTTTGCCTGGAGGGGTTTGATCTGTCCGATCAGTGGCCTAGGGGAAACTGTGCCTGGCTTTAAGGACTGAGGCAGAGCAGCTGAGTTCCTGATTCAAAAGAAGTAAGTTGGCCTGCAGACGGCTAGGGTCTCCCACAGAGAAGAAAGCATGAAGCAACTTACCCTGACGAACCTGCATCTGAGAGATCCAGAAGAAGAACTGCTAAGTGTGTTAAAGAATCTACAACAAAGACTGTGTTCCTGACGACTGAGGACCTGCAAAAGAGACTGTATCATTCTAAAAGGTTATGAAAGTAGTTATAATAATCAATAGGTTTAGTGGATAGGTTAAAGGGGTTGTAAGAGTTTATAGGATTAATAGTTAAGAAATTGTTGGTGTTAGTTATAAGTGAATTTAGTAATAAATAAATAAGGGTTAATATAATAATTTAAAAGATAGGCTACAGTTACCTTTAATTTTGTGTCAATATACAAAGATCTATTCATATGTGGCTAAATATACTCTTAATTTTGTATCAATATACAAAGATCAATGCCTATGTAGCCCAATACAATCTTAATATTACGTCAATATACCAGGGTCAATACCATTGTGGCCAACAATAATCTTAATTTTGTATCAATATACAAAGATCAATACCAATGTAGTCCAATACAATCTTAATTTTGCACAATAAACAATGGTCAATACCACTTTAGCCAAATATAGTACTAATTTTGTATCAATATACAAAGGTATAAGGGCATATTCAATGATCTGTCCCTTCTCCTTGGTCCTTCCCGTACTATGTCTATGTCTCATTTTTTTCAAGACCGTGCACTCCTACATAGGAGAGAAAGAAGGATACAGAAAAGAAAAAGAAGTCCTTGGGTCTAACCTCCAAAACCCATTTAACAAGACCATTTAACAGTTTGCAATCTCTTCCCCTAAATAACAGAGTTTTCAGTTATCCATCAAATAACCAAAAGGGGGGAGGGCAGAGAAACACCCTCCCCACCCTCTGGGCATGAGACGTCGCTCTCTTAAAATGACTTCCTGCTGATTTGGGTCGTAGTAAACCTGTTTGGGACCCGAGCCAGAATGGAAAAATGGTTAAAAATGTTAGTACAATCCTTTTATGTTCAGTCCTTCTGTGCTCAGCTGTTTAGATATCCTAAGGAGTTTGTAGGCAGAAGCTGATCTTCCAGGCTTTACTGAAGTTCTGGCTGGGGCAGTGTGTAGAGTTGAACAGTCTTAGCGATTTTGAGTTGTTGTGGTTGTAGACTTGTGATGGAAACAGCTATTGAGGGAGTCTGTAAGGCTGGATCATCTGGGTCACTCATCTTCTTTGGTGTCTAATTCTGTTTTCTGCTGAGGCTTCCATTGTCCAGTTGTCCCTGGGTTCCTTGAATGGATGCTTTGAATCTCCTGAAATGATAGGAACAGAGCCCTGCCCTAATCCTAACTCTGGGACAATTACCCTCTTTTTTTTTGGGGGGGGTTAGGTAATATTTCTCCTGAAGCAAATTTGGTTTTTTGACAATATATGAAGTATTATCTTTCAATCTGGGTTAAAGAAGAATTTATTTTGTTATTTTGGAACTAAACCAGCTTTAGTGTATATATTTTGAGATCTCAAAGGACAATTTGTTTGTATTGAGTAGGCCTTTTGTAAGTAGCTTTTAAACTTAGGTCCTTCAAAAACCTATATGTGTGTCTCTGCATTCTAATTATTGGGATCAAAGACCTGTGGTTCTCATCTGAAGGGATTAAAGATGTGTTCCACCACTCCTGGATCGAAGCTTTTCTTTATTTAGAGTTTGTTTTGTATCACACTGACCTTGAGCTCTGATATCTGCCTGTTTCTGTCTCTAGTGTGTTGGGATTAAGGGTGTACTCTTCTTGAATGATGGGATTAAGGGTATGCACCCTCATCACCCTGTTCCATGTAACTCTAGAATTTATAAGACCACTAACTCTATAGTGCTCCTCCCGTCTCTGCTGAAATTAAAGGCATGGATTAACGCCACATTTTTCATGTATTTTACCTTAGCTCTAAGTTTTTTCGACTCTTCAAGGTTTATAAAACCAGGTTGAATGGCTGTAACCTTTATTTTATTTACAGTGTTTTAACATTGTTACCTGCTTTTTTTTAATTAATAAATTTATTTGTTTGTTGCTTCAGGTTACATCCCTATCATATTGTCCTCTTTTCTGGCTTCCCAGACCCACCCTCCCATCCTCTACCCCCTAACCCTTCCGTCTTGTTCCTCTGGGGTGGAGTGTCCCTGCATAACAGACACTCACCACAGCTCAGGAGTCATGTGAGGGCCAAGAGCCCCTTCATACACCGGGGGCCTACGAGGCAGTACCACCAGTGAAAGGTGTCTCCTTGCTACGGGGGGAAAACTAAAAAACAACCAACAAACACACAAACCTACAAAAACAAAGAACAACAACAAAAAAGAGAGGAAAAAGAAAAAAAAAAGTCTATGTCCATGTTCCTTTTGGTGTGTTGGTTGTAGTACAGAAATCCTGTAGAATATAGCTAAAATCCTACTATAAGTGAATAGATGTCATGTGCATCCTTCTGAGTCTGGGTTAGCTCACTCAGGATGAGCTTCGCTAGTTCCATCCATTTGGTTGCAAATTGCATGATTTCATTGTTTCTGATAGCTGAGTAATATTCCATTGTATAGATGTACCACAGTTTTTTAATCCATTCTTCAGTTGAGGGACATCTGGGTTGTTTCCAATTTCTAGCTATTACAAATAAGGCTGTTATGAACATAGATGAGGAGACTTCCCTATGACTCTGTGAGGAGTCCTATGGGTGTATACCTAGAAGTTGTATGGCTCGGTCCTGAGGCAAAGGTATTCCAAGATTTCTAAGATATCGCCAAACTGACCTCCATAGTGGTTGCACAAGCCTGCACTCCCACCAGCAATGGAGTAGGGTTCCCCTTTCTCCACACCCTCGCTAGCATGTGCTGTCATTTGAGCTCTTTATCTTAGCCATTCTGACAGGTGTGAGGTGGAATCTCAGAGTCATCTTGAGTTGCATTTCTCTGATGATTAAGGATGTTGAGCATTTCTTCAGGTGTCTCTCGGCCATTAGGGATTCCTCCTTTGTGAATTCTCTATTTAGCTTTGCTCCCATTTTTTGATTGGATTATTTGGTTTCTTGGCATTTAGTTTCTTGAGTTCTTTGTAGATTTTAGATAATAGCCCTGAATCAGATGTGGGGTTGGTGAAGATTTTCTCCCAGTCTGTAGGCTGCCGTTTTGTTTGAATGACAGTGTCTTTTGCCTTACAGAAACTTTTCAGTTTCATGAGGTCCCATTTATTGATTGTTGATCTCAGGTCCTGAGCTGTTGGTGTTCTGTTCAGGAAGTTGTCACCTGTGCCAATGAGTTCGAGGGTTTCTCCTACTTTTTCTTCTAGTATATTTAGTGTGGCCGGCCTTATGTTAAGGTCTTTGATCCACTTGGATTTAAGTTTTGTACAAGGTGATAGGTATGGGTCTAATTTCACTCTTTTGCAAGTGGACATCCAGTTGGACCAGCACCATTTTTTGAAGATGCTGTCCTTCTACCATTGTGCGGTTTTGGCTTCTTTGTCAAAGATTAGTTGGCCATAGGTGTGTGGGTCCATGTTTGGATCTTCAATTCGATTCCATTGATCCACTGGTCTGTTTCTATACCAGTGCCATGCTGTTTTTATTACTATTGATCTGTAGTACAGCTTGAAATCTGGGATGGTGATACCTCCAGATGCTTTTTTATTGTACAGGATTGATTTAGCTATTCTTGCTTTTTGTTGTTCCATATGAAGTTGAGAATAGCTCTTTCCAGGTCTATAAAGAATTGTGTTGGTATTTTGATAGGAATTGCTTGAATCTATATATTGCTTTTGGTAGGATAGCCATTTTTATTATGTTGATCCTACCTATCCATGAGCATTGGAGATTTTTCCATCTTCTAAAGGCCTCTTCCATTTCTTTCTTCAGGGGCTTGAAGTTCTTGTTGTATAGGTCCTTTACTTGCTTGGTTAGAGTTACCCCCAGGTATTTTATATTGTTTGTGGCTATTGTGAAGGGGGTTGTTTCCCTTATTTCTTTCTTGGTACATTTGTTTGTTGTATAAAGAAGGGCTTCTGATTTTTTTTTTGAGTTAATTTTGTATCCAGCCACCTTGCTGAAGTTGTTTATCAGCTGTAAGAGTTCTTTGATGGAGTTTTTGGGGTCGCTTATGTAAACTAACATATCATCTGCAAATAGGGATAATTTGACTTCTTCATTTCCAATATTTATCCCTTTGATCTCCTTTAGTTGTCTTATTGCTCTAGCAAGGACTTCAAGTACTATATTGAAGAGATATGGTGAGAGTGGACATCCTTGACTTGTCCCTGAGTTTAGAGGAAATGCTTCAATCTTCTCTCCATTTAATTTTATGTTGGCCACTGGCTTGCTGTACATTGCCTTTATTATTTCTAGGTATGGTCCTTGTATGCCCATTCTCTCCAGAACTTTTAGCATGAAGGGGTGTTGGATTTTGTCAAATGCTTTTTCTGCATCTAGCAAGATTTTCATGTGGTTTTTTTCTTTCATCTTGTTTATATGGTGAATTACATTTATAGACTTTTGTATATTGAACCATCCCTGCATTCCTGGGATGAACCCTACTTGATCATGATGTATGATACTTTTGATGTGTTCTTGATTTCGCTTTGCTAGTATTTTATTAAGTATTTTTGCATCTATGTTCATGAGGGAGATTGGTCTGAAGTTATCTTTCTTTGTTGGGTCTTTGTGTGGTTTAGGTATCAGAGTAACAGTGGCCTCATAGAATGAGTTTGGCAGTGTTCTTTCTGCTTCTATGTGGTGGAAGAGTTTGAAGAGTAATGGTGTTAGTTCCTCTTTGAAGGTCCGGTAGAATTCCGTGCTAAAGCCATCTGGCCCTGGGCTTTTTTTGGTTGGGAGATTATTAATGGCTGTTTCTATTTCCTTCGGGGTTATTGTGCTGTTTAAGCTGTTAATCTGATTTTGATTTAGTTTTGGTAGGTGGAATCTATCGAGGAAATTGTCCATTTCTCTTAGGTTTTCAAATTTGGTGGAATATAGATTTTTAAATTAGAAGCCAAATATTTTCTGGATCTCCTCAATGTCTGTTGTTATTTCTCCCTTTTCATTTCTGATTTTGTTGATTTGGGTTCTTTCCCTTTGTCTTTTAGTTAATTTGGCTAGGGGTCTCTCTATTTTGTTGATTTTCTTGAAGAACCAACTCTTGGTTTCATTGATTCTTTGTATAGTTCTTTTTGATTCTAAGTTGTTGATTTCAGCCCTGTTTGATGATTTCCTGCCTTCTGCTCCTCTTGGGTGTGTTTGCTTCTTTTTTTTCCAATTCACCCAGCTTAGCTGTTAATTCACTAATATGAGCTGTCACAATTTTCTTTTTGAAAGCACTTAGTGCTATGAACTTTCCTCATAGCACAGCTTTCATTATCCCTGAGGTTTGGGTATGTTGTGCCTTTTGTGGGTATGCTGAACTGGAAGAATTGATACAATTCTTCCAGTTCAGCTGTTAATTCACTAATATGAGCTGTCACAATTTTCTTTTCGAAGGCACTTAGTGCTATAATCATAACACAGCTTTCATTGTGCCCCATGGGTTTGGGTATGTTGTGCCTTCATTTTCATTGGATTTTAAGAAGTCTTTGATTTCCTTCTTTATTTCTTCCCTGACCCAGTGGTCATCCAGTAAGGAGCTCTTCAATTTCCATGTGTGTGTAGGCTTTCTGTTGATTCTTTTGCTTTTGAAGACCAGCTTTATTCCGTGGTGGTCTGATAAGATACAAGGTGTTATTTCAATTTTCTTGTATCAATTGAGACTATCTTTGTGTCCGACTATGTGGTCGATTTTGGAGAAGGTTCTGTGAGGTGCTGAGAAAAAGCTGTGTTCCTTTGTGTTTGGGTGAAACATTCTGTAGATATCTGTTAGGTCCATTTGTTTCATGATATCTGTTAGACTCAATATTTCTCTGTTTGGCCTCAGTCTTGATGATCTGTCCATTTTGTGAGTGGGGTGTTGAAGTCTCCCACTACTAATGTGTTGTGATCGACGTGTGATTTAAGTTTTAGAAGTGTTTCTTTTACAAATGTACAAATTATTTGGGGCATACATGTTCAGTATTGAGATTTCCTCTTGATGAATATTCCCTTTAATGAGTATATAATGCCCTTCTTTGTCTTTTTTCATTAACTTCATTTGAAGTCTGTTTTGTTTGATATTAGGATGGCTACTCCAGCTTGCTTCCTGGGTCCATTTGCTGGGAAAACCTTTTCCCAGCCCTTTACTCTGAGGTAGTGTCTATCTTTGGTAGTGAGCTGTGTTTCTTGTATGCAGCAAAAAGACGGGTCTTGCTTGCGGATCCACTCTGTAAACCTGTGTCTTTTTACTGGGGAGTTCAGTCCATTGATGTTGATGGATATTAGTGACCTGGGGTTGTTATTCCCCATTAGTTTGGTATAGGTGGTGGTCCTGTGTGTGCCTCTTTAGGTTTAGTTGCTGAGGGGTTTTCTATTCCCTTTGTTTTCTTGGGTGAAGTTTTCTTCTCTGGGTTGGAATTTGCCTTCTAGGATTTTCTGTAGGGCTGGGTTTGTGGGTAGATATTGTTTAAATTTGATTTTGTCATGGAATATCTTGTTTTCTCCTTCTATGTTGATAGAGAGTTTTGCTGGATATAGTAGTCTGGCTGGGCACCTATGTTCTCTCAGGACTTGTAGGATATCTGTCCAGGCCCTTCTAGCTTTTAAAGTTTCTGAGGAGAAGTCAGGTGTAATTCTGATGCGTCTGCCATTGTATGTGACTTGACCTTTATCTCTTACAGCTTTTAATATTCTTTCTTTGTTCTGTACATTTGGTGTTTCAATTATTATGTGGCGAGAGTGGTTTCTTTTCTGATCTAATCTGTTCGGTGTTCTGTAATCCTCTAGGATTTTTATTGGCAGCTCTTTTTTCAGGTTTGGGAAATTTTCTTCTATGACTTTGTTGAAGATATTTCCTGGACCTTGGAGTCGGGAGTCTTCTCTTTCCTCTATGCCTATGATTCTTAGGTTCCGTCTTTTCATTGAGTCCCTGATTTTTTGGATGTTGTGGGTGAGAGATTTTTTAGCCTTCTCATTTTCTTTTGATGTTGTACTGATTTCTTCCATCGAATCTTCCATGCCTGAGATCCTGTCTTCCATCTCTTGCATCCTATTTTTGATACTCACCTCTGTAGTTCCTGCTCTCTTCCCTTGATTCTCCACTTCCTCTTTTCAATCTGACTGTGTTTTCTTTATTGTTTCTATTTCTATTTTCATGTCTTATATGGTATTGTTCGTTCTGTACATTTCCTTCTCCAGTTTGCTTGTTTTTGTCTTCAAATCTTTCATTGCTTTGTCCTTTTCCTGATCAAGCTGGGTCACCTTGGCTTGGAGCTCTTTAATGGTGTTGTTCATTGTTTTGACTTGTAAAATTGTGGGTTCTTTGAATTCCTTCATAGATTTAAGTTCTTCTTGAAGGGACTCTATCACTTTCCATAATGCAGAACTGTCATCGTTTTCATGTGTTTCTGTTGGTGTGAGGTCATCCGAATTGGATGAGCTAGGATAATTCTGTGTTGTTGGAGTTATATTTCCTTGATTTCTATTTTTTCTTGGACCTTTGGCCATATGGATGTGTTTAACTGTCTGTTTTCATCGTTTTCTGGGCTTGGATCCACAGGGGATGCTTTGGTGTAGGAGTCAAATTGCTTGGCTATCTGTCATTGCTTACAGGGGGATCTCAGGTTCACTGTGGTTCTAATAGCCTGAAGCACTGTGAGTTGGTGCAGCCTATTCCCAGGTAGTGAGTAATGGTCTGGGATTGTTTCACTGCTCCCAATTCAGACTTCTCTGTGTTGCACACTGAGTGATCAGCCTGTAATGGTTCTGATGGTATGGACCTGTTTGCCCAGGCACAGATTCCGTGGGCTTTGGTTGTGGTCACGGAGACTGACAGGGCCCGGCTCCACACCTAATATGTCTGGGTTTTCCAGAATACAGCTATGGTCCCACTAGGCTCCTCCGCCGTAGGTTTGGCCCCTCAGCCCCGCCCACCTGTGCCAGCTTCCCGCCCCAGCTCCTCAGCTGTGGGTGTGTGAAGCTTCAATCTATCCTGCCTGTGCAGGCTTCCTGCTCTGGCTGCTCTTCCACGCGTGTGTGGAGCTTCAGCCCCGCCCACCTGTGCCTGCTTCCCACCCTGGCTGCTTTACTGCAGGCTTGGCGTTTCTGCCCAAACTCAAAGCAAATGATAGTGAAACCCAGAAGGTCGCCTTTTTTTGTTTCTCATCAGATCATTTAGGGGTGGACTGAGTTGTTCATGTCTATATGAATCAAGCTGCTGGTGTTTTATTTAAATTCATCCTACCAAAATTGTCAAATGATTTGAGGTCAGAAACAGGGCAATACCTCTGGCAAACCGTGAATCCTTAGTGTCTAGAGTATGCTAGTTACTTTAGTCCTTGGACAGTTTGATAGCATCTTGGGAACAACTAAAAAGTCTCACATTGTTTAAAGTAGGTTACTAGGTGTTTAAGTGGCTGCTGGATCCTCTTTAATTTAAACTTGTCTCCTAGTTTTTATGTTTTAGGTTTTCTTTTCTTCCAATGTTACATGCCCAGTTTTAGAGTACTGTTATGATATATTTGGTGAAAAACTGGAGTCCCCACGAAGTTATTCTCTCAGTTATATTCTATCTGTAGTCTTTTACCCTTTCTCCCACACCAGTCAGCTATTGGTTCATATGTGTATGGGATGGAATAATTTGCTGTGACTTATGTTTATCCTGTCTTCAACAACATTAAGTCTTCTCTGCTAGTACTTAATGGTAACTCATTACAAAATGCTACCAGGTAGATATAATTTTTTTATTGAGTTATTAGCCACTGGATTCCCAATCTTGATACCTGCTTCAGCTTGCCCTTATTTTTTGAAAGGATTTTAGAAAAGGTGTTTAGATGGTCTTTTATTACCCTTGTTTTCTTTTTATTTTCCTTTATTTAAAGTGAAAGTGACTGTGGATCTCCTTTTATCTAAAAGAAATTGCTGCTATCTAGATTTTACTCATTTAAACTCTTTGAGTCTAGATTCTGTAGATGCTTAAACCATACCAATAACATCTGGTTCATTGTCATTGATGAGATGGAGGTTTTATGATCCTGAATGTCTTTATTCTAAGTGAAAGAGAGAATCTTTTAAATAAATATTGAATTTTGTTTCCTGATACATTTAATTGAATATGTCTTTGGTGCATTCCTTGTAGTATAGTTACCCTGTAATATATGGCTAAAATCCGACTAAATGTGAATAGATGCCATGTGCATCCTTATGAGTCTGGGTTAGCTCACTCAGAATGAGCTTCTCTAGTTCCATCTATGTGGCTGCAAATTGCATGATTTCGTTGTTTCTGATAGCTGAGTAGTATTCTATTTTGTAGATGTACCACAGTTTTTTAATCCATTCTTTGGTTGAGGGACATCTGAGTTGTTTCCAGTTTCTAGCTATTACTAATAAGGCTGCTATGAACATAGATGGGTCTTAAATATCTTTCTTGTTTTTGACATCCATCAGATGAATGAACCATAGAATATACTAATTGCTTTTTTAGGATATTAAAATTGGGTTTTGTTATTAAAAACATATTTAAAAATCTTTGAGACAGGATCTCTCAGTATATATTTGTGACTGGCCTGGTACTTTCTGTATAGATCAGTCTGGATTTAAGCTTACAGAGATCTGCCTGCCTTTGTTTCCCAAGTGCTGGGGCAAAAGGCATATGCTATTATACTTGGCATTTGTATTATTTTAGATTTTAATTTTTTAGAAATTTTATTTCTTCTTTGGTAACTGCATACATGAATACAATGTATTCTGATCACATTCATCATTAGCTCTTCCCTTTCAATCTTCTTAACTACTCTCTCTTTCTTCCAATATCATATCTTTTTCGTTTTCTCCTCCTCTTTTTCCTTTCTCCTCTTCCTCTTTCTTGACTTCCTCCTCCTGCTCTCACATTTTTGTGATATACTGAGTCAAATATATGATGTCTATATGCACAAGAAGGTAGGGTGTTATCCATTGGAGCATGAGCAACCAAACATGGATTATACAACTAATGAAAACTGGCTTTCCTTTCTACAGTAGCCATCAGTTGCCAATAGCTTCTCAGCTAGGGTAGGATTCATGATCCTCTGTGACTTTCTGTATAGATCAGTCTGGCTTTCTGCTGACAGAGATCTGTCTGCCTCTGTCTCCCAAAGTACCATGACTAGCTTATACTTGATGTTACCATCAATATACTATTGCTGAGGACACTGCACTTGTTTTCATCACAGGCCATGGGAAAATCAAATTGGTACTGACCTGAATAAATTCCTTCCTGCCTGTTAACTTTCATAACACAGAAAGATGCTTGGAATGATACTGTGAAGAAAAGCCAGGAACAAGTTTGTTGTGAGCCACAACAATGACAGAACTATCCAGATATACTTTTGGTATTAGAGTGGCATAAATGGTATGGGGATAGCAATACCTTCCTAATTGATTTCAAGGCCTACTCCACCATGAAAGTTTTAATACCTAGTATTAAAGGTTGGTCAAGAACCCACGCCTGGGGGGAGTATCTTTAGCCCCACTAGTTAATTTTGCTAAACGGACACAGTATAAAACTATTTTATATGTATTTATCTTTGTACCCATAGACTAGTGTAATTCTCAGCCATCATCAGAATGGAATATTTATGAAATAGATGAAGATTGATATAGAAAATCATAACTTTACAAAATGCGTGATGTAAATGGAATTCTTAGCTGTAAATGAAAGGGCTACATCACAGCTTCCACCACCAAAAGGCTCAGGGAATATCATGGAAGATGGGGAGACATACAGTTCGATAAAATTATATTTTTTAAAATTTTCACATATCAGTAAAAGTCTCTTCTACCATTCACAAAATTATGAGAACAAAAATCAAAATTCTTTTTTGATATAACTATTTAAATCACATTCACCATTTATTAATATTCTACCATTAATACAGGAGCTCAAAATCTATTTTGATTTTCACATATAAAATTCCAGCATTGTCAACATTTTAAAAGGTATTATCATCCTGTTTTCATAAATACTACAGGCTTCCTAGTCACTAGTTCACCTCTATCCATCAACTTTGTTTAACAGTTAACTTCTCACAGTAGTCTTCTCTCTATCTGATCATTCTGGAAACAGTGAGGTAGTTCTCTCTTTAGTTTTCCAGTCATACCTCAGTACATTAGAACCTTCTGCCTGCCTGGCAAGGATCTTTGTGATTCATTCCTACTTCTTTTCTTTCTACATCATGCTTTCTCCACTTAGTCCACAAAGAATGGCACTTGAATTTTCCTAGTGTAGAATGAAATTCTTATTTAGTCTTTGGCTATAATGTTTTTTTGGTTCAGTGCTGAAGTTTGGTTCAGTGCTGAAGTTCCTGAGCACACATCAAGTCCTCAGCCTTCATTCACAACTGTACCACTAAAGCACTCATCATATCCTTGGTCTCAGTCTCTAGTCCTCTTTATAGTCTTTATGACACTATATTTAACAAAAGATTATATCACATCTGCAGATTTTGTTCAATTAATAACGATGTAAAATTTACCATATTCACAGGCTCACTTATTTTGACTAAATCATGATATTTCAATAATAATTTTTTATTAAATTAAGAGATTTATTTAATAACTAGGTCTTTGTATTCCCCTTTATGCAAGTTATAAAACTTCCACAGATATGATTACTAAATACTTGTTACATTCACAGTATATACACTCAGACTTGCACAAATGATAGGTATACATTGCAGAACAGTGTTCAGGCTTATGATACAAATTATGTTTTTAAATTTTCTGTTTTAATTTATTATTTATAAGGTTTATTTTACCACCAAATAATGGATTATAACTGTCACCCATGGCTTGGTTGGCTACACCCTGTCAAGGGAGTTATAACCAGAAACAGGTATTTGCATGTGTATCTGAGCAGAAATAAGAGGGCACTACCATATCAAAAAGTACTTACTGTATTAAATTTGTTTTTGTGTTATATTAACAGTTACAATAAAATATAAATTGTGCAAAGTGTTTTCTTGAACTTAAGCCTTTGCCATTTTGTTTCTGTTTTGTGGTTGGAGTTTTTATTTATTTATTTGTTTGTTTGATTGATTGTTTATTGTGACAACCACAAAAATAGCTAATACCAAAATAAAAACAATTGAACCAAATATTTGTAGGCAATGAAAAGTATTTTTAAAATTTAAAAATGCTTATGTTATTGTCAATAAAGTATTTGTAGCAAAAAATCAAAAGCAAATTATACCTCTGAAACTTTCCTTTGAATTGTGAATTTAGGTGGGTTATGGAAGAAGAAAGGCCTAGAGTACAGAAGTGGACTCCCCTTCCATGTGAATTTGTCATTGGATTTGAAGCCTTGCAGAGTAATGGATTCATATATAGAGCTCTGTGATATAGTGGTGCTGATGAAAGAGAGGCAGAAAAGTTAGAGCAAGGTCAAGGGTTTATTTCTGTTTCATTTTATTCCAACCCTGTAAATTTCACTGTGATTTGTTGTGTTCATTCATCCTGCTGCATTTTTTTAGGCAGAACACTGGGGAACAGCAAAGAGAATTGTATTTATATAAATTAATGTGCTAATTAGCTGCCATCTCACAGCTCTTGAAAATTTGGCATTTCATTTTATTATACATTAAGGGTTGTATGTCCCAACCCTAGCCTGTCTAATGTATTACATATTTTTTTATCTAATATAGCCACTGAAATATCTCTGCTACCCCAAAGGGAAATATTAAATACAAAGAGTCCATGCTCAATTCCCAATGTCCCTGAGTAGTCTACATTTTATTGTTTGTGCTCTTGGTCTAACATCCCAGAAGAAAAACTTTAATTCTATACAGTTTTAACTGTTGCACATTACTATGCCAATTAATAAAATGCTTTATATATATATATATGTACCTAGAAAGATTTTTATGCATCAGTCAGTCTATAAAACAAAAAATATAAATATATGCATTACAATGTACCTAGAAAGAATATTATATGTTAGGTAGTCTATAAAACACACAAAAATAATATATATCCTGCAAGCCAAGATAGCTTCAATTGACTATGTCATCCCCTTAAGAAATATGTTGCAAAGCCTAGTATTCCAACTAAGTGTCTCCAAGTGTTCAACTGGCCCTCAATTTAAAGTTTTCTTCATTTTGATTATTGTGGAATTCATGAGCTATTTGCCTCCTTCATGCTTCAAAATATTTTGGAAAGAAATGGAAATTATCTCAATTCTTGGAAGCCCTCTGACTTTCTATAAATTTAGAATACACATATATGGATTTTTTTTCAACATCCCTTTCACATACCAACAGCAAACTTCAACTAACCATTGTGATAGAACCAGCATCATGTTGAAAGGGTACATCATATTGACACATTCTTTCTCTTTGTTTACAGTTATTTCTATGATTTAGGAAGATTTACATTTTGCTACACATCTTTGACCTCTTCTCAAAACTGAACATTTCTTTTCCTTTTCCCTTATAGTACTGGGGATCAAGCCATGACCTCCTGGACACCAGGTAAGCATTCTACTGATCTATACCCCATCTTCAGCACTGACTGTTTTGTTTCTATTTATTTTTAAAGGTATTTGAGCATTTCATATATGAGAATGCTGTAATTTGTATCACTTCCATCGACTGTTTCTTTTCAATAACTCATTTCATGTCCTCTCACTACTCCATCTCAGATTCATTGTCTCTTCTATATTTATTTTTGTTGCACACAGAAACATACATACACACACACACACACACACACACACGCTACTGAGTCTAATTAATTTTACCCTTATTTGCATGTGTTTACAGCTGACCACTTAGGACTGGGGCTTTGTCCCTGAGAAAAGAAGAAAGAAAGAAAGAAAGAAAGAAAGAAAGAGAGAGAGAGAGAGAGAGAGAGAGAGAAAGAAAGAAAGAAAGAAAGAAAGAAAGAAAGAGAAAGAGAGAGAGAGAGAAAGAAAGAAAGAAAGAAAGAAAGAAAGAAAGAAAGAGAAGAAAGAAACAAAGAAAGAAACAAAGAAAGAAAAACCTCCATTCATAGACATTGTCTGGCCATAGCTCTTCATGTAAGGGGAGGGACATGAGAAAATTTCCTCCATCTGTGTTGAAATGCAAACTGGTACATTTGCAGATCTTATTCAGGAAATCATATTTCTGAGAGCTCATAGGTGAAGCAATGCTGCCATGTGCAGAAGACACTGTCGTGCAGCCATCTCTTTGGAGATGTTCCCAGAATTATTACCTTGAGAATAGGGGTTATGTTATTAACATGTCATTTGGGGCTGGGCAGAAACCTTCTTATAAATACTTACCTTTGTACTAATAGGCAGGTAAGACTCTCACACTTCATCAAAGATACTTATTTTTTGCTGTAGATGGAGGTCATTAGATAGATTCTTAACCCATAAAAATAAGTAATGGTAGGAACACTGTCATGATAGCAGAAGAGTGCTGATGTGTGATTAGAAAGCAGTACAGGCTCTCTGCTGAGCACTGTGCCTTTGTTTTTTTATGTGCAGGTGTGTTTATGCCTACTTAGAAGGACGATCTTTTTCTATTCCATGTCAGAGAAGCTAAAGATGTCACATTTAAAGGTGGCACAAAATGTCTTTCTTCTCTCTAGCCTTTTCCAAGGACAATTTGTAAGAGTGTCAGAGTTTAGCATTCATTCCTTTCTTCTTAAAAACAGAATGTACACCCAGCAAATAATGGAGGACTAAGAAAATGAAAACAAGAAGAGGAGAGAGTAATATAGTTAAGCATGTCCACTGGAGCAGAAGAGCAGGATTGGTAGTACGATGGGTAAATGCATAAAGAGTAGGTGTACTGAGACTTTGCACACCTCTCACTACCAAAGGAAAAAAGGGCCTGAGATGACAACGAAGTACCAGACAATGCAAGGATCACATTGTTGCTTTTACTATGTGAATTTGGTGCTGAGTTGGCTCTCCCCAGAAGATTGGGTGGCAAAATACTCAGGGTATACTTTATCTCACTTTATCATATTTTCTATGATCAGTAAAAAGTTGGCTTCAAAAACTCTTCACACTCCTTTTAGTTCGATGATTTTGAAACTTTTTTTTCCCAGAGAAGTTATAAAATTTTAAAATCCATCTCTTGTGATTTATATATCACCTGTTACCAGTTCATCTTGTTTCATGAAAAGCTATAATTTGAAAAGTTTCTCACAATTACCAAACTAAGTGTGGTTCTCATGAACCATTAACTATAATAAATATGGTGAGATAAACACAGAGTTTTAATTGCTGTAATCTTCAGATAAACTTCTCCAGTGTAAGATTAATAGTTTTTATTTGATAATGATTATGTGCAGAGTGCAGTATAAAATCTTGGGAATACTGTCCAGGGGAGAAAACATAAAGAATACCCTACAGACATGCTAAGTGATAGGCTAGCAGAATTTCAAAAGCTGTAGCATAGATTATTCTGCTGAATGTTCTTTCGCTAGTCCACTGAATGAGAACTGTTTGGAAACATCAATATTAGCTTGCTAGACAATGGCATTTGCATTTTGAATTATTCTATTAGATTTTAACCTTAGCACAGTGTAATACTTTTGCTGAAATATTTACAATTGCCAGGTAACATGGGGGATAAACAATTTATTCTTATTATCTGTATGCTTGTTTTGATACAGAAAAAACAAACTGTGAATGACTGGACACTAATAAGACCATGGAATGTTCTCAGCTTGTCATATGGTGAGTTACAAAGATTCTTATCAAGCCTTAGTGATCCAGATATTCCTTGTGAAAAGTAGATGAGAAGGTGTGATTTCTCTAACCTTGCAGAATTGCTTGATTCTATTGTTCCTGTGATGGATCTACAGGGCAATGCACTCTAAAGCCTCCAGGCAGTGCATGAATTGAATACTTGATACTTGTGTAGCATGTTGTTTCGGAAGAGTCAAATTTGTGAATGATTTCATAAATACAATCTTCTTGAGTGTGGCAATGTTTCCCTCTGGTTTTGCATAATGTATTTTGAAGGAGAGTACCCTTCCCACTGCCATTTATTTAAAAAAAAATGGGCGAGCATGCCTAACTTAAATTTTTGTTTTAAAAATAGTATAAGAAATGAGAAAGAGAGAGAGAGAGAGATAGAGAGAGAGAGAGAACTATGGTCACGGAGGTTGAAGAGGAGAAAATGATTTCAACTAAGTACAAGAATCAAAATTATGGTATATCTAATATTAACAATATTCATATTCCTAGACAGAAAAACTTACAATTTATTATAAGAGCTTGCTAACAGAAAATAATTTGCTTTGATTACACAAACATGTTTTCAGGGCACATACTTATTGTCATGGATATTTCTGCAACTCTAAGTAAAATATCAAAAGGCAAAGGCCTCATTACAAGTCAGAACTATGTTAATTTAATGAACTAATGTTAAAAAAGTCATTTGAGATATTACTTGTACCTTTTAGCTTGAAAACATTCATTAAGGAAAATTTATGTTAATGTGAATAACACAAGCAGAATTCAAAGTAAGTAAAAATTCAGTGAGCACCCTAAGGTGCCTAGTGATTTCCTTAAATATTTGATTTCTAAGGCCATCCATGGAGTAGCCTACCACTTCTGTGGCCCTCCTTGTTGTCCCTCAACCCATATTGCTGCTCTATGCATTGGGTCTTAATCCCAGCTGGCTATGACAACCATTAATATTTTCAACTTAACCACAGACATGAACTGTTCCAGAAAAGTTCAAATCAGTTCTTTTTAGTTTATTACCATTAAATTTTGTCCTAAGTTTTGTAGGGAATTAGTAAGGGTTTCTGAAATGTACTCTCTTAAGGAGTGTGCAGATCAACCTGGTACCTGTCAGCACACAGTCCTTAGAAACCATTGAGAAGGCATTCTGAAAATCCGGGAAACTGAAAAGAGCTTATGGCTTGGCATTGCTTGGACGCTAGAATTATTTGAGCTGAAATAGGTGGAACCCAGTTGAAGCTACAGCTCTGGCTCTGTGAAAGACTTTAGCTGAAGCTTTCAGCTACTGAACACTGACCAAAACTTGCAGTCAAGGAGGGGCAGAGAAAAGTCTCATTTTGAAGCCTGAAAATGTTGCCTATCTTCAAAAGACATTGAGCAGGACTGTAGTGGGCAGAGCACAGACTGGACTGAGACAACGTGAAGCTTGTGAAAAGTGCCAGGTGAAGGGGCATGGCTGCAAAGCCACAAAAGTCTTAGAGGCCGACAGTTACTGTGAGAGAGCTCAGAGTCCTCAAGACCACGAAAGACAGCAAGACCATGTCCTATTTAAGCCAGAGAGCTCCATGTGAAGGAGCTCCCACATAGGAGCTCGAGTAGAAGATGGTGAAGCAACATATGCCATCTGCCAGCCCTTAGACCGCACAAGCCCTGAGGTAAATCAATGGTCAGAAGTCTTGGCATGTAATCTGAGGAGACAGAGCCCCCATGTAGGAAAGAAATGGAGCTCCCATGAGCTCCCGAGCTGTGTGAGAAGCCCCTGAAAGAGGAGAGAGAGATGGATCCAGCCTGTCAGACAGCCAAGCCGGAAAAGTGACACAGGTGTGAAGACATAGGTGTGTATGCCAGCTGTTTGCACTGAGGTCTTGCTGACAGAAACAGCCTCAGAATGAGGCTCTGGTCACGATCCTGCCCAAAAAGGCCAAGAAAAGCTGCAAGAACTGTGGTAGTAGGAACAGAGTGGCCTAAGGTATGTTAGTGAGTGAGCGAACACAAGGCATACACACTGCGAAACTGGGGTAAACACACTCTGAGAAGACCTCAAAACCACGCAGGAAAGTGACTCTTGTCCCGAGACACTGTGACAAGACTGAAGTAAATGACTAGGCCAGAATAGGCTGTGCATGGTACAGCATCTGTGCCATGTATTCCTGAAGCTGACCCCAAGCAGGGTGAGTGAGACAAGCTGGCGGCAGGAACCAGTGGACAGTGGCAACACTAGGCCCCGAGAAAGCTAAGCCAAGCTGTAAATAAAACTGTCCTGACTGTGCCAGAGGCAGTCTGCTGAATGCTTGAGGTATGCCAACAGACAGAAGACTTACCAAGTTGCCCATGGTCTGGTATCCTTTCAAAAGAGTTAGGGTAGGGTTGTTTAGGTGTGCCTAGGTATTAGACGCTTATAGGTTATGGGTTATAGATGTTTATTAGGTATTAGTAAATACAGATTAATAAGAATTTCATGTACAAATTTTAGTGCTGATCTTTTTAATTCTTTAGTGGAAGAAGAGGAGTCACTAAAAAATAAAATAAAAACCTCATAAGTTTCAGACTTCTTCAGATATTGATCAAAATTGAGTTTGTGAATACAGTGAGCCTAAAAGAGGCATTTTATTTTTTTCCCAGCTGTTCATATGAAAAGGTGGAGCGTCCTGAGATGTGCTGGTCTGATCATTGCTCTTACTCTGCTAATGAATTCCGGAGCTAAAGCTTGAACAAAGTTCCCCATTCCCTTAGTTCTGGGTTTTCTTGCATATAGAACATAGGGTGAAGTTGAACTATTGGAAATTCCTTATTGCTCTGAAAGAAAAATGTATAGAATTCCATAGAATTCTATAACATTGAGTGAAAATGTTTAGGGAAAAGAAAATCGGCATCAAGACAAACACTGGCTGTGACTTTTTGAGGCCTACATCAAGTAGCAGTGTATGAGATAGTTTTCATGAAGTTAGCTTCTAAGGTAATAAAATGACACCTAATCTGCTATGCATTTCACAGAAAAGTATGATGGTTATTTCTAAATGAAATTTGAAGACTTATATTTACATAAGAAAAAGCAGGAGGGAATTAAAAGAGTTATTAAGTTATTGCATGCTTGTAACATCACAAATAGTCATACCTACACATCAAAAATTTATCTAAGTAGAGAAACAAAAGGTTTGAAAACTGCTTGATCAGACACTATAGTGACCATTTCCCATCAGCTGTTTCTATTAATGGTACAAAATAGTGTACCCTATTGTCATATTTCATATGAGTATGTTAGAGACAGGGGTTGTTTATAGAAGGAATGATCAAATTGGTCTATACTCTTTTTTGAAAATTTATAACAAAATCTTCAATAAGTGAATATATGAAAATATGACTTAAAAAAACTTACAATACACAGGCCAGAAATCAAATACTCCCTTTGAATAATCATGTTAAGCCAATAAATAGGCATTGACCGAAAAACTACCAGAAAAGTCATTGGGGACTTATTTTCATAAATTGGGGAAATTTTTGAGCTCCAAATTAGAGCTCAGAATTGTTAAAAATTGTTAAAGATTGAAATCCTTTTATATTGAAAACTTTTGATCTTAGAAATAAAAAGGATATATTCAAAATCAAGTCTTATATAGAAGTTGTGAATACCATTTGGAGGTGTCTAAACCTGTAGTGCTATGGTAATAAAAGTGACATTTTTGTGTGATAAATGGATAGAAACATCACAGAAAGTGTTGCATAGGCAAAACTCAGTGAGCTGGAACAAGTGTAAAAGCTATTTAGCAAGAAAATTTGCGACTGGCACAGGTCTAAGAGAATGTTCTACTGTTCTGTTTTCCAAATGTGCTATACGGCTTTTGTTTGCTTGCTTTTTCTCTTTCAAGATCCAAATGTAATGAAAGTATACAAAGCATTGCTATGAAGTAATAAGTGCATACACTTAAAATTAGCAAATGAATATGCATAAATGCAAATAAGCATTGTCTTTCAACAGAGCTATGTTATAGTCATACACAAGCAGATAACTGATATTCTGCCTTCTCAAAACTTGTATAGAAACCAAGTGTAGTCATGAATCACACAAGAAAGATTGATCTACATTAGCTTCTTGTTGTCTTTTTTTCCTTCTCATTTTAACACCAAATAACCTGGATCCTCAGCTTGTTCACCAGTATAGATGTAAATTTCATAAACTTTTTCTGTGCTTGACAACTTGACCTCATTGAAGATTGGCAGAAAGAATGGTATCAGGATTGGGAGAGAAAATGCTCACATAGATAGGATACATAGAAGCTGTGTGTGTGTGTGTGTGTGTGTGTGTGTGTGTGTGTGTGTGTGTGTGATCAGCAAACAGACATGATGAGTGAATGGAATCTGTCAGTAGAATGGTTTTTTGACATTTTAGAAAAATTAGCTAAGAAAAAAAGGTAATTAGTGAACTGATTTAAAAGAATTGAACATTTTTAACAGATTAATTTCAGAATATTTAGTTGACATGTAAATTCTCTTTTAAAAGTAAAGATTTAATTCAGTAAAACAGACACATTAAAACACTAGCATCTCAGATATTCTTTTCAATGTCTGGGATTGATTTTATGAGTATGAAGGAAGGGCAATAATGATTGGTTATATGATTATAGGGAAGGGTGATAGTGATTGGTTAAACAAATATGGGGAAGGGGATAATGATTGAATATATGAATATGGGAAAAAGCAGTAGTGATTGGTTATATGATTATGGGAGAGGGGTAATCATAGAAACCTTTCTTGAAATTTTCTGAATTCATGATGTATAGAAGATAATTAAATTATCCAGAAAATAAAATTTTACTTTTTGTTATAAACAAATTGGGAAAATAATCTCTCTTTGTATCCCAAGAAATACACACATACACACACACAAAAAAAAACCCCAAAACACTCTTAGTGTCCACTTTTCTTCAAATCCTGTAGTGTTCATTCTTTAATTTAATAATTTGTTGGTAAAAACAACCCCCAAAACAGAAATATGTTTTCAGTGATTTAAGAATGAATATTATTGTATAAAATTAAAATTTATATTTTACAGAATAAAAGTTATCATAGAACTGATAATACAGCTTATATTCTTCGAGGTTTAGCTTACCATTTTTATATCTCTTTTTATATGTCTGAAACTTACTTAAGAGCAAGTTTATTCAAATTTTAAATAAATATACACATAGCCTTTTCAAGCAGAGAATAGATTGTTTTATTCATATTAAAATGAATCAGTGAAACAATCTAAAGAGAATATGTCTAAGAACATGTACATTTTCACAGGTTTCTTTAAGTCAATCCTGTTTCAGTTGCAAGCATGGGTGGATACAGGCTAACCTATTTCTAAATATATCATGTGCATTTTGCTTTTGAAATAAACTCCAATAAGAAAGTACAAATATTACCACATTTAGGTATTTAGCATGCAAATAATGTCATAGTTTGACTCTCCAAAGTAATGGAGCCAGAATTATTTTATAGTTGAAGCATATTAAAATCATTTGACACTTGTAATCAGGGTTTTAAAGATGCTTGTGCATACTTTTAAAATATTTCCTGCATCTGTGATTATTTTTACTTCTCCTTAGGCATAGTACTTTTTCCCCATCATCCCCCTGCCACACATACAGGGGGTAGAGAGATTTTAAGGTATATTCCCCACTCTATCTAAATAAGACAATCAGTTAAGCAATATAATTGTTCAATTTAATTAAAGCTTCTGACTGTAAAATTGAATATTGCATTTATTTCAAGAAATCTCACCATCTATCCTGTCATTAGCATCAGGTTATTTCTGTCAACTTTAAATTATCAGTGAAGGAAAATAAATAAATCTTGGACACATGTCAGGAATACTTGCCTAATCAAAGTAGAGTGAGCATTTTTAAATATTATGTTCTTTAGTGCCTCCAAGACTATTGATACAAATCAAAACATATTTTGTTAAGAAAATTTTGATGGTGAGAAATTGGGCAAAGAAAGAAAATCTTCTGTCACTGGAACATCCTGAATTATTCTACACTGCTCTCATGCCTCTTTGCATGTTTTCCTCACCATTTAATATTGCAGTTCTGGACAAGTAGGACTGCTGAAACAACCTCAATTTCTCTTATTCTTATAACTATTCTTATTTTTTATTATATTCTCCAACTGAGGAATGGTTTGAAAGCATCAGGAAAATACAAAAAGAAACTGAGCTGTTTTTTCATAAATAAATATATATGTATATATATATATTGTTTCAAATAATGCATAGAATTCTGAACCAGGAAAAGGAGAAAGGACACTAGAAAGAGGGCAGGGTAATTACTATTGTCACATATTGTTCTGCTTAGTACTTTTCATATGACAAATTTCCTTGTTTGAAAACATGACTTATCTAAAATACCCAGAATGGACTGTCACATAGTTCTTTAGTGTGACTTTTAGAGTTTGCAATAAAAAAATATTTGAAATAATAACGCCCCATGAAACAAGAGAGTAGCAAGTAGCATAGCAAATTGTGTGCAGTTTATAATAGCTTTTTTTTAAACAAAAGGCGAATTTCTATGGGGAACAAGACTAGAAGAAAATAGTTAAAATGCAGTTGTTTATGTTTGTTGAGATTGTAGATGATTTATTCTCATATTATTTATGTCTTATATTATACACATTGGATAAAATAAAAAATTGCAATGCTGGGTTTTTTTTTCAACAAAAAGACTATAAAACTATTTTTTCCTCATCTGGTAAAATGTAAGCAAACAGGAATGCCCTTTTCTAAAACCAGAATTAATGTTTCTCTAAATACATTTAGAAATGATTTGAGTAAAGGTTGGATTCTTGGAACACTTCATTTACAGTCTCTTAATTTGGAAATTATAAGCAAACATCATTCAGTATGTGCTGTACCAGAGATGGCTATGCTTAATATATAGGAATTCATTTGGTTACAAATTAAACTGTTATCTTATAAGAGTTTATTCTTGGGGAATTTTGAAGCATTATTTTACCAAAATTTCTTTTGTGCCACAAATAAAAATTTACATAAAGCTAAAGGTAATTATAAAAATACCAAAGTCTGTCTCAGGTATATATTAAAATATCATTAGTTTGCTGACAAAATTCTCTCTCCTTCAAATCACGTTTCTCAACCAATATTTAATAAACCAATAGTTTAAGGCAAATACTTTAAGTTATGCATGATAGAGATAACAGTAGTCCTATACCTAGGAAATTTGAAGTGATTAGATATATTTCTGATATTATTTTTCTCTAGAAGAAGCCTGTTATCTACCAATTAAGGTTTCTATAGAAAAACACTCAGCTCTAAATGGGATGTCTCCATCAAATCTCCCCTCAGAGCTCAGAAACTCCATGGAAGAGGAGGGAGAAAGAGTATATGAGCCACAGGGAATGGAGGACACCAAGAGAACAAAGCCTTCTAAGTCAACTTGAGCGAAGCTCATATTGACTCACAGAGACTGAAAGAGCAAACACAGGGTCTGCACAGGTCTGCACTAGGTCCTTTGTGTATATACTATGGCTTCCAGCTTAGTAATTCTATGGGATTCCTGAGTGTGTGAAAAAGTGGATCTTGTGCCTTCCCTTGGCTCTTATCCTTTTGTTGGTTTGTCTTGTCCAACTGCAGTGTGATAGTTTTTGTTTTATCTTATCATATATTATTTTGTCAACTTTTTAAAAGAATGAACGAGTGAAATGCTAGCCACTAGGGTAAAGGTTAACAATTGAACTGTTACTTATTCTTGCTGGGAGCGGGAAAACCAGTTATCTCCTATGGAGTACCTGTTCAAGGCAGGCCTTATGTTCAGATTTAGTTGACAAACATACAACTGGACCCCATAGGTCTTTTTGTGTGTGCTTTTATTTGACACATTTTTTTTCTCATTTCTTTTTGTGTTGTTTTAATTGTTTTCTTGGTTTGAGGGGTTTTGTTGTTGTATTGGTTTTTGTTTGTGTTTTTAGAAAACTTGAAGTTGGCTGTCAGGTGATGAGGAGAGGACCTTGAATGACTTGGTGAGGGGAAGAACATAATCAAAACATATTTAAATTTAAAATATCTTGACTAATGAAAGATATAATAAAGTAAATGATAGGGCTACAAGTGGGTGTTTTCAAATCTGTTTCCAAATTCTCTTTTGTTGCAGTTATATTTGCACTCTATTGAAATAAATGTAAAGAAAAAATAAATGATTGTCATATGTGATTTTAATTATACATATATCTACATATATTGCAATGAAATTTTAAAATCATACCAATTAATGTGTTTAGAACATGTTTATATGTCATTTAAAATTGACTTTCCAAACTGTATTTAGAAAACAGATGAAATATTGATGCAGAAAAGTCAATGAAACAGGTTTGAAGTTCAGTTGTGCATGCTTACCTAGCAATTTAAAAATTTTCATTTTGCTCCACTGAATAGTAAGGAAAATTTCTTTTTTTATTTCTTCACCTAATAATTGAGAACAAGTTAGGCAAAATGTATGACCCAAATGTCTTTGATCTCCTCATTCATCCTTTTCTGAAGAGGAAGGTAGGAATCAGATTCTTGATTTCTTCCCTTACAGAGGGGAAGATTACCCAGTTCTTATTCTGCTTCCCTGTCTCCTACTTGCCCCTGCCCTGTGTGAGCACCTCTGCATGTCATCTGCTGTAGTTGGTCTTTGTCTTGTGAAAATTTCATTGAGCTATAACATTAAACTCTAAATGTGTCCTTATATGTATTTGAGATTTGAAACATGCATTTTCATCAGTGACCATTTTTACTTAGTTATTTGTAATTATATAACCCATGTTAATTTAATTGTGGATGAACAGATAGTCTCTTGTTCAGAAAAACATAAGGATAGGAGACTTTATTCAAAGCATTTCCTGCATTGCTATTGCCCAAGAGGTAGAACAGTAGCACCGAGGATATGGATTTCTATTATGTGGAGAACAGTAACAAAATTGCACAGTTCCAAATTAGAATAAATCCTGAAAATACTAAACAAATACATTATTAATTCAGGTATATTCTCAGAATATTTCTAGAAGTGCTTTTCATTGCTTCCTTTTTCACAAAAATTATCAATAAACAGGAAATATTAAATCCACTTTTTATAGCCTTTTACAGATTATGCACAATGCTTTGTACAATTTTGCCAAACACCTTATAAATCATTGTCAGAACTGTGCTGAACAGTCATTTTGAATCACTCTATATGCAATTATTTTTTAATCAAATATTTCATCAATTATAAGATGCATTAATCTTTGCATGTGGATAAAAATAAGTCATCTAGTTCTAAAAATAGTGTTTCTTCTAAACCCTTTGCATGGTAATTTATGTTTACATGATTTTTCAGTTTTTTTCCTGTCAAGCAAAGGTTATTTTTCATGTAAGCAATAGATAGTTTTAACATCAATCT
The DNA here is from genome assembly GCA_907164525.1 of Lophiomys imhausi. Taxonomy (NCBI): domain Eukaryota; kingdom Metazoa; phylum Chordata; class Mammalia; order Rodentia; family Muridae; genus Lophiomys; species Lophiomys imhausi. Next base: position 4,139,203 of record CAJQZJ010032660.1, on the reverse strand, counting down.
TTACACTATGTAATCAAATGCATATCTATATTTACAATGCATTTAAGGGATGTACCAGCAGTTGTACATTTATTTCTCAATAGTATTTTGAATATAGGGTAAATCCTTTAAAAGAAGGGGCATTTTTGTGAAAAAATAGTACATATTTTTGTATCCTGCTCTAGCTGCTCCATTTCTTTGAGCCTTAGTGTAGATACACTGAATACTTCACTTGAAATGATATGACACAGTGCTTGCTAATGCATGTTTACTAATACTATTTTTAGATGAAGCGTTATTTTTGTAGAATAGCTTCTTAAAATGCTAATTATGTGCTGTGTTTTAAAAACAGGAAGCATTTATTGTTCAGAGTCTGCAATAAATATGTTCCCAGGATAAAATGCAATTTGGGTGCATATAGAAAGGATATAAGACTCATATCTTTATAGCTTTTGATCTTATTTCTTCTTAACTTTAATATTTTTAAACTTTATTATAAACTACATATGAACATGACATCACCATGAAACATCAAAATACACTTGTTATTTTCAGTTACTTATCTGTAACAACAGATCTCAGTACACAACCAACATTTATGCATTATTACAGAATATGTATATAATTTTATTCCTAAAATTTTGAAAAATAAATTATTATACTAAAAATCTATCATCAACAATTGCTATTTATTTTAAATGTGAAAGAATTGTTTTCTATAATGTTTAAAATACATTATTACTGAATATTTTTGTTTTTAGTAATTGAAAATAACACTTTATTTTAAAATTTCTCTATATATTTGCATTCTGTAATACAATATGATTTCATTTTCATCACACAATTATTAATTGCTTTTGTTATATTCCTCATTATTTGTGAATCACAGTCCTAACACTTGCCTTCCTAAAAATACCACATTCTGAAGCTCCAAACCAGAAATACCTATCTGCATGTGATATATTATCCCAAAGAAAAAGAACTCTGTTGTTTTCTCAATATTATCTAGAAATCTAGACATAATTATTTCTAAAAAATGTGTATTGTGTACATTCTCACATCCTTGTAGACTAGGGGCAATCTCATTTACAGAAGGGCCATTTCAATGCATCTTTCTACACAAAGACTCTCGTCATACTCTAAGAATGTGGGATTTCATTTTCCCCCCACGAAGACATTTTCACTCTGCATTTTCCAATTCTATAATGCAAACATGCACAGAGAGGTTAAATACAATTTTGGATATGCACTATCTGTGCAGAAGAACAGCACACATTTTGCCCAGCCTTCTCTGAATTTAACCCTCCGTTAACAGACATGTTTCAATGTGTACTTGAACATAATAAGCAGGGCCTCCCAAAAGAAAGTACATTGGCACAAAGATTTTTATAAAATATTACAAGTGATAGAAAATTACAAGTGATAGAAAATTACAATTTCGGGGGTGCGATCGAAAGCACTTAGTTCAACATATATTTCAACATTTTAATTTGGTGACTGAACCAGACCAAATCACAAATAGCAAATTGTAGTTAAAGCTAGCTTCTCCAATTCTCTAGCATTTTTGTTTCTATGTTCCTGATACATTCTTTCATTTCCCAACTCTTCTATTCCCAAGCATTTGTACCACAGGGAACTGACATCAATTGTTCTGATTCATGGCTTAGGAGGAGCAGCTGATTAATCCCTTGTCAGCTGGCTTGACCCTGCGTGGAAAATAGAATCTCTGAAGGCCCACTCACCAATATATCAGGAACAGGGTAGTGAGGGTAGTGTGGCTTGAATTGTTCTTAAATTCAAGGAAAGTTTAGGGCAATGTCAAGCAGCAATACTGCTCCTAGAAATGCTTCATAGGTATTCTGAGAGAGACAGGTCAGGAGCATATAAGGAAGAATTGAACAATTATAGCTTTGTTCCTTGGCACACAAATCTTATATTTGTGTCCTACATAAGGTACTTTATAATATCACTGCTTTCTTAGGCAGAATTATTGAACTTTGCATTTTGATGTGAATTTTAAGGAATTGTGAAACATGTCACTTCTTTCCTTCTTTGATGAGTATAGACACTTTGAACATAGAACACTAATTAGTACTTAGTATTAAATACTTGCAAATAACTCATATTTCTAGAATCATGTTTATGTAACAGTCAATTTTGAAGACCAAATACATGATAGAGCTTAAAACATAAACGATATGTTTTCAAAAATCAATTTAATTCTTAAAATGACAAAAGCCCTAAACTGCATGCATTACTACTTTTAATCAGAAAAAAAAATCTTAATATTGTAAATTGTGGTCGCAGAACTTATGATTAAAATACAGAGATGAAGTATAATCATGTCCATCTTTTCTTTTCCAAAGAGGACCATGATCTTAAATACACTAATATGTGAATTTTATTTACAACTATAAGGCAGATTGGAATATGAATGCAGCAACCTGAGAATCTGTCAAATGATGTGAAATCTTTAAATGTACAGGGGGTTTGAGATGCTGAGTACAGAGGACAAATTGAGTCTAACAATTAAAAGCTTTGCACAACTAGCAATAATACACATGAGAGAAAGAGACAGGGACAAAGACAGAGACAGAGAGAAAGACACAGAGAGACAGGGAGACAGAAACACACACAGAAAAACAGAGACCCAGAGAGAGAAACAAGAGACAGCAAGACAGAGAGTGACACGCTAGGATAACAATAGAAAGCTAAAATGTGCTGAAATCTTCCCTGTAAACTGAATAGTAGCACTTTCAGCGTTCCGTTTCTGTCATCCCCTGTAACCATCAAGTTGGGGTTCTGCTGCAGTCAGGTGCGCAGGCACAGAGCGCTTATGGTTGGCTGCATAGAATTCTGAGGAAAGACACATCTGTACCATTTTTTTTTCTTGGACAGTAATAAATAATACCTTCAGTACATTTAGATTTTCCCTGTATATATTAATGCAAACTATGCAGGGTTTTCTTGCTTATCCTCTTAAAATATAGGTTTAATTTTAAGTGCATCTTTCATTGTGAGAGTGCAATCCTTTGATCAAGTGACATTTGCATTTCAGTATGGGGAATGGTTTTATGCTCTTTTCATGTGCAGCACCTAACTACATGTATCATCTTGGTTTGTGCTAGTCACTATTTAAAATACTGGCTGGTAAGTGTGGCTTTGTGGACAGAATCCTTATGTACTGTGCAAAAGAAAATATAAAAGAACAAGTGAAAATTCAAAATAAATAGCTCCTTTGAATCAAACATAGTTTTAGCAAGACTATTTTAAATACTATATGCCTAGATAGAGCATGTTTTCATCTAAAATGTAGTAGCATCTGCAGATTGGCCAAATCTTATCATTTATTCTTTTTGTAAAAGAACAAACGGGATGGGTTTTAGGTGTTTCTTCATGCAAGTGCCTTCCACATCCATAGCATTAGAAATAATAATGAAATGAGCTGTAGTTAACCTTATGATACTCAAAAAGTTCTTAAATATGAGGCTGTGAAAATATGTTCTTTGAAGAATCAGCAAGCCTGTGGCATTGTCTGTGAAAATGAAATGAATTTATAAGGCCTCTGATGTGTGATCTTTATCAGGTTTGTAATGATTCCTGTTTTATAAGGTAACATATTTTTATCCCTGTTGCACAAAGAAATCTTCTGTTTTCCTTCGGAAAGCTGGCAGACAACCATTTTCCAACCTTGTCTGCTTAATTTATCTACATGTGGATATTAAAACTGTCTCATCTCAAAGGCCCACAAACACCTTGTCAATAAAGTAGTAAATTAAACACTGGCATAAAAACATCACTCTAAATTTTCTCATTAGCAGCAGACTATTTTTGCCACTTTCAGTCTTACAGTTTTAACATTTTATAAATTTCTACTAAGATAAGATTTGAGTTTGTTGAAAAATAATTAGACATTGAGTTATGTCATTCATTTTATTTTTTAAAGAATGATTTAAATACAGTATGTGTTTCATATGAAGCATCAGCCTTATTTGCTAGATTTTACATGGCACTTTTTAAATCGGGTAAGTTTACATTTTACATTATTGTGTTCACATTCCTCACCAACCAAAGCTAAGTGGAACACAAATCACATATCTCACAGCCAGGGAATTTGTTTTGCAATGTTAGAAATATAATATTGGAGAGCCTTTCTGTGTCCTGACTAATTGATGGTTCTAGCTTTTCACCATTTTCTCAGCAAGGCAGCATGTAGTAGCTACAAAGGAGGAGATACTTCTTTGGAATTACTGCTTGGAAGATGCTGTTTGCAAGCTTATGTGCTTCAGTGTTATGTTCATAAGCAGGAAAATATTTATTTCTGCATATCTGCTAGCCTGGACGAATCAAGGTGACAGTCCATGGTTAACTCTGTCAGGCCCTTTGTCCTAGTGCTGCTGTGAATGGAAGTACAATGGGAGCAAAGTGAATATATAACAGTCCAGCTGCCTTGTTGTGACAGCCTTCGTAGCAGTGTGTCAGTTCATGTTTGTGTACCAGTAACCAGTCCATATGATGACAATGCAAATTGTGTAAAGTCTCCGAGCAGATAACAAATCAAGCTGGGGCCTGAGGTACAGTGAAAAGAGGAAAGGAGAGTTTGGACACATGTCTTAGGAAAATAATGACCCATGAAAGGTTATATTTTTGGTACAGTGATTATTTTCAATCTCAGGATCCTTATCCAAATTCTGGCAAGTGTTTCATGGACACAGGTAGGCACTTTACTTAAATCGATCTTATCATATCTGTGTGCAAGTTTCTGCATTAATGTTATTTTCTGAGCTGTTTATATTTCATTTACTCATGCAATTAATCATCTTTACTGTGTTGATGCTACTGGTGTCAGCAGTGTGCCTTAATTAAATTTGAAATTATAGTACAGTAAAATAAATATAGGCTACAACTAGCCAGGCCAAATTAAATGCTGTGGTCTATTTCTTACCCATGGTGTTTTCCAATTTAAGTGTTCATTTGAAAGGTTACTTTTCAGACGAAAATCAATTTTCTCTCTTTTTTTCTTAAATTTCATTTTTGCTAAACTAGAATAGTTCTCTTTTAATATGTATCTTATTTCTCTTTATCATAGCTAGTCCCAGCTTTATGAATACAATGTGATCCATAATTATTGCATTACCTCTTATCTTTTTCTCCTCAGATGCTAGAGTTTCTTTAAGAAATGTTTTTGCCCCTTAATACTTTTCCTATTTCCCTCTGGTATTTGCCTGATCCTGACCTCCATTTTGTTTCAGGCTGGTAATCAAGCAATTAGCCTACAAAATGGAGGACCTTGATCTGCTCTATATACTACCTTAGACTTTTGGTTTTACCTGTATGAAACCTCAGGTAGAACACTTTACTGCTGGTTTGTGAAACTGACTTCTGAAGAGTGTTACACTCAGTTAGGAGAGACCATAGGAGCTCAAGATTCTTAGGTGATATCACTACAGAACTGTTCTAAAAGCAAGACATGCACACTTCTGGTCTTCTTACTAATGAGAGTAAAAATATAAGCTCCTTATTAAAAACATTCCAAAGGTAAAGCATAAAACTACAAAATACTACTGACCTCATTTCTTTAAATGTTTATTGTCTTGTGCAGCACAATGTTCTCCAAACAATTTCTACCATGTCTAGCAAGGTCACAGTCCTGATCTTCCTACTGAGGAGAGTAAAATTTAAGCTCCTTATTAAAACAAAAATTCCAAAGATAAAGCATAAAACTTCAAAACACTACTGACCTCATTTCTTTAAATGTTTATGTCTTGTGCAGTACAATGTTCCCCAAACAATTCCTACCATGTCTAGCAAGGTGTGTGAAGAGAAATCTTATCACACACGTCATTATACATACAACACAGGGTTTGAATCCTGCAAAAATTGCCCATAAAACGCAGCATAAGGCTTGTGTGTAAAAAAGCACATGATCGTTTCTTTTCCTTTTTAATGCAGTGCTGCCTTGTCTGCACTTTTTGAAATTGCATATTTATCAGTTCATGAATTATTCAACAGACTAGAAAATGCTGGGAGGGGGCTATGCTAGAAGGATGAGGAAGAAGTACACATACACAAACACATATATATTCTTAGAATACTTGGGAGGTGCTTTTCACCTGAATTCTAGCAATTGTGCTAATGCACCGTGTAGTTTGGATTTTTATTCCTGTGGGTTGTGTTGACATCCAGTATTGTATATTTTGACATGCAAGAAGGGTTGTGCTATGTCATCTGTGTGTTTTAGGGTGGATTTGAAGAGTACAGTTTATTTAAAATTAAAAGTAATTGGGATTACAATGAATTGCATATATCAAAAACTTCTAAAATGTAGAGTATTGAATAAATATTCATTTTGTCAGCCTTGATTGTTGTCAAAAAGAGCTGATGGATTAAGGATTAATGAAATGTTTCATAAATTAGAAATGAAACCCTTCGCCGAATGTCCAAAGTAGGAAGCAAACATGACTTAAGCTAGAGATTCAGCTGGTGAAATAGTCCATTCTCAAAACCAGATTTTTCTCTGCCCTTTTGTATGCTGACTGAGAGCATATATTCAGTTTCTCATTAAATAAACCATGTTGATAGTTTTGTTGTATAAAATAATAATAATAATAATAATAATAATAATGGAAAAGAGAAACACCAACAAGGTGGAAATTATTTTCATTAGTTCATTAATGAGCAGAAACACTTTAGAAGGCAAAGCAACATCAAATACAGTGTGAGATTAAAAACCTGTGCTTCTGAGGTATTTTGTTGGATGTTTTCTGTGTTTGATGCTAGTACATAGGTTTTGTAAGATTAAAGACAACCACTTGACAGCAGCTATCTTTGTATTGTTCTCCACAATACAACCTTTTGATAGAAACCAAAATCTCCAAATCTAGCCTTCCCTGTTAAAGAAGAACTGATAGTCTGTGAAAGTCCCCACACAATTTCCTGTGTAAGATATATGAGTCACAAGAGTATGTCAGCCTACAATAAAAGTAGAGTTTGTGATCCACACATCTTTGAAACAAACAAACAAACAAACAAAAATATTCTACAAAGGAAAAACTCATACTTATGTGTTATGTATGAAATGCGGTGTTTAATACCTGAAAATCCAGACCTGGTATAAGCAAGTTAAAGTTGAAGGAGTAACTTCCCTTTCTTTCTTTCCTGCTCTATTCATTAGGATTTATCACCTTTTCTGCATGGTTGTTCTGAACACTTACCTGAAGTGCCTTCTTTCTATTGGCCAGAGATATATAATTTAAAAGTAGGCTAGGAGAGTGCATAAAAATGTTTAGCCTAATCACTCCCTAATGACAGCGACTTATGCCCTCAGTGCAGTCGATTTGTTTCCTGGGTTTTAAAAGTAGATTATTTCCATGGTGGAGGCTTAGTATAAGCTGCTGAGAAACCACAAGCACCGCACTTCAGCCTGAGTTTGGGAAGTCCGCCAAGGGTAATCTGATTAAAAGGGCATTTTTTACATCATTGTGCTGCTTTGGAAACTGCACAGCCCAATACAGTGGGAGCTAAAAAATGCTTTCTAAACACTATCTGGTTTTCTTGATCAAAATTAAAAGCTTGATGATTTCCTTCAACCTGAGTATAATGGATAAACATGTGCTTAGTAATACAGCTGTTACACAAAGCAAGTGATTTCATTTTAATTCAATGCTGATTTTGGTAACTTCTCTGATTCACTTTTGGTCACATGAACTTGTATCATCCACGTACTACTCTTGCTTTATGGATAAGAATGAAGACAATGTATCTCTAGTTTAGCTCTGATTCTGTTACCTACAGGCATATGCATTTTGCTCTGCTTATGAGCAAATAGTCACTTGTGGTCTGCACTGAGAATCAGAAAGTTATGGTTGTTTGAGAAATTTGGCAGCTGTAAGTTGTTAAAAGGTAATTATTGTGCCTGAAATCTTTGGTGGCTTTTGAAAGATAGAATATAATACTAATTAAATATGTCATGTTTGCACACAGCTGAATACAATCAAGAGTCTTTCTTGTCTTATTTTTGAGGCATTTCCATACTCTTCCATGGTGTCTACCTATGGAACTAATGGCATAATTAAAGTGGTTCTCTTTATCCTCACAACATTAGAGTACAATGAACAGGAAGTTTACAAGATTCTTTATCCATGTAAATAGTACAATGCTACATTCTTTCATTATTAGTGCAGATTTTCTACAAAGAATGTTTGTTTTGTGTCACTTCTTCGGGGCAGGTCTCTAATGAATCATATTCACTTGTTGTCTACTGGAAGACAATGTTTGTTTCTGCCTTCTTCCAAACAAATCAAAGATTTTAAAATAAATGAAACATTGTAATCTAATACTATGACTTGTTTTTGAAGTGAACAACACAATATATTTTCATTGTATGTGCTACTGTTTGACAAATGTGCCAAAGGCAGGAAAAGGATGTCTATGAATCTGCCCTTTCCTAGCCCATTTCCTCACAGGGAACAACTTGGCAGAACATGTGAACCTCACACATAGCCTAAAACCAAGGTTCAACAGTCCAAGAGGAAGCAACAATATTCCTTTACCAAACAGGGTGCATGCTGGTGAACTAAAGTGATTTTTCTTTCCTTAAATATTCCCCCAAGGGCCAATCCAAAGTTTATATTGTCAAAATAAGTGTGTCCATGAATTGATACACTTTTCATGCATGTATTTACATATTAAACTATCCCTATTATATAATATAGCTTTCTTAAGATTTAATGTCACTCTAAAATATGTTTAACTATCATAAATGATGCACTTCTGAATCCAGTGGTCTTCCTGACAATAAATCCTCAAGCACATTTTTCTCAGTAAATGCTTAAAAAGTGATGGCAAAAAACGTGGTTTTCCTAAAATTCACTTTATAACTTAAGGTAGCATGAGAAGGTTCTGTAAAAACCTCCATTGAAAAGAGAAACCCAGTACCACTGCTACTGCAGACTGAATCTGGACTTATGCAACAGTAAACATTTGCAATTGTTTATTAAGGATTACAGCTTTCCTATTGAACCACCTTTAACTCCCAGGGAACACTGAGTCACAGTGGCTCCAGAGGTATGCAACAGAGGAGGTTCAGTGTCAAAATATGATGTTTCTATAGGATTGTGCTTTGGGACAGGGTTGAGTTCACATCATAGCAAAACCCCTCTCTGTGACAGTGAGGTTTCAATATGTATTTAGAGTGCTAATCATGGTCTTTCTTCCTCTTGCAGAACAGGATGGCTAATTTGACTTAGGCACATTTTTATATGAACAACTCAGCATTATATGATTGAAGATTTTTTAATAGTAGCACTACTGTCAGCTTGTAGGGCAGAAACAGTGCTTCAGTGTGCCAAAAAAACCCAAAAACATATCCCTGTGATCAGAGACAAAAGGAAATGATTTGATTCTGGAGAGTTACAAGCAAGAGTGGAGAGGTGTAGCTTCTTTCTCTGCATTACACATGCTATTTCAGAAGTCATCCTTTGAAAGTCTTCTAGTGAAAAATTGGCTATGAAAGACTATAACTCTGCATATCTATATAGCCCTTTTGTAGCACTAGTAATGGTTGTGAACAAATTTTGCACTTTGAAGTTCAAAGGCATATATTTTTAATTTAGATTTTGGATATTGCTTTAAGAATTTTGAATTTTTTGCCACTTAAAATGAGATATTCTCATCAGGAAGATGTCCTGCTGTTCTAGGAAGGGGGGGGGGACACAATTTAAAAAAAAATCTTGATAATCAAGGCTACCTGTGATCTTGGCCTACTTTCTAGAGCACAAAGACATAGAGAAAAGCTGTGCTCCACACCAGAGCAAATTTCTCTGATCCACAAGATAGTTCAGCCTCTTCCCATTAAGAAAAGAAGAGCCTCACCAATGCAGGGTCAGCTGGTTTCTGTTCCTTCCTTGAAAAAAAAAAAAGATGTGGTTGCTATTTAACACAAAGCCCCATGACCTTAGTACAGTGGCTGCTTTGAAACACCAATTTATTTAATGATGCAAATTACAAACAGAGGGAAAACATCAGAAGAATCTGTCTGGAAATTAGTTTGTTTGACTGAAAATTTGCAAGCTTATTCAGACTTGCAGGATTCAGATTTTCTCTGCAGAAGCCTGGTGTAGACCTTTGGGTCTCTTTCCATGATCACAGTACTCAGAAGAACCTCTGGGAATGCTGGAAGTAAGAGAGGGAAGCTTGATTCTATCTGGACATTTGTAACAACCAAATGCCTTATTGGATTTTATTAATCACCTTATGTTTCTAAGGAACCATTCATGTGATAAGTTTGTGCAAAGTCAACAGGGAAAATGTGAGTTAAGTTATTGGTATATTTAATAATTCTTAAGATGCTGACTGTAACTATTCTTTGGGCTTAAAGGGTGATGCTGAGTTACCAGTGTAGGTGCAGGAGTATATTTTGCTTTGGTTTGAGGATATGCTGTGGTAGCACCATGACCCAGTTCATGCAGAGAGAACCCTTGTAAACACTGAATCTAGTCAAAGACTTCAAAGACTACTTAAAACACAAACCTATGATAGTTATGAATAATTCTGAAATTCTGAAGGTCAGACAACTGTGCCATATAGAGATGATAGTATTAGGTCATCAGGACCTATAATAAAACAGTGATTCTAAAATTAAGAGAAAAGATTCAACCACATTAAAACTGTAGTATTACCTTCTAAGGGCAGCAAAGAAGCCCTTAGGAAGGACTTTGAACAGCTTTAGAAATATTTGTGATTTGATATTTTTATAGATTAATAGGATGACTATGCTTGTTTGTTTATAATATCAAAGCAGAAGTCCTTAACCCTTAACTGTTTGCAATGTACACCTTCTGCTGAATGCCTGACCATGCAGTCAAACTCTGCATCTGACGAAGAAAAGCAGCAGACATAAATGTTGACAATCAATGCACCACAAGCTTTAACTTCAAAAGTGATTGTTAAGTGATAGGTGTATAGTAAATACATAAAAAAGACTTATATCCTATGAACAATAAGGTATTCATCAAGAAATATAGTAGTTCACAAAATGACTAGATGCCTTCTAATGGGATAGATGCAGTGGAAAGGAATGTATTACTACTGTCTGTGTATCACAGTAAAGTAATATTGATTGTTTTAGGCAGATCTTATCAAAAATAAATAATATCTTTCTGGTACTCTTTTATTTTAAGCAGTAGAATGCATTATTATTTGTTATTACAGACTTTAAATTTTAATGAAAATCTTTGGTATTATTTTCTCAGTTTCTATTGAGAAATCTGACAGTTCATAAATATGTCAAATTTAGATATTGGGGACATATTTTAATTCCTGACTTTTCATGATAACTTATCTTTGCAACTACTTTTAAACATGAGATTACTTTGTAATTTGATCTCCATTAAATTTTAAAACTAAGTTTTTTAGTGATGAAATAGACTTAAAGTTGGCACAGAATACCAATAGCACAATGTATCCTACTTATTTAATTGTGATATTCCATTCTATCACAATCAGATTAATGGTAATTCTATATTTATATAATAGATACTGTTGTTAGTGTTCTGCTATGCTTTGAATAAAATTCATTGGCTATCATTATCTTATAAAATACTTTCAAATTAACCTCATAAATTATGTGTCAAAAATGTTGAGGGGCTGGAGAGATGGCTCAGCGGTTAAGAGCAATGACTGCTCTTCCACAGGACCCAGGTTCAAATCCCAGCACCCACATGGCAGTTCACAGCTGTCTTTAATTGCTGGGCATGGTGACACATGCCTTTAATCCCAGCACTCGGGAGGCAGAGAAACCCTGTCTTGTAAAATCTAAAAAACAAAAACCAAAAAAACAAGCAAAACCAAAACAAAACCAAAAACATGTTGTTGATATCTGCAGTCTTTGCTTAACTGGCATTTAGTATTTTGTTTACTTACATATTTAAATTGATGGAAAGGCAAGAGAACAGGGGTTTTCAAAGAAACTGAGTTTTAAAACGGTTATTATGAAGTCTCTAACTTCCTCTTCTGAATATGCTCTTTTGTTTGTCCAGGGTATATATTCCAGTGGCATCTGGTTCCATTTTGTTACAAATGTGATAAACATCTAGTCTCAAAGCAGTTGTTTAAAGTATTCTTTGTCATTATAAAAATATGTTCAGCAGTAGAAATCTTTTCTAATACCATTTGGGTACTAAAAAATCATATAGTAGCACTCAAATTTGGTTCTTGATAATACACAATTTCTATTTTGTAGTCCTAGCAATTTCCTGCAAATGTTCCACCTCCAGATAGAAGTTACGTGAGATTGTCCATCTCTGTTCTTTCCCCTCCATTTACTCTAGGTTCTGTCTCCAGTTTTGTGCATTGGGAGAACTGAGAAGTAGCTTGCTGTTCATGCTGTCTGCATTGAGCTATTGTTTCAAGCTTATGTGTTCTCCCGGGGAAAAATTCTTAAGCTTATCATCGAATGGTTATGCCAAAGAGGTAGAAGGAAACAAACTGACATTCACAGCAGTTAATGTGCTTTTATCATTTTTCTATTTTGTTTGCCTCAATCCTCCCTTCATGTTTCATAAATGAAGCCCCCAACCCTGTGATCTGAAAATATTAGGTACATGAGGTCTGCTTAATTAACTGAGTTAATTCTGAAGCACAATATATTTTCACACTCAGTTCTTGATATTAATGTAAATTATACTGTGCTGCATATAAAAAGATTGTAAAATGTAGTACATATGTAATTAGCACATGTACATATTAGGATATATTGTTAATGTACTAATATATGTACATTAAATCCGTTAATACTACTGTAGATGGCAAATGAATGTATTGGTTCGTTTCATTTCAAATTCGTCTGTGTAAACTAAAAATGCATGTGGCTTATAGACAGGAAGTACATTTTACAACATGGAAAAATATTTCCATAGGAGATCATAAAAACAGTGGGTTTTTAATTCCCCTTTGACAGATTGAGTGAAACCTCCTCCGAGGTGGAAGGTGGGAGGAGGGGCGTGTTCTCTGTGTAAGGGCATGGTGCTGATGGAGCGAGCGGGCTTTTCTGCAGCAAGATGCACATACATTCTGACCTTAGGCTGTGGACAGCTCTTGTGCGGAGAAATAGCTGCTAGCCACAGTTCCTTCGCACCCCGCCCCCATCTGCTCCTTGCATGCCAATGATCTGGGCTCTGGGTGTCAGCTGCAGGGCTTCAGTATCCGCAGCGGGAGGCTACAGGAAGGCTACAGGAAGGACTGAGTGAGAATGGGGGCGGGAGAGCGCTGCCATGTACAGGAGAGGCAAGGAAGTAGGGGCGGATGGCTGAAGAATATCTCTTTTCACATCTCACTGGATCTCAAAGCCGAAGATAGGGGCACCTGCTTAAAAACAAAAAAAATTGCTTAACCACAGACCTTTTAAAGCAACGAAGACTGTAGGTATCACATGCCTGCAAGACTTCCCTTGTCAAAGGCCCAGTGGCTTTAGAAGAGTCTCTGTTTTATTTATTTATTTATTTATTTATTTATTTATTTATTTATTTATTTATTTATTTAGTAAAGAAAGCTTCCACATGTTTATTTATTCTACTACCATCACTAGGTCATTTGTGCTCCCAGCACACTCTCTGGTCATTACACAAAAGTAAATACTAACAACAGGAATGGGACTGTGGAACTGCCTTACCCATATGCAAAATTAATGCTTTCCTTTCTTCAGGGACAATGGCAGTTCAAGAGGCCTCTATAAAATATATTGCAGAAATATAAAATGAAACCTTTCTGAGGTTGACATTCTCTTCATTCTAAAAATTAAACATTTAGCTAGTAGTTCTTCAAGAAAGAAAATACTAGACATTAGACATGTTAGTCAAATATATTAAACACTTTAGTGAAACGAATTCTGTATATTCCACAATTTTAACTTTGCATCCTGAGCCTTTCTGAGTAAGAAGTCTCACTTAGCATTCTCCCATTTTCTGAGTGTAGACTTACTCCAAGGCACTGAACACATAAAATATATGCTTACACCCTTCATAAAAAAGATTGGATGTGAGGCAGACAGCCAGAGGATTTGGCAAAGGTGAAAACATATCTTAACCTATCCCAAATTCTCATTTTGAACATGTAAAATTTCAGTCACTGAAAATAAATAAATAAATAATTAAACAAACAAACAAACAAACAAATAGATAGATAGATAAATAAATAAATAAATAGATAGATAGATAGACAGATAAATAAATAAATAAATAGATAGATAGATAAATAAATAAATAAATAAATAAATAATTTTAATTATGTGTAGTTCAGTACATTCTCCACAGAACTGGTACCAGAAATAGCTTAAGGACAAACTGTCTTAGGTTTTATTTTTACTGGATCTGTAGGTAAAACTGCCAAAACTGTCACTTAAAATGCTGTGTGCAACCAGATTTTGGAGTCCTCATTTCTGGTTCAGAACTTTGAAATTAGCAGCCAAATGTTTGGATACTCACTTGTTCACTTGTACAGACAAAAATGCCAGGATGGCCCAAAGCACTTCTCCTAAATGGAAGCAGAAAAAAAAAATTACAGACAGAATGGAGAGAGGAACAATGGTGGGGAGGAGGACATTAAAAATGTGTCTCAGTTTGACCCACTTTAGAAATTTCCTTTCCATCTCACTATATTTACAGAGACAATGTCAGCATCTTTCTGAGAACCTCTGGCATCATCACCTGGATGGTTCTTGGCATTGTTGGATCAATCCACCTCTTTTTTGCTTGGACCATGGGGTGCATTATGCTGCAGCTAATGTTGATGTAACAACCATATTAGAAGGGGAATGAGCTCTGGGATAGCTCCTATTTGTCACTGCCTTTCCCAAATCACTGGCTCAAAGGCACTGGGACCACCTTCCCCCGGCCCTGCCCCACAAAAAAAGGAACAAGACTCTGAACATTTCTTGTTGTTCTCTGGGTTACTTTGGTGGAGAAAGATCACCATGGTCTGATTTAGTGTTTTCAAATAAGTGTGCCCTTTGCCGCTGCTCTCTATTGAAAGACAACACAGCACAAGCAGAGAGTTCAGCTTGGCCACTATTAGAACACAAGTGAGGCTTTGTCAGGCCACAAGTGATTACTTGAACAAGTGCCAATGAAGAAACCAAACATTAGAGCTGGGTGCTCCAGGCACTCAAGACAAAGGGTCAATTGACTTTACTCATTAGTTTTTGTGCCAAATATGTAAACACAGTTTCCTCTCTATCTTTGATGCTCAGAACATGCCAGCTTGTTAACATCTTGGGTGGTACTGTGGTTTATGAGGCTGTAAAGACTACAATGTTGACCTGGACATTAGAAAACAGTATTTTTTTTCTATTTTTTAAATAATAAAAGAAGGGTATTTGTGGTAGTTTTCAACATTATTAGTAGTCTTGATTCACACAAAATGATCTAAAAGTGAGCTAGATATAAAAAGAAAGAGAGGAAATGGTGGGAGAGACAGAAGAAAAGGGAGAGTAAAAAGAGAAGGGACTAGGGAGGAAAGGACAGCTGTGTCTTTTACTCAAGTCTGTTATAAAAGTTCCCAAAGTGAAAGGGATACCAAGCCCTGATGCTTCTTATATCAGGGATGCATCTGTCTCTGACTTCACCAAGAGTACTTACATTCAGATCTTACATCAGAGCCTCCTCTATTTCTTGTCTCTCTCCATTTTCTTTCTACTTTGTCTATTTATCATTTACATCTGTATTTTTTCATAATTCTCAGGCCAGAAGAAGTAGGTGTCTACAAATACATTGCTATTTGTGTTGTTCCATAGAAAACATTGAACTCAAAATTCTGTCCGCAATAAGGCTGACAGGAAACAGCATTAGCTCCGTGGTCAGTGAGTCTTTGACTCCAGGAAACAACTATATCAACTTCTTCCATGCAAAATAATTTTCAGCTATGTAAATGGCCAACATTGAAGTGTAATAGCATAGCATATTGTAAGGCAATTAAATTATATAAGTCCATTTTGTTATATCTGTCAATATTAAAATTCATGTTTTCTTTGCATGAGGAATTCTACTTGTAAGAATATATTATACAAACAGAGCCATAACATTACTTATAATTATAAAAGAGTTGAGGGTGAACTTCATAAAAATTAGGCACCAGTTGAATAAATCATGGTTGATCCATAAAAGGAAAAACTATGTATTGTTAAAAAGAATGACATATATATCAAAGTAGAATAACCCACAGTTTAGATTATTTTCTGTATCAAATGACAGAGCATCAAGAGTTTGCATATATGTATGTAATTGAAATTTAAATAATAGACCTTCATAGAAATGTTAGATTAATATCAGGTATGCCTAATGTAATATACTCACAGTTCATTCCTGAATTAGTAAATAATTGCTAATAAAGTCACATGAATGGACAATTAAGTTCATAGAATCAGATAAGGAGGGAAGTTATATTTTACTGTATCATGTTTGTACTTTTTCAAATTTTATAATTATTATATCTCTTACTGTAATAAAATAAAATGCCTCATTTAAATTGTTTCTTGTAAGCTATATGTGAATACTAAGACCATTACTAAGTTATTTTCACCCTAAATATAATGTAAGCAGGGCAGACCAACAGGGGATTAGGACTGAGTATTGACACATTTTTGTTATGAAGGAGGAAAATATTTGGGGTCAAGAAAGTGAAATACTAACCAGGGAGTACAATATCTGGAGAATGAATATCTGGAGGCAGTGTAGGAGATTCTGGATCTCTGATGAATTAGGTGCTATGGGATGAGCAAGCCATAGAAGAAGAATCCTTACAAGCAGAAAATGAGAAATGTGAAAGCCAAGTAAGCTCAAGGCAATTTGATATATTGCTACCCTTTTTCCGAAAACTAATAGAGGGCTTTGTGGGGTCCCAGGAACATCCCTAACTTTCAGTAAGTTTAGTATTGGGAGGTGCATTAACTCTCCTGTACCACTAGGGTACTGTTTAATACTGTGTTCTATCATTGTAGCCAATGGACTAGAAAGAGATTATTTCAAAATAATGACACCCCAGAGGCCTGGAAGAGTTAATGTTTCTCTTAAGTGACTGACTTTCCATTAGGGATTTATTTAGCCTCTAGGGAAGATGGAATTTGTTCCCACAAAAGCACCGTGTTTGGGAGATAATAGCTGTGAGGTAGAGCATGGGATAGTCCAAGTTTCTCTTGACTTTTTTCAGATTCATGCTGCTATCTAGGTCAGCCTTTAGTATCTCTTTGTTCCAGCACAATTAGGAAAAGGGCCACAGTCCTGTATTTGATTCAAGTCCAGGTATGACATATTAGATGCTAAGAAAGCAACTATCTAGGAAATGGGGAAATAATTCAATGGGTAAAGTGTGTGCTGTGGAAATATTGAGACCTAACATTAGATCCCTAGCACAAGCAAAAAAAAAGCTGACCAGGGCAGCAAGACTATAACTACAAAGTGGAGAGGCAGGAGGACTCAGGAATTTTTCTAGTGAAATTGTTCCCCATATTTAGGTTAAAGACCATGCAGATAAAAGAATAATTAATAAAACTTTCAACAGCACCAATGACATGAAGAATCCATAGTCACAATTTTTGGTACAGATTAAGTGAGGTTAAATTAAGAGGGGATTAGTAAAATGAATACAAACAAAAAGAAAAAGAAGATATTTAAGTCTCCAGAGAAAAAGACAGCAAAATAATGAGTAAAAACCTTAATATTAACAGAAAAGAACAAGTCAAAACAAGGTGGCAAAAAATTGACAATCCTAGACTTTGTATAAAACTAGTAAAATATTGGAATGAAAAAGTTAACAGTGTTATAAAGGTCATTTTCTTCTTCTTGACTAAGTTAATTGATAATTAGTATTAAAATATTTAGCAATATTATTTAGGGGAATTAATTATTTTGTTTATGTGTGTGCTCCAGGATTATATTGGATTCTGAGAATGTTAGTTCAATCCTGCTGCAATTTGCTTATCCAGAGAATTCAACTACTGAAAAAACTTATGTTGCTAAACACTCAAACAGTCAAGTTTCAAGTGTGAGTGTTTCCCTATGTTTCTGAAGAGATAGTCATGACTGATCTAGACAGTTCTGCAGAGCAAGCTTCAGTATGAAATTTACTGTGACAAATTTTTGTCTAAAGTTTCAGAGTTTCTCAAATATGAAATGATGATGTAATGATAAATTAAAAATCCCAGAAAATATTCATATGTACCACTCTGTAGTAAAGTTTATCCATTAATGTAGGCATTCTAGCAAGTAGGTCTGTTCCCATTCCTGCCTGATCCAACTGAGAAATTTGGAGGCACCACAGAGTAAATCCACAGCTTCACAGTTGACCAGCAGCAGAGCAAGAGCTCAAATTCAGGTATTTAGCATCAATGTCTATGTTTCTTATAATGTATATAATTAAAAAATATAACAAAAGTTATATGTGGCTATAAATTGTTCTATGACTTTTTATGACTTTATTTTCTTTCCATAAAAATACATTACTAAAGCAGAGAACAATAATTCTGTCTGTAGCCACCTCTTTCCCATTGAGTTTTATTTCTGCTAGATCTCACAGTCCTGCGCCATAACTTCTCACTGGCTATTACATACTAAGGATGAGTTAACTGAATGCATCCTAAGTGTTATGCACCAAAGAAGTAAAAGTGGCTTGTATGTTCTGGTCTTCAATTTGCTGAATCCTGAAAATTACAGGGATACTCAGGTTTGTAGAGTTTGTCTCTTCTGGTGTGGAGAATACTCACTTGATGGACACTTGACATTTTGGAACTCTCTTTAATTTCAGTATTTCTAGTGCATTCATTTTTACTTCTACCTTCCAACTGAACTACTAATGAGTCATGAACATACTTTACTATAAAGAACAGCTCCAGTGAAAATTATAAGAAAATCTTAGGTATAACAACTGTTCTCCCAAGAATATTAGCTCTATGCTCTTGAACTTGTCTGCCTCCAAACAGAAAGCCAATGTCCTTGTGCCAACAAATTACTCACTCTATTGTTGTCCATTACAGCATAGAAACAGAGAACGAGATGTGTGTGTGTGTGTGCGTGTGTGTGCGTGTGTGTGTGCGTGTGTGTGTGCGTGTGTGTGTGCGTGTGTGTGTGTGTG
>CAJQZJ010032660.1:4095327-4119705 GCA_907164525.1 Lophiomys imhausi | reverse complement strand
AAAGTTTTATTTATTATGATAATGTCATTAAAATTTAATTAATAGTTGCATAATATTTTGTTTATACTTTGCTTGTCATGTCCTTTATTCATTTTAAATACTCAGAGAGAAATACCAGCAAAGTACTATGTACCATTATGTTCTCAGAATTTAAAAATGAATAAAATGTAATTTGTGATCTCAAATAATGTACATATATTTCAGAGACAAATATATACTAAGAAAATACCACCAAAATTTGTAGTACTGTGTTATTTGAGCTACTATAACAAAAAAATGCTATATGCTGGTGACTTAGTAACAAGGGAACTTTGTTTTCACAGTTCTGCATGCTGAGTGTCTAACACTGCACCAAAATTATCACTTCTGGTGAGAGTTTTCTCTGGTTTCAGTCTGCTGATATATCTGAGTGGTGGAGAGCAAGATAGCTCCCTGGATGCATAGTATAAGGGCATTGATCCCTTTCAGAAAGTACTGTCCTTGTATCCTTCTTACTTGTCTAAATTCCACATTCTACGAACACACTATGGATTCAGATTCCCATATAGGAATATGGAGGAGACATAAAGATCTTTTTCAGAGTAGATGAAGTGAATTTTGGAAATCAGAAATGGCTGTTCACTTTTGCTAATCAAACTTAGAAAATGCCACATTTTAAAAAAGTAAAAAGGCCCCGTTTCTCTGACAGACATTGATTGTAGAGCAGGAATTATAAAGACTTACCTACCCTGTCTTGGCAGAGCTAGGCTGTCGACTTACCTGCTTCCAAGTTTTGTCCTTTTTGGATAGCAATCTGTCTACAGTTGAAGCAAGGGGTTTTTCTTGTCAAGAGAAAGGCTTACCACCAATTCAATCATCTCCCACTGGAGATTCTTCGATGCTCATCTTCTACTTGGAGTAGAATAGGGGGGTGCTGTCAGGAGCTGACATGTCTCGATATCAAAAAAATCTTAAGTTAAGAAAACATCTTTGAATGCCATATGTGTGTCAGAGAAACGGGGCCAAACGGCTGAAGATTGATGCTATAATGTATGGAGAGAAAATGGGAACTGTCCAGGCAGCCACTGGTATGTCATTTCTTAGTTTTGGAAGCTGCAGGCCCTGCACTTCCTATATAATCAGATATATTTATCCCTCTCAGGTCTCTGAGGTGGTTGAAGAATAGATAGCTAGAGTCTCATAGTTAAATTTTGAGTTGTTTAGGAATCAAGAGGGTGTTCTGGATCTAAGAAGATATTTTTAAAATTGTGAGGCAAGTTAGTTTGAAAGCTAAGTTAGGTATAGAACTTTAAACTCGTGGAGATGGATAGATAGTAAAATGTTAAAGTCAGGTGCCAAATACATATGGACTGGATACTGGGAATGTATGCTAAGCCATATAACTCACATAATTGTGGCCTATTTATTTCTGTTGTTTTGTATTGTGTTTATAGTTATAAGAAAAAGAACCATTTGTTGGACTGAAAGGGAGAGCTGGGGGGGGGGGGAGAAAAACCTAAAACAAAAAAAAAAAAAAAAAAAGAAAGAGGAGGGGGGTTGTGGGGGGGGGGGGTGGAAGGGTGGGACTGGAGGGGGGAGTAGGGAGGGGATTGTGATTGAGATGTAACTTGAAGAAATAAAAAATAAATTATTAAAAAAAGTAAAAAGGGCATTCACTATTTATAAGATTTTAAAATAAATACTGACAAAGTTCAAGACAGTGACGCTTCAGGCAAAAGGAGTATCTGGATCAAGTGACTGGAAACTAAGAATCTGTAAAGTTTTGGAATGTGCAGTTCATCAAGATGCCTAGTTTACTTAGGTGTTTTCTGCATGTTGTTCTTTTTATTGGTCATTGCCATAATTGCTAATAATTACACTCTGACTCTACAACGTGTGCTTTCAATTTTAATACCTAGTCTTTCCAACCACCCAAATCGTCCCACATGCGTTATATGTCTATGCTATTATTTAGCTCACATATTAGTATTGTACTTCTATATTATTTCATAAACACAGTTATTATGTAAAGGCTATTCTTCATAGAACAAAGTGCCTGTTTGACCTATATAAAATGTATATAATTCTATTTTCATATATTCATTACTTGAAAACCAGCATGTCCCAAGCATTTAATGAAGTACTACTGAATACAACATACTTGTCATAGTGCCACATGCTTTCTTACTCCATATATACAGATGGAATATTATGAAGTGACTATTTTCCATTACATGTCTAATTACTTGGCATTTATTTATTTCTGTTGAGCAGTGTATACAAATGTGTGCACCCATGTGTCTGGAGGTGCATGGAGTATGAAGGTATATTTGTTGGTTGGTATATGTGTTTGAGAAGGTCAGAGGTTGAACTCCAGAGTCTTTATTGCTCTCCTTTTTTTCCTTATTTGTCCGGTGAGCTCTTGACAGTGCTAGGGTTACAGATGGACGCTGCTACACATAGGTAATGAGGATCAGTGCTTGTATAGCAATACTTGACTAACTTGGCCATCTTTTTTCATTGATAGTGGGTTTTTTCCTCTTATTCATTCTAGAAAACTTTTATAAATTTCTTATTTTCTTCATAAAATACTTATATTTCATTTTCTTTTCTTGATAAAACATTCTTCAGAAGACTGACTTGTTTCATCTTCTGAGCTTGATAACAGCTTTACAGTTGTTCTAAGAACTGCTTTCATTCTCAGAGCTCCTGCTCCTCTCTTTCCTCCTCCTCTTGCAGCTCCTCCTCCTCCACCCTTCCTGAGGGTCCTCCTCCATCACCTTTTTCTGGTCCTACATCTATTCCTTCTCTTCCTCACTACTTTGTTTTCAAGTTCCTGTAAATGTCTGAGTACATGTATGTGTAGTATATTTGCTCATTTTATTGAAATACACTCGCACTAAGTTTCTTGTTTGTCATTCATGTGCTGCTCAGAATGAGTATATGGAAAATAAGCTGATGTTAGCAGATGGATATTACACAGAATCTTATATTTTAAATCACACATATTTTGAGTTTAGAAACATTGTTTTGTAGACTACCAGCCTGGACCAATATTTAAACTTATTTATTACAATAATACTCTGTTATTAACCTGGTGGCTGCTTCAGCTTGTGAATACTTTATAATTTACATTTTTAGATTCATTTGTTTTATTTTATGTATATAAGGTTTTTGTCTGATGTGTGTGTGTGTGTGTGTGTGTGTGTGTGTGTGTGTGTGTGTGTTTGCATCATGTATGTGTGCGGTATGTGAGGAGGTCAGAGGAAGGCATCAGATCATCTGGAACTGGAATTATAGATGGTTGTGAGTCACCCTGTGGGTGGTGGCAACTGAAACTGAAACCTTTGCAAAGAATAAATGTTCTTAATCACTGAGCTATCTCTTTAGCCCCACTGATTTTAAAAATTAAATATAATAAGATCATTTTCCCTGCTTTCTCTCTTCTTTCCATCTCCTCCCATGTCTTCCTTCCCTTATTCCCTCTCAAATTCATGGCTTATTTTCCTTTAATAATTGTTGCTACATATACATATCCATATACATATATAAGCATTCACATATGATTATAAGTATTATATGTACTTTTAAGAAAATATAGAAAGTAAGATTGTCTATTCTATTTGAAATATTCAAACATTTGTCCTTCTCCTTCTGTGTTGTCCTTCATCCCCCTCCCCAAAGAACACTTTTATATTTAGTGTTTCAAATTGTCACAATGATATGTTTATATTTCTTTTAAAATAGATGTTTAATTTCTTCTGCTTATTTTCCCCTGTCTTCTTTCATTGTTTTTTTTATAAGATTTAGAAGCACATACTATGGATGTACACTAAATGTTTATCTCTTGTAAAATACAGAAGTTAGACAAATCATTTTATCATTACTTTTCTCAGACTAGTAAGATAACCCTTCTGCCAAGGTTGAAGATGTGAGTTCAGTGTTTATAACTTCCATTGTGGAAGAAGAGAAGCAACCCTATAGGTTGTTCAATGACCTCCAGGTAAACACTAGACATGCCTACTTCAGCTCACATAAATAAATAAATGTTTAATTAATTAAATGTTAAAATGAATTAAAATGATTACTTTTCTCTGTAGGGAGTTAGATAAATTAAATTAGTTTTAGAAAATATATAGGGGTTTCTGATACTGTCTCTTAATTCAGGGCATGAAGATCATTATCAGCGTGTGGACTGAAAACAGGAAACAAACAGGAGACTTAATGGACTGAAAAACAAGGTTGAAGTCAGGGAACAGGAAAGACTTAATGGACTGAAAAACAAGGTTGAAGTCAGGAAAAAGAGGAAATACTTAATGGACTGAAAAACAAGGTTGAAGTTAGAAAACCAGGAAAGACTTAATTGACTGACAAAACAAGGTTGTCAGAAAAACAGGAAAGAATTACTGGACTTAAAGAAACAAAGTATCTAGCCTGACATTGTTTTCAGCTGCTAAGTGGGTGGAGCCCAAATTAAGCTGAAACAGAGTTCCTCCTATTTAAGGACAGTGCATGGAGCCAAAGGAGAAGAGGAACCTGATGCTAGAAAGCTCCAAGAGTCCTGCTGAAAAAAGTGCTGGCCATCATTTGATGGCCAGATCTCCCTGTGGCAGAAAAAAGCTGGTGAACAAAGAAAGCCTCAGCAAGACAGCAAAAGGCCAAGGACTAAACCCAATGGCTCAGCTTTTGCCTAGAGGGGTTTGATCTGTCTGAACAGTGGCCTAAAGGAAACTGTGCCTGACTTTAAGGACTCTGAGGTAGAGTGACAGAGTTGCTGATGCAAAGAGGCTAAGGTCTCCCAGAGAGAAGAAAGCATCAAGCCTTATTTAAGGTGAGACTGTAATAACCAACTTACCCTGATGAATCTACATCTGAGAGATACAGAAAAAGGACTGCTAAGTGCATTAAAGAATCTACAACAAAGACTGTGTTCCTGATGACTGAGGACCTGCCCCAGAGACTGTATCATTCTAAAAGTTTAGGAAAATAATTATCAATAGATTTAGTGGATAGGTTAAAGGGATTATAGGAATGTGTAGGATTAATAGTTAAGAAATAATTGTTATTTGTTATAAGTGAATATAGTAATACATAAATAAATGTTAAATAATAATTAAAAACTTCGGTTTCATTTCTCCTTTGAAAAATATACATAGTTTTTAAGTCCTGTGAGTTTTATGATAACCAAATAAGACAAAACACATGCACAGATCCAAGTGCCATAAAAGACTACAATGAACAAAGCATCCAATATATATGCAACATGTACATTCTTGCTGGCATTAGTCTTGTTAGTTAGATATTGCCAGCATAAGGTGATAATTTTACAGTTCTATCATGTTTTACATTTCTTTCTCATCGGGTTAAATAACAGTGCTGAGTGCAATTTACAGATGTTTGGAGACTGTACAAGTTTTCAAACGTAAATTAATTGTAAACATTTAAAACTAAGATCTCACATAAAAACCTGTGATTCTGGATACTCTTGATGAGTAATAAGGCTTACTCACTCTAAATTGCTGAAAGAGTCATGCACTTTACAATGAATAGCTAAGTTGGATAATGTCCCTCACTTTCATGAACCTCTTGAGTGAGTGTCTCTGTGTGTCTGCAGCAGGCCCAACTGCAGGCTTCATTACATTGAAGTGTGCCTCCAGTAAGCTGACTACTGCTGTGTCAAAGATATAGCTCTATTTTAGAATATCAGAACTCACTTCCAGGCTAGCTGTCCCTGGGTGTATTTCTATTAGTTTTTCTACAATGTAGATTTCAAGTACACACAGTGTTACAGTCATTCTGAATTTCAGAAAATCAGAAAACTACCCTGTTCCTGTCTCCTAGATTCCATTCTCTACCACCCAGAATTCTGCCTGTCTACAAGATTTCAAGACACTATACCCTTCCCTGGTTCTGGAGAGTTTATTTTTAGAATAAAATCTACTCTGGTTTTGCTTGCTGTCCGATGATCTTCATTGATGGGGGAGAAGTCCATCTCAACGTTGTGCTCCTTCTGGATGTTCTCCTGTTCTTTGAGTGCTCATTAAGGCTCCTTGTCATGACACAAGCTAGGGGCACTAATGGGGCGGTGTTAAGCATTCTAAGTGTTGATTGGTCCTAGTTGCTGTATGTTACTTTCTTTGTCTCTGATTGGTTAAATAAATGCTGAGGCCTGGAGATTGGGCAAAGATGGAGATAGGCAGGACTAAGGGGTGCAGGCTTTTAGAGAGATAGAGATCATCTTGGGAAGAAGGTTGCCAGAAAAAAAGCCAGGAACAAACAATGAGGACATGCCATGGGGTAGATTAAAGAAGATCCTTCCATGTGTCCTGGTACATCGGCTTAGTGTGGAGAATAATAGTCCAAAGGAATGTATGTATATATGGAGTTATATTTAGGTAACAGAATTATGAGCTAGTGTAGATGAGCTAGGATTGTACAACTAAGGCCTAAGGCTTGTTAAAATCCACATGGTGTCTGTGTGTATTCATTTATAATTGCAGGTTAAGGATTAACACCGCCAAACCAATTAAAGATATACTGGTTAAATAGTTTATTTAGCTTTTTTTTTTTCAACAAATGGTGCCCAGCATATGACAATTACAATCCATGCTTACAGCCTGAGAAGGCCAGGGTGAGCAGTAGTTTCCTAGCCAAAAAGTGTGGAGCCAAACCCAAATACATTTCAAAGGAGCCACTCCCTTAACAAAAGCTACTGCCTTACAGCAAAGGTGGAAGCTTAACTCTCTTTATATGCTAAATAACTGACAGCCTTCTAAACAGAGCTTGAGAATAGAATTAACTGCCTAAAATAAAATGGAGGAATTCATAATGTCTCAATATGTTTGGATTCCAATTGAGTTTGTTTCTCTTAACATACAGACAGTTTTTACACTGACAATTGTGGTTCTACATATACTCTTTGAGAAAGATTTGTCTAGGATAGGCTTAACAAAAAGAGTTCACATATGGAATGCTAAATGGCTGACAATAACAATAGGGGAAGGAATGAGGCCCACCCTGATACAAAAGATGGCAACAGGAACTCACAGGTGCCTTGATAAAAAAGTATCTGGGAAAGGCCCAGCAAGGATATACAGTCAAAGCTAGATTTTAGGAGTAATGAACAGAACTTTAATTATAACATGGGATTGCAATTAGACCAAGGCATTTGTAATGTTGTTTCTTTGCTTGATTTTTGTTTAGATGTCTTTGATTTTCCTATATCGGAAGGTAAAAAGGATATTTTTGTTATTTGACAATGCTAAAGTCTAAGAGATTTTTTAAGATATAAAGAGAAAGTGGTGATAAGGCAGTCTCCTTAGATGTGGGACACCCACTGGAAAACTGGTTTCAAGAAAGGTATTAGTCTCTAGGGGAGATATCTAAATCATTGAATGTGATGGTGCATGCCTTCAATCCCAGCATTTGGGAGAGAAAAACAGGTGGATCTCTGACCTTCACCAAGGTCAGCCTGGTCTACAAAGTAAATCTGAGACAAGGATATACAGAGAAATCCTGTCTCAAAAGAAAAATACAGAGATATGTTAATTGTGAGAAATTATATATTTTCACAGCAAAGGGACCAAAGACCAAAGAAGACAAGACAAGCCAAGATGGTCCAGCTCATGGACTGTTCCAGCCAGGACTTCAATGAAGCCCTGAACTTTCCCATCCAAAGTTCAACTTCAAACTACAAACTGCTCAGGACATTCATATTGCTGAGCACATAGAGATTGGACAACAAATGTTACTATTAAATTGCTTAACCATTTTTTTCCATTTTATTTGGGCCCCCAAAGCAGGAAGCAATTTTAAGAGAGCGATGCCCCATTCCCAAAAGGTGGGGTGGGTCTTTTTTTGGTCATTTGCTATGTTATAGATGTTTTTTAAGGGGATTGGTTACAAATTGTTAAATGGTCTTATTAAACAAGGTATAGGAGGTTATACTCAAGGACTTTTCTATTTCTTTTTCTTTTCTCTATCCTTTCTCTCTTATATAGGGGGAAAGGACTGAAAAGAAAAAGAAGGGGAATATATGTATATAATATGGAAATGAGGAAATATAAGGATAGATTATTGAATTTGCTCTAAAACTTAAAACTGTTGTTATTGTTAAAATAAGGTTATCTTTGAAACATTGATATAAAATTTTGTATATTGATAAAAATAAGATTAATTTTGATAGAATTTTACAATTTGTTGATTTAATGATAGATAGATTTATAGATCAATAGATAGCTTGAAAACCTTCAGAGATATACAGAAAATAGCATTTAAAGATAATATTATTGTAAGAATTGTTTGACTTTAAGATAGTCAACTCCTGACAGCTCCCATTTGACTTGGAAGAAAACAATGAGCATCAAAA
This sequence comes from Lophiomys imhausi, assembly GCA_907164525.1. Lineage (NCBI taxonomy): Eukaryota > Metazoa > Chordata > Mammalia > Rodentia > Muridae > Lophiomys > Lophiomys imhausi. Next base: position 4,111,358 of record CAJQZJ010032660.1, on the reverse strand, counting down.
TCTCATAGTTAAATTTTGAGTTGTTTAGGAATCAAGAGGGTGTTCTGGATCTAAGAAGATATTTTTAAAATTATGAGGCAAGTTAGTATGAAAGCTGAGTTAGATATAGAACTTTAAACTCATGGAGATGGTTAGATAGTAGAATGTTAAAGTCAGATGCCAAATACATATGGACTGGACATTGGGAATGTATGCTAAGCCATATAACTCTTATAATCGTGGCCTATTTATTTCTGTTGTTTTGTATTGTATTTATAGTTATAAGAAAAAGAACCATTATTTGGACTGAAAGGGAGAGCTGCTGGGGGGAAAAATAAATACCTTAAACTAAAAAAAAAAAAAAAAAAAGAAGAAGAAGGGAAGAGGATGGTGGGGCTGAGGGGGAGGAGGGTGGAAGGGTGGGACTGGAGGGGCGAGTAGAGAGGGGATTGTGATTGAGATGTAACTTGAAGAAATAAAAAATAAATTATTAAAAAAAAAAGAGATAATTCCTACAGGACAAAAATGTCCCTGCCTTCTCAACAGACTATATATAGTCTAAAGATGGACCAGAGCTTAAATGCAGGTAAGTTGATGTCCTGATTCTGCAGAGACAGAATGGGAAATTCCTTATTTCTTGTTGCACAATTATGTCTGTAAGATATGCTTGGCCAGAAGGCTGAAGATAATGCTCTAATGGTATGGAGAGATATTTGGGATTGTCTGGGCAGCAAACTGTCATTTTTTTTTCTTTTTGGAAGATGCTCTTCTATGCTTCCTATTCACTCAAATAATGATTTCTCCCTTCTTAAGTCTTTGATGGGGTTGAAGACATAATAGCTATAAAATTTCAATTAAATTTGAGTTATTTACGATTTAAAAAATATAGGTTATTTAGGTTCAGAACTTTAGACACACCAAGATAAATGATTTTTTTTTCTTCCTCAAGATTTTCTGATACAAATAGACTAAGCACTATATGTGTACATTTTATATATGGTTTTCTTGATTTTTTTCACATTTGTTCTCATTGTTTTTACTATATGAGTTAAATTTTTTTTAGCCATTTTTTTAGACAAAGGGAGGGAAATGGTGGGGTGGTGTTAAGCATTCTAAATGTTGATTGGTCCTGCTTGCTATATGTTACTTACTTTGTCTCTGATTGGTTAAATAAAGGCTGAGGCCTGGAGATTGGGCAAAGACAGAGATATGTGGGACTAAGGTGCGAGGGCTTTTTGAGAGACAGAGAGCATCTTGGGAAAAAGAAGGCTGGAAAAGAAGTGAAGAGCAACAAGGAGGACATGACATAGGGCAGATTAAAGAACATCCTTCCATGTGGCCTGAAACATTGGCTTAGCATGGAGAATAATAGTCCAAAGGGATGTATGTATATAAGGGGTTATATTTGGGTAATAGAATTATGAGCTAGCTTAGATGGGCTAGGATTGTACAACTCAGGCCTAGGCTTATTAAGATCCATTAGGTGCCTGTGTGTGTTCATTTATAATGTCAGGTTAAGGATTAACACCATCGAACCAATTAAAGATAATATAAATACTGGTTAAGTCATTCTTCCACTGGACCAACATGCAGCATCAGCAAGCATTTATCCTGTCTCTTCTGTGGTGCTTAGGTACAATTTTCTCCTGTTTTTCTTGTCTGGATTCTCTTATCCTGACGCAATAGTTTAGGCAAAGTCATAACTCTAAAAATTCCTCAGCATCTGATGACTCCACCCATTGTCATTCCACATCCTGGGACTTAAACTTCAAATGAGACCTCTCAAAGTTCCTTTCCCTACTACTCCCACTGATCTCCACCCTATTATTTTCTAGAAAATTGAAGTTTCCAAACACAGGTTCTAAGAAATTTTGAAAAGGGGAAGGAAACAAACAATTTACTGATCTCACAAAGCAGTAAAGTCATGGCCAGGCCTCATTTGGAAGTAGTGGGTATTCAGGTGACAGGAGGCAAGAAAGAGAGATTGTAACATCACCATATTAACAAGGCATATTTTTGTTTGTAGGGTAGATTATTTTAAAATGAACCTTCTTTTTGTTAAATAGAGTTTTATACATAATTTGTGGTTAATAAAGTTGTTCAACAATGACCATTTATAATTGTTAGCAGTAAGAATACTGGAATATTGAACCATATCCACCTCTCTTATCTATGGTCATGCTTTCCAGAACACACATATGAAACACTATTGAATTTGTAAACAACTATGTGGATTTTATAAGGAAAGGGAGAGTGAACTTTTCTTTTTAATAGTCACAAATAAAGAAAGCATCTATTTAAATCATTAATGAAATAATTACTTATTTGTAATTATATATTTTACATATTTGTATTTATATATATTATATAAAAATAATGAAATATTTTACTTCTGCACTTTCCATAATTTTAGTTAACTTTCCTTTTAAGGTGTGTGTTGAGCTAGCTCAAGTTTTTGGATATTTCTTTTTAACTTAAATAAGTTTTTTTATGACTTTAACCACTTGATTTTAACCAGTTGATTATTTATCATCCTTTCTTCTGTAGATATTTATTTTTCATTGGGTTTCGTTAACCTTGTTGGGTCACAAGGTTTTTAATTCCTAAACTGTCAAGTATTTACAGACAGTACAGTAGCTAAGCACACAGAATTTAGAATCAGCAGCATTAATATAGACCTCTAAAATAAACTATGGAGTCTTAGAAAATTACTTGACTTTTTAAAGGATTTTTACCTTATTTGTAAAATAGGAATAATAATGTGTATTTCACTTATCATGAGGTAAGATATATGGCTGTCAAATGAAGCAACTTGTGGAAATATGTGGGCAGAAACCAGACTCATATTAAACACTAGTGTCAATCTTATTACTTTTTACTCCTAATTTCTTCCATTTATTACAATTCTAAAATAAACCTTAAGCATGATTGTATGTATACTACAACTTCTCTCACACATTTTTGCAATATGATTAATTTTTATTTGTTTATCATATATAAGTTTCTTCTTGCAGAATAAAAATATAATATCAGTCTAAGAATTTTTAAACACTTTATTTACATCATTTCTTTTATTGTGATTCATTATGCTGATTTTATTACTGAGACAATTCTTTTTTCATGTTTATTTATTACTTCTATTTATATCTCCATCACACTCCCCTCACTCTACCCCTCCTAGTCCCACTCTCTCACCCTCTCACACTCTCCCTCTTCTCCCACCTAACCCACTCTTCTGGTGTGGGGTGCCCTATATATCAACCCTTCAGTTTGGCACCCATATGAGGGCTAAGAGCTTCCTCTTTCCCTGGGGGCCTACATGGCAGCTCCACTAAGGCAAAGTGTCCCACTAACAAGTAACAAAATCTATGTTCCTGTTCCTTTCAGTCAGTTGGTTACAGGATAGTTATCCTGTACTATATGGCTAAAATCCAATTATAAGTGAATAGATGCCATGTGCATCTTTCTGGGTCTTGCTTAGCTCACTCAGGATGAGCTTTGCTAGTTTCATCCATTTGGCAGCAAATTGCATGAATTCCTTGTTTCTGACAGCTGAGCAGTATTCCATTGAGTAAATGTACAAGGGTTTTTTATTTTCTTTTTTTTTTTATCCATTCTTTGGTTGAAAGAAATCTGAATTGTTTCACATTTCAAATAAAGCTGCTATGAACATAGTTGAGGAGATTTCCTTGTTGTTTGTTGAGAAATCATTTGGATGTATAACCAGGAGTGATATGGCTATTATAAACATAGTAACAAAAATAGTATTCTAGTTATTTAGAGGTGTTGAAAAGTAGGTTCAGACATCTCCATCAAACTCTTTTAATATTCTAGCTTAATAGTATGTTTGATTATGTAATACAACCAGTTTTATTCTGTGAAACTCATAGATATGAATGTATAGATTCTGAATCCTGGTCATAATGTGATTTAGCTGAGTAACGTAAAGAAAAAAAGTATAAAAATTGAATCTTGAGTGGAAGCTTAGACTAGAAAGGGCACAAAAGGAAAGAAAAAGAAAAGAAAGACTAGGCAAGTTTGTGACATCAACCCCTTGAGTGGATGAATGAAGGCAGATGAAAGAATGTGAAAATCCCAAGTGTATTGAGGGGAAATTGCAAGTGTCAAAAATAGTCAAAGATAGTAGCTTAGCTTCCATTTTGCCATAGAGTTAAGGAACAATCTAAAGAACCAATACCTGTAGAAAAGCTCATCCTGAGTGAGCTAACCCAGACTCAGAAGGATGCATATGGCATCTATTCACTTATAGTAGAATTTTAGCTATATAGTAGAAGGTATCGATACTACAACTAACACACCAAAGGGAACTTGGACATAGACTTTTTATTTTTTTATTTTTTTCTATTTTTTAGTCTTTTTTTTATCTATTTGTCTGCTTATTTGTTTGTTTGTTTTTTAGTTCTCTCTCCCGGGCAATGAAACACTTTTCACTGATGGTACTGCCTCGTAGACCCCCAATGAATGAGGAGGCTCTTGGCCCTCATACAACCTCTCAACTGAGATGAGGGACTTTTATATAAGGACACCCCAGCCCAGAGAGATGGGATGGAAGGGTTAGGAGGTAAAGGAAAAAAAATGAAATGTCATGTTTCGGCCTTTTACTACTAATTGTCATAAACTGTTTAGAATAATTAAGAAATGCAAACTAATAGTTATGCAAGCCGGTCATTTTGTTAGGTACTATGACAGCCTATTATAGTTATTTTCTAAGCTAATCAGAAATAAAGCTGCTAAGAGATAAGCAACATCTGCTTACCCTAATATAAGAGATAGATAGGGCGTCTTCAAAAACCCAAGATCTGCAAAAACCAAGAGATCTGCAGAATATGGCATTCAAAGATGTTTTCGTAACTTTAGATTTTTTTTATATTGAGACATATCAACTCCTGACAGCACCTCCTATTCTACCCCAAGTAGAAGATGAGCATCGAAGAATCTCCAGTGGGAGATGATTGAATTAGTCTCAAGCCTATCTCTTGGTAGGAAAAGCCCCTTGCCCCAACTGTAGACAGAATGCTGTCCAAAAAGGACTAAACCTGGAAGCAGGTAAGTCGACAGCCTAGCTCTTCCAAGACAGGGTAGGCAAGTCCTTCATAACCCCTGCTCTACAATCAATGTCTGTCAGAGAAACGGGGCCAAACGACTGAAGATCGATGCTGTAATGTATGGAGAGAAAATGGGAACTGTCCAGGCAGCCACTGGTATGTCATTTCTTAGTTTTGGAAGCTGCAGGCCCTGTACTTCCTATAAAATCATATATATTTATCCCTCTTAGGTCTCTGAGGTGGTTGAAGAACAGATAACTAGAGTCTCATAATTAAATTTTGAGTTGTTTAGGGGTCAAGAGAGTGTTATAGATCTAAGAAGATGCTTTTAAAATTGTGTTGCAACTTAGTATGAATGTTGAGTTAGATATAGAACTTTAAACTCATGGAGATGGTTAAATAGTGGAATGTTAAAGTCAGGTGCCAAATACATATGGACTGGACATTGGGAATGTACGCTAAGCCATATAACCCTCATAACTGTGGCCTAATTATCTCTATTGTTTTGTATTGTATTTATTATTATAAGAGAAAGAGCCATTTGTTGGACTGAAAGGGGAAACTGTAGGGAGAAATAATATATACATTAAACTTAAAAAAAAAAAAAAGGGAAGAGGATGGGGGGTTGAGGGTGGGAGGGTAGGACTGGAGAGGGGTATAGGGAGGGGCCTGCGATTGAGATTTAACTTGAAAAAATAAAAAATAAAGGAAAAAAAATAAAAGAAAATTCATCAAACCAAAAAAAAAAAAAAGAACCAATACCTGGCATTGACCCTGTTGCTTCTTTTTAAGAAGTTTCTTTTTTTTATTTTATACTTTATTTTTTTATTTCTTCAAGTTACATCTCAGTCACAATCCCTTCCCTACTCCCTCCTCCTGTCCCACCCTTCCACTCTCTTCCCCCCAACAGATCTCCCTTTCAGTCCAACAAATGGTTCCTTCTCTTATAACAGTAAATACTATACAAAACAACAGAAATAAATACGCCACAATTATGAGAGTTAAATGGCTTAGCACACTTTCCCAATGTCCAGTCCATATGTATTTGGCCCCTGACTTTAACATTCTACTATCTAACCATTTCTGTGATTTTAAAGTTCTATATCTAACTCAACATTCATACTAACTTGCAACACAATTTTAAAAGCATCTTCTTAGATCTATAACACTCTCTTGACCCCTAAACAACTCAAAATTTAATTATGAGACTCTAGCTATCTGTTCTTCAACCACCTCAGAGACATGAGAGGGATAAATATATCTGATTATGTAGGAAGTGCAGGGTCTGCATCTTCCAAAACTAAGAAATGACATATCAGTGGCTGCCTGGACAGTTCCCGTTTTCTCTCCATACGTTACAGCATCAATCTTCAGTCGTTTGGCCCCGTTTCTCTGAATTATGAAGGACTTACCTACCCTGTCTTGGCAGAGCTAGGCTGTCGACTTACCTGCTACCAAGTTTTGTCCTTTTTGGACAGCAGTCTGTCTACAGTTGAAGCAAGGGGTTTTTCATGCCAAGAGATAGGCTTGCCACTAATTCAACCATCTCCCACTGGAGGTTCTTTGATGCTCATCTTCTACTTGAAGTAGAATAGGGGGTGCTGTCAGGAGCTGATATGTCTCGATATCAAAAAAATCTTAATTTAAGAAAACATCTTTGAATGCCATATTCTGCAGATCTCTTGGGGTTTTTGAAGATGCCCTATCTATCTCTTGTATTTAGATAAGCAAATGTTGCTTGTCTCTTAACAACTTGATTTCTGAGTAGCTTAGAAAATATCTGAGATAGACTGTCATAGTAGCTAACAAAATGACACTCTTGCATGACTAGGAGTTTGTATTTCTTAACTATCCTAAACGGTTTAAGATGGTTGGTATCAAAAGGCCAGGGCTTCTCATTTCATTTTTAAGCAAACAGGTTTACTATGACCCAAATCAGCAGGAAGTCATTTTAAGAGAGGGACGTCCCATGCCCCGAGGGTGGGGAGGGTGTTTCCCCCCCCCCCTTTTGGATATTTGATGGATAACAGAAAACTTTGTTATTTAGGGGAAGAGACTACAAGCTGTTAAATGGGTTTTTGAGGTTAGACCCAGGGACTTCCTTCTTTTTCTTTTCTGTATCCTTCTTTCTCTCCTATGTAGGAGTGCACAGACTTGAGAAAAATGGGACATAGACATAGTATGGGAAGGACCAAGAAGAAGGGACAGATTATTGAATATGCCCTTATACCTTTGTATATTGATATAAAATTAGTATTATATTTGGCTAAAGTGGTATTGAACATTGTATATTGTGCAAAATTAAGATTGTATTAGACTACATCAGTATTGATCTTTGTATACTGATACAAAATTAAGATTATATTTGGCCACAATGATATTGACCCTTGTATATTGATGCAATATTAAGATTGTATTGGGCTACATAGGCATTGATCTTCGTATATTGATACAAAATTAAGAGTATATTTGGCCACATTGATATTGATATTTGTATATTGATACAAAATTAAAGGTAACGCTTCTTAAAGAAGTTTCTTTTTAAGATATCACCAGACTGACCTCCATAGTGGTTGCACAAGCTTGCACTCCTACCAGCAATGGAGGAGGGTTCCCCTTTCTCCACACACTTGCCAGTATGTGCTATCATATGAGCTTTTGCTCTTAGCCATTCTGAGTGTGAGATGGCATCTCAGAGTCATCTTGTGTTTCATTTCTCTGATGATTAAGGATGCTGAATATTTCTTCAAGTGTCACTCAGCTATTAGGAGTTCTTCCTTTGTGAATTCTCTGTTTAGCTCTGTTTCCCATTTTTTGATTGGAATATTTGGTTTCTTGGCATTTGGACCCAGACATACCACTTCTAGGTATACATTGAAATGATTCCTCACCAGATCACAAGGAAGTTTCCTCATCTATGTTCATAGCAGCCTTATTTGTATTGCTAGAAACTGGAAACAGCCCAGATGTCCCTCAACTGAAGAATGGATTAAAAAACTGTGGTACATCTACACAATGGAATACTACTCAGCTATCAGAAACAACGAAATTATGCAATTTGCAGCCAAATGGATGGAACTAGAGAAGCTCATCCTGAGTGAGCTAAACCAGACCCAGAAGGATGCACATGGCATCTATTCACTCATAGTCAGATTTTAGCCATATAGTACAGGATAACTATACTACAATGAATGCACCAAAGGGAACATGAACATAGACTTTTTATCCTGTCAGTGAGACACTTTGCCCTAGTGGTGCTGCCTTGTAGGCCCCCAGTGTATGAGGAGGCTCTTGGCCCTCATATGACTGCTAAACTGGGGTGGGGGACTGTTATGTAGGGACACTCCACTCCAGAGAAGTGGGATGGAAGGGCTGGGGTATAGGGTGGGAGGGCAGGATGTGGAGGGGTGGAAAGAGGACACTATGATGGAGGTGTAGCCTGAAGTAATAAAAAAAGTTAAAAAAGAAGTTTCTTTTTGTTTGTACCTGTTCAATTTCCAATTGGACATTAGAATCCTGGGTTTTCTTCTTAGCTGAATGGATATCATTCCTACTGTATAGCCTTAACTATTCATTTTTATCTGCAAAACAGAAACAGGTACAATACATGTACAAACACTTCACCATAAAAGCATAAATTCTCAGCTGTGGATACTAAAGCATTATGACAGTATGCCTTTTCAGTTGAATTATTAATATGTTGTAACCAGGTAAATGGCCCTGAAATTCAACTAAAAAGATTTTAGTGACCAGGTCATTGAACAAGGTGAAGTAAGAATACTTTCTCTCCCTAAATCTTTCCCCACTGTCATAATCAACCCCAATACTCTTTGATGCCAGTTCACATTTCAGAGATTAGTGAGTACATCCAGAGTCCTCTGCTGCCTCTATGGGAGCCCTTGTGCTAATAATTGTTTCACATGAATGACAATATTAGTGAATAACTGATCTGCAAATCTTTTTGCATGTGCATGCATGTCCATTTGATTGTGTTTGTGTGCTAGTGTATTTGTGTGTATGTACAACTGCATATATCAAGTTTTTTTTCTACCATTGTTCACTGTATGTTTTGAAGGTTTCACTGAACTTGGAGCTCATTAATTTGGTTAGGATGATTCTCTAGCAAGACTGATGGATTCTTCCATCTCTACTTCCTCAGCACTGGTATTACAGTTAGGTTCTCATGCCTGACATTTTACCTTAGATCCGGAGATCAAACTAAATCAGACCTCATGTGTGCAAGACAGGAATTTACCAACTAAAACATATCTCCAGACCCCTGGATGATTTTGATTAAAGCAATCTTTTTTCAGGAATATTAAAACTATAAAACTCACCCAAGAAATACTTGTAGTTGCCTTAATCAGGAATCCAAGATTCTCTTCAATGTTTGGGTTTCAATCTCTGATTATCAGATGTTTACTTTGCTTAATGGTTGTATTCTGGATCAGTCTAATCACTTCTTAGAATCATGGAGTCTGACTAAGACCCCAGGTTGCCTAACGGCTGAGGTATTATGCTTTTACCTTCATTGTGTTAGTCAAAAATAACTGGAGAATATTTTAAGTTGACTTTTAGAAATGCTATAAGTAGTAAAAGCTGCCTGCATAATTTATAGGGAAAGCAAGAGATCAATGTGCTGAGAGAAGCAGACTGAGCCACGGGATTAATGTGATAGGACACTATGTATACAGTAGTGGTGCTGTGAGGGTGGCCTTGTAGCTGCTGAGTGCAATTTAAAATGTAAGGTGTTGCTGGGCGTGGTGTCTCATGCCTTTAATCCCAGTGCTTGGGAGGCAGAGTCAGGCAGATCTCTGTGAGTTCAAGGACAGCCTGGTCTACAAAGTGAGTCCAGGACAGTCAAGGATAAACAGAGAAACCCTGTCTCGAAACACCTAACAAAAAAAGAAAAAAAAAAGGAAAGTGTTATTTAAATCTAGTGTATTTGTTATAATGAATAAACACTAAACCCTTCAGTGAGTCTTGGCCAAAGTGAAAATTGAATTGAAAAGCACAGGTGCTTGGCCATATAGTTCATTATCCTGACTCCTGGGCTTAATTTAAAACAAGTTCTTTTGATTACCATACTTTGATGGAGGATACATGCCAAAGCTCAATTTCCCTCTGTTTACAAAACAATACTACATAGCATATTTTACAAATAGATTAGAATGGTTACCAACATGCACCAAATGCTGCTCTTTCTGTTAGCAATTTTACTAATACAGGCTAAAGACAGTGCCAGATCAACATGCCAAATGCTCTCCCAACTGCCAAAGGAGAGCAAAGCTTTTCATTCTGGATCATATTTTGGAAATCTATGTTTAACTTTACTTTTAAAGTGATATAATTGGGGAAGGTTGTGATTAATTTCTTTTCCTCTCTTAGGATTTTTATTTTATCAAAGTACATACTTCCCTTTTCCTTTAATTTAGTGTGACAACCTTCCATAATTAACTGCTTAAAGAAGTAAGTAGTTTTGGTTAAAAAAATTGGAATAATAAGATAGCAGAATAGAAACAAAATGAAATGAAAGAAAAACAAAAACTAATGCTGCCTTAAAAACCCCACTTCACCCACAATGTGCACACACACAAACACATGCTAGTTGCTTCATCAGTGTGACACTGTTTCCATGGGCCAAGGATTCTCACCATCATGTGAACTGTAGAGTGGGCTTGGCATTGTTCCTGTGTTGGTTGGCAGAGGCTCACTTGGCTTCACATTATCTAGAGGCCATGGACACTCTATGGTCTTGGAATACCAAACTGTCATGGTTTCATAGATGCCAGTAGCGAAAAATTTGTGACAATCTCACTTGTCCATCTCACCAATAGACACCTGAGCAACGCTGTTCTGGTGTAGTGTCTTCAAGTCCGGGTTGCAGTCCTCAGTCTGGCTCCCTTGTTCATGCTGCTGAACAATTCCATGGCAGGCATGTACTGGATGCTCTGTTTTGATATCTAGCTTGGACACAAGGACATTATAGTTAACAAGCATTAGGCAGTCATGGCCAGCAGTCATAATGTTGTTTTTTGAGATGAGCGACACACTCAGGAGTGGCAGGAACTCCGTGTTCTCAGTTGAAACCTACACACTTTTCATGGCATCAGAAATGGACCTGGTGCTGTCATGGCTGACCCAGGCCAGGCAGTTCCCACTGACAGAAAGCCCACATGCACCAAGCCTCTGGTGTGGCTGCCACCAAACTCAAACACCAACTGACAAAAAGGCATTTTGCTGCCCCAGCACATGCTGACTGGCTTCTCATCACCTTTGATGTAGGCAGAAAACACTCTGCATTTGAAAACACATCAGCCTGCATCTAGGAAAACGTTGTTGGGATGCCAGTCAAAGCTGAGGACTCAGAGCAAATCAACTTCTTAATGTGATTGCAAACCCACCAGTCATTTTCAGACTCAAAGTAGCGACTAGACAGCAACTCTCCGTGACCCCAGCAAACTTGTTCTTGAGTGGGGGCCCCTTCACAAAAGTGACTACACAGTTAATCCTCAGGATTACTGGGGTGGGCTTCCAGATGCCGTCTTTCTAACTCCAGACATAGGTCTTGCGGTCTGCCCTGTGAAGTATCCATTGTGTTCCTTCAGTTCGTGAGCTCTCACTCACTGGCTCCAGTTCTTTTTATAGTTGTGTACTTCATCATTATTGGAATACATGGAAATCTAGATGCGATCCCTGCTCCACATTCGTGGAATAGGTAAGTAATTGGCTGTAACAGAAAAAGATACAGAGACATGATTGTTTTCAAAGATCAGAAATCTAGGATGAAGTGATCCAGAGGGTCAGAGCAGAGGATTTGATTCTTGGATTCTTCTCAGTAGATGAGAACAGTCTCCAGGCAGACACTGACAGAGGAAGAGGTCCCAGAGGGAGGAAACATATCCTCAATTTTTTAAATCCTAGATTCATACTCATTGAATGCCCATTAAAGAATTGTCCAATATATATTTATTGCTTTTTACTGATCCCAAACATCAGAATGGTGTTGCTAACTTTAGTCTAGGCTAAGCTTCTTCATATGTAATATAATGCCATTCTCTTGCACATGGAACAGTACCCTACTCAGTACTATTAACACAGTTTCTACATTTGTATTGTGAAGAATTCAGTGGTATTCTCTTGAAAAATGCTATGGTTAGGATTTTCAATATACCTTCAAGGATCAAGTGTCTTTTATGTAGACATACTATATAGACAATGCTCAGAGGTGAAATTTTGAGGGACTAATTTGATCATGAGAACTTGTCACTATTGATAGTTAACCTATTGCTGAGTTTACAATTTGATGGTTTATTGGGAGGTGAAACATAGGAAGTGGAATGTCATTGAAGGTAATGAGTCATTCTGGACACATCATTGGGGCTTTATCTCATTCCCAGTTCCTTGATTGCTCCCTTCTTGCTTCTTTCCACAATAAAGTGCTCGGTACTATAATGGTCTGTCTCATCAATAAAATAGATTATGGGCTGAAATGTCTGTGATCATAAGCCCAAATAAATATTTGATTTTGTGACAGTGATAGAAAACTGAATAATACATTTAATGAAATGTTGACTAGATTAATTTATTACTGATGACAAGTGAGAAATAATTTTATGAGAACAATATTATTAACAGTGGGTAACAGTAAACGAATGTGAAATAATATAGTAAAGTTCTCTAAACAAGAACTTGTAAAAAAAAAAGTATGATCATGCATAGAATTGATGCTGCTGATCAAAGAGTACCAGGATTTTCACATACTGAGGACTTACCATTCCGTCACTTTGTGAAACGTGCATTTGGGGGCCTCAAGCTTTATATTAACAAAATTTTTGATTTTATTGAAAATATACTTTCTTTTATGAGGAGTAAATTATAAACAGGTATTTTAAACATGGGTGGCTTTGTAATCTAGGCGGTTATGATAGGGGTAAAATATAAATCTTCACAAGATCATTCTTTTTAAAATAGTATGTATTCTATTTTCTTGATTCTTGAACATTGCTTTATAATCACTTTACAGGAAAAACACACTTAGTTTAAACATGAAATGATGTATGAGTGCCTACTGTGTGGCACTCAGTGTGCTCAGTGCTTTTATTATCTTCATTTGATCTGAATGAACAAAAGGGAGAAGACATGGACAAATGTGTCTGATTGTGCCTTTTCAAAGATTCACTGAGGCAATAACATATTTGAGTTCTGTACTAATCAATCACTGTGGAACACAAGGAGAATTTTGATTAGTCTTTTTCTCGGAAACCTCTTTCAAAATTTGTAATCCTTACTAGATTTGAAAATTCAAATATGCTGCTTCCCCTACCTTTGTTCTTCTGCACTGATAGTTTTTAAAATGAAGGCCTTAATCTGTATTATATAGGATCATTAATTTCTGCATTTTACACTTGAGCAACAGTACTCTGATTATCTGCTGCAATGAAAAGTAAGCAGCACTGCTTTTGCAGGCTTAATTACCTACTGGAGGGCCTTTCTTCTCCCCTTACCACAAACTGTCTGGAAATGGGGTCAAAAGCATGATTAGAAACCAAATTAACCACCGAATCCAGAAAACAAACATGGAAACAGATCCAATAAGCCATGCTGATGCAGAAATCAGTCTCTTATTATACCTGGGTTTATCCAAAGAGTCTCATTTCATTTTCTCCCCAAGAACAAATCCAAAGAGCACAAAAAAATTCTACCGTGCCATTTTTGTGTATGAAAATACAATAAAGTTGATGTTAAGTGAGAATTAGCATTACAGATAGTGATCACGGTCAGTCTAGACAATAGGATCTTTTAAAAATTGATTTAATTTATTAAAACCATTTACTTGAAAAGAACATACTGATGTCTGATACTTTGTATGATAATTTAATCAAATTTTAAAAACTAAAAATATGATTTACATCCTATACATATGTCAGTAAAATTCCAATATGATTTAAAATATCAGCCCAAGTCTTCAAAATATAACTTTAAAATACAGAAAATAAGTTATTTCTATAGTGTTTAAAAATTAGAATTGGTTTTGATTTTCTACATATCTGTTTTTTAATTGAGAATTTCTTTATTTACGATTTGATGGGTATTTTCTAATTCTCTTGAAATTGATAGAATGAATACCATGTTTCAGTCCTACTCTGAATTACACACAGTTTCTGAAGGCAATGTCAAAGAACCAAGAAATCTGAATGCATTTTCTGACTGCATAGAACAAAAATATCCTGTAGATACAGGTCTTCCTACTTTCAAGAATGTAGTTGTCAGTAATACAATTTTATCCTCCAAAAGAAATGCTGATTGATTTAGATTAATTATGACAATTGTACTTATTTTAATGAACTATTACTGAAATTGTAATCATAGAAGACTAATATGGTGATCTAATTTTGAGATTATGTAGAAAAAACTGATTTTTTTAATATACATAAAGGCAAATGGGAAAATAGAATGGTAAAATATTTAAGGAACAAACATGGAAATGAGTCAATAAAAACCATAGTCAACATGAAGAGATTATTGTGATCATTCAGTTCCATTTAAAAATTTCTTCCTTGAATATATCACATACAGTTAAATGCAAGAAGTCAAGTACTTAAGCTTAAATTGTGAAACTCAATTCTATTTTCATTATAGGATGATTGTTCAGAAAAATGATTGTATGACACGTTTACTCTTCTGTTGACTCTCTTGGCTAAATTACTTGACTATATTTAAAAGTGATTGTTCATGTATTGCAAGTGGCTACGTTCCTGCAGCAAAAAAGTCACTTTTGTCACTAGAATTCTGTGACAATTATTCATGAATCACTATGAGTACTTCAAAGGGAAGCAGAAATAGAAATTGCCTTAGCATAACTATTCCTTCTAGGGATTTTTATCTATTTTGTTTGTATTCTATCTAATCTCTTCAATCTAATCATACCAGAGATAGAAAAGTTTACACTCCAGAATCACAATACCAAAATTTCTAACTAAAGTGAAGAGTTTGAGCCCTTAGAAAGTGGATACAGTGAGACATACAGAACGGACAGAATGAGCCACATCACAAATCATTTTCTTTAATAAAAGTTCTTTTCTTTCCTCCCTTTTTTGCCTTTAGGGGGCGCAGTTTACAAGAATTTTTGTAAAGGCCCCTTTCAGCTTGAATTGTTCAATAATTTGAGGGTTGTTTCAAGTTTTTGATGGCAGTCTTTACTGAAGTGAAGATGGAAAACTTACTGAATTCCTTTGAAACAACCTTAGAAATGCCCCACCATTTCCTGACTTTTCAGAGGAATGCAGTAAAAACACAATGTCTTCATATTTTTAGAAGTGAGATATTTTCAAGAAGAAAATGATCTCATTGTTACTAGTTCATTTTTCTAAGCTATTTTCTCTCATCAACAGACCATTGTCTGGGAGTATAATTTTGGAGCAAGCAAAGTTTCCTGCCTATTCATGTTGAATACAACTGTGCTACCTGCCTACTCTTATCTGAAGGAATGAAGACACAAAAATTCAACCAATGATCAATATTTATTATCTACTGAGATAATTTCTTCTTAGAGCATATAAAGGATCTGAAAGAAATAAAAGAATAAGCTTATAATTCAGTTGAAAACTTAAAAATAGCAGCGCTCATAACATACAATGTGTTTGACAAAAGTGAGCAACGGATGTCACCAAGAGTGTAAGCAATGAAGATAAGCAGCTCTGAATGAAAACTCTCCCCTACTTACAGGTAATTCTGGGCATTTCATACATGGAGACATTTTAAATATTGTGTTTATTCACCTATAAAATAAGTGGAAAATTATCTAATTCAAAAAAGTTTTTACCACTTGGTGTATACAATGTGCCAAATTCATCATTGCTAGTTATGACTATGAATAATTTCTCCTAGCAATTATACATATATAACTGTGCATGAGTTATATATGTATATAAACTAAGTGTGTGTGTGTGTGTGTGTGTGTGTGTGTGTGTGTGTGTGTGTGTG
>CAJQZJ010032660.1:4069970-4095317 GCA_907164525.1 Lophiomys imhausi | reverse complement strand
TGTGTGTGTGTGTGTGTGTGTGTGTGTGTGTGTGTGTGTGTGTGTGTAGTGGAGATTTCAAAGGTAAAGACTAAGACAACACAGATGGGAATTATAGAAGCCTAAGTAAGTGGTGCACAGCAAAAGAGGTATTAATCTTGGTACATTTGAAAGCATGGTTTATTAGACAACAGAAAGCATCAAACACATGAAGTGATCATTTGATTATGGGTACAAGGAATTGTAGTAGAAAAGTGAGCAGTGTTCATTAATGTAAAATTCATAGTATAATACATAAAGTCAAATTATGCCAAAAGTCTAAATACCTTAGAAAATATGTAATTTATTTTTAACAAAATAAAATATAATAAGATAAAATTAAAACCATCACTTTGACAGGCAAATCACCAGAAAGAAAAAGGCCCCAGAGAAGGCAAAGCAATCAGACACCCACTCATTCACACATTCAAAAATCCCATAAAAATAGTAAAATGAAGTCTATTATACACAGAGGACCTGGTACAGAGAAAACTGCCCTGTGCTTGCTCCTTCAGTCTCTGTGAGTTCATATGAGCTTTGCTCAGTATATCTAGAGGGCTTTTTTCTCCTTCTCCTCTGGTTCTTACAAAAATTCTACCACTTCTTCTGTGGGGTTCCGTAAGCTCTGAGGGGAGATAATTGATAGAGATGACTCATTTAGATGTGTCTTCCAAGATATCTCTCCCCCAACCCTGTGTGTGTGTGTGTGTGTGTGTGTGTGTGTGTGTGTGTGTGTGTGTAATTTTTGGCTCTGGATCTCTGTTTTGTTTTTTTTTTCCTATCTGCTTCAGGAGGAAACTTTTCTGGTGATGGCTGAATAAAGCACTTATCTATGAGGATAATAGAGCATCATTAGGAGTAAGTTTGATGTTACTATTTTTTTAAGTATATGGTTTACCATAAGTTTCTTGACTATCTAGTCTCTGATTCTTGGTCACCAAAGAATTATATGGCATGCATTCCATCTCATGGAGTATGCCTTAATTTTCACACATTGGTTGGTCACTCCCTCACGCTTTGTGCCATCACTGCCCCATATTTTGCAGGCAGGATAAATTGTAGATCTAAGATTTTTTGGCAGGGTTGGTATTTATGCTTCACTTTTAGTAACCTGCAGAGTACCTTCACTTACAGAAGACACTGTAATGTAAGGGTGAAAGTTTTATGTAGGCACCAGCTCATCTTCTCCATGTCCAATGAGTTCTGTCGGTGTTGTCTTTAGCAATGACGTTTTGCTGTCAGTTTGTGGAGAGTAACCTATTGTCATCATGAGTTGTGTGGGAATTCCATGGGAACCATTGAATCAACCACTTAATTGGATGTAGCTTAGTTCTGGTCTTGGAAGCTTCATTTGGTAACAAGAGATGACCAGTTGGGACTCCCTCTTTATTTCAAGACTTCACTAGGATCACCTTCACATTTTCAGAATGTTTCCACTGAACTACTACCCCTCACATGTCTCTTAATTCTAGCTTTCTCTCCTCACTTTTCATCCATCAACAATATCTTCTTGTGCCATTCCAAGCTGATTCTCCTTATGCCAACCTCCCCTCATCCAGCCCAGTGTATCCATAAAATGCATCCTATTTTCCTCTCCCATAGAGTTCCATGTTCCTTGCCTTGTCCCTTCCTCTCTATCTTACATCTCTGGGTCTATGGGTTGTAGCTTGATTGTCATTTATTTAATGACTAATATTTACATATAATATTTATCTTTCTGGGTCTAGATTACCTCATTCTGGATAATTTTTCTAGTTATCTCCATTTTCTTGAAATTTTCACAAGTTCATTTTATTTTTTTTACAGTTGAGTGACACTGAATTGTGTAATTATACCATATTTTCTTTATCCATTCTTCTGTTAAAGGACATCTGGGTTTCCGGGGTTGTTCTGTTATGAATAGGGCAGCCCCAGTGAACACAGTTGAGCAAGTGTCCCTGAGGTTGGATGGACAGTCCTTTGGATATATTCCCAAGGGTGGTATAGTTGTATCTTGAAGTAGATTGATTCACAACTTTCAGAGTAACTGCCATACTGATTTCAATAATGGCCCTATTACTTTGAACTTCCACCAGCAATGGCGCAGTGTTCTCCATGTTCCACATCCTCACCAGCATGAACTGTCATTTGAGTTTTTAATCTTATCCATTCTGACAGGTGTTAGATAGAATCTCAGAGTTTGCATTTCCCTGAGGGCTAAGAATGATAAACATTTCTTTAAGTTTTTCAGCCATTTGAGTTTCCTCTTTTGAGAATTCCCTGGTTAGCTCTTTACTTCATATTGTATTTATTTGTTTATTTTTGTTTTGTTTTGTATTTCATTACCTAGTTTCTTGAGCTCTTTATGCATTTTTGGATATTAGTCCTCTATCACATGTAAAATTGTCAAAAATGTTTTCCCATTCTGTAGGTTGATAGTTTGTCTAATTGATGGTGACCTTGGCCTTAGAGAAGCTTCTGAATTTCATGAAGTCCCATTTACTAATTGTTGATCTTGGTTCCTGAGTGATGGGTGTTCCCTTCAGGAAGTTGTCTCCTATGTCATTACATTCAAGACTATGCTCCATTTTCTTCTATCAAGTTAACAGTGTCTGGTTTTATGTTGAGGTCTTTGATCCATTTGTAGTTGACTTTAGTTCAGGGTAATAAGTATGGATTGATTTGCATTCTTCTACATGTAACCATCTAGATTGATCAGCACCATTTATTGAAGATACTGTCTTTTTTTTTCCTAGTATGTAGTTATGGATTCTTTATAAAAAGTTGGGTATCCATGAGTGTGTGTATTTATGTCTGTGTCTTTAATTCAATTCTATTCATGAAGATGTCTGTTTATATGCTAATACCATGTTATTGTTATTACTATAGCTTTGTATTACAACTTGCAATTGGTAGGGGTTTTTTGGTCGTTTCTGTTCTGGTTTTTTTTTTTCAGGGAATGTTTAAATATTTCGGGTTTTGTTTGTTTTGGTGTATGTGTGTGTGTGTGTGTGTGTGTGTGTGTGTGTGTGTGTGTGTGTTTCCTTTCTTCTGATTTTTCTGGTCTGAGATTATTAGTTTTCTGTGTTTTCATAGTTGCAGTTAAATCCTTAACTTGGAATTTTCCTTTTATTACCTTCTGTAGGGATGGATTTGTAGATAGATAGTGCTTAAGTTTAGCTTTATGATGGAATATCTTATCTTCTCCATCTATGGTTATTGAAAGTTTTGCTGAGTATAGTAGTCTGGGGTGGAATCTATTGTCTCTTAAGAGTGTGCTAGACATCTGTCCAGGCCCTTCTAACTATAAGAGTCTCCACTGAGAATCAACTGTAAGTCTAATAGATCTTCCTTTATATGTTAATTGATCTTTATCCTTGCAGGTTTTGATATTATTGTTCCTGTATTTTTAGTGTTTTGATTATTATGTGCCAAAAGGACTTTCCTTCTAATCCATTTGGTGTTCTGTATAATTATTGTACCTCTTTAGGCATCTCCCTCTTTAAGTTAAGGAATTTTTCTTCTATAATTTTGTTGAAAGTATTTCCTGCACCTTTGAACTGTGTTTCTTCTTCTTCCTCCTCTATTTCTATTATTCTTATATTTTTGTCTTTTCTTGGTGCCCCTGATTTGCATGGATGTTTTATGGTGGGAAATTTTTAGATTTACAATTTTGTATGACTATTTTATCCATTTCTTCTATCATAACTTCAACACCAACATTCTCTCTTCCGTCTTTTGTATTTTGTTGGTGAAGCTTGCCTCTGTAGTTTCTGTTCAAATTCCTAAATCTTTAATTCACAGAATTCCCTTAGCTTAGGCTTTTCTTAGTGATTCTATTTCCTTTTTTCAATTCTCAACAGTTTTATCTATTTTTCCAATGTTTGTGCTTTCCTGTATTTTTTTAAAAGTTCATTTATTACTTCAAGTTATGTCTCCATAACAGTGCCCTCTTTCCACCCCTCCCACACCCACCCTACTCCCTCCTCCTTCCTATCCTTCTCCTTCAGAGTGGGGTGGCCCTACATATCAGTCCCCCACCCCAGTTTAGCGGTCAAATGTGGGCTAAGAGCTTCCTTATATAGTGGGGGCCTACATGGCAGCATCACTAGGGCAAAGTGTCTCATTAACAGGTAACAAAGTCTATGTTCCTGTTCCTTTCGGTGTGTAGATTCTAGAATATTTATCCTGTATTGTATGGCTAAAACCCAATTATAAATGAATAGATGCCATGTGCATCTTTCTGAGTCTGGATTAGCTCACTCAGAATGAGCTTTTCTAGTTCTATCCATGTGGCTGCAAATTGCATGATTTCATTGTTTCTGATAGCTGAGTAGCATTCCATTGTGTAGATGTACCACAGTTTGTGTTTGTTTGTTTTTAATCCATTCATCGGTTGAGGGACATCTGGGTTGTTTTCAGTTTCTAGCTATTTCAAATAAGGCTGCTATGAACATAGATAAGGAAATGTCCTTGTGGTTTAGTGAGGAATCGTTTTGATGTATACCCAAAAGTGGTATAGCTGGCTCTTGAGATAGAGTTATTCTAAGTTTTCTAAGATATTGCCAGACTGATTTCCATAGTGATTGTACAAGTATGCACTCCCACCAGCAATGGAGGAGTGTTCCCCTTTCTTCACAATCTTGCCAGCATGTACTGTCATTTGAGTTTTTGATCTTAACCATTCTGACAGGTGTGAGATGGAATATTAGAGTTGTCTTGAGTTGCATTTCTCTGATGATTAAGGATGTTGAGCATTTCTTCAAGTGTCTCTTGGCTATTAGAGATTCCTCTTTTGTGAATTCTCAGTTTAGTTCTGTACCCCAATTTTTGATTGGGTTATTTGGTGTCTTAGTGTTTAATTTCTTGGGTTCTTTATAAATTTAGGATATTAGCCCTCTGTCAGTTGTGGGGTTGATAAAGGTCTTTTCCCAGTCTGTAGGTTGCCATTTTGTTCTAGTGACAGTGTCCTTTGCCTTACAGAAGCTTTTCAGTTTCATGAGGTCCCATTTATTTATTGTTGGTCTTAGAGCCTGAGCTATTGGTGTTCTGTGCAGGAATTTGTCACCTGTGCCAATGTGATTGAGGCGTTTTCTTACTTTCTCTTCTATTAGATTTAGTGTGTCCAGTTTTATATTGAGTTCTTTAATCAACTTGGACTTAAGTTTTGTGAAAAGTGATAAATAATGGCCTATTTGATGGAGATGGAAATTGAAGTGATAAATAAACAGTAAAACAATAAATAGATTAATTTCTTGATATGGAGAGTGTACCAATATTAATTACAAATCAGATGGGCAATTTAAATAGAGATTTAAACGTAAATAGCCAGAAATTGGAAAGAGCTTAGATGTGGTCAATCAACAGATGAATAGATAATGATAAGGAAATAGTACATTTATGCATTGCAATACTATTCATCTATTAAAGAAAACAAAATCATAAAATGTGCAGGGAAATGCTTGGAGCTAGACAAAAAATCATCCCAAGTGAGGTAACCCAGTCAGAAGAAAAATATAGTATGTTTTCTCTTAACTGCGGATTTTAGATTTTTAATCCTTCAATTGCCATGTCATCTTCTATATAACCACAGAGATTAGATATTGTAAAAAAAAATATAGCTAATTAAACTATTTAACCAGCATTTATTATCAGTAATTGGTTTGGCAGCTGTTAATTCTTTAAGCAGACATTATAAAAGAGCAGACTGACACCACATGGATTTTCACAAGCCTAGGCCTGGATGGAGCAATCGTGGCCCATCTAGGCTAGCTCATAATTCTATTGCCCAAGTATGATCCCATATATACATACGTCCCCTTGGACTGCCATTTTCCATGCCATGCCAATGTTCCTGGCCATGTGGAATGATGTTCTTTTCTCTAACCCATGGCATTTACTTTCTTCCTGCTGCTCGTGGCTGGAATGTCTTCTTCTTCCTGCTGCTGGCTGGAATGCCTTCTTCTGTCTAAATCACAGGCTTCCTGTTAGGAAGTCCCACCTTTCTCTGTCTTTGTCCAATCTCAGGCCTCGGATTTTATTTAACCAATCAGAGTCAAGGTAAGTAACAGACAGCAAATAGAACCAATTAACATTTAGAATGCTTAACACTACCCCAACAAGATACCGCCTAAGTGACTAGAGAGGAAAGGACTATCTACTAAGCGAGGGGAAATAGAATATATAATTATAAAGAGATGGGGGACTGGAATGAGAAGATACACTGAATATTGAGAACCTTCAGTGGTAGGCTTGCTAGGCTCTAGTGGAGAGATATTGCACTGGCTGCTATTTTTTGTGTTTTTACACTGGTGTCTAGGCATTTGGGTTTAGGATAACTATAGGTCTACATGCTGATTTTTCATTTTGTCTTTATTGGTTGGGTGTTTCCATTCTTTATTTCTGTTTCATCTGTATATTTTAAGAGGGTATAATGGCTATTTATTGTCTTCTCAGAGAATTTGTGTGGACATGATAGATATGGCCATTGGGGGATTTCAGGTAAAATGTGTTTCTGGGTAATGGGAACTGACACTTAGGAATGGGGATAGGCTGTAAATCTGTCTGAAAGGGTTCATAGGAAGGTGTAAAGCAGAGTGTTCAATGGGATATGTTTGCTTAGGCTCATTGGAATAGGGGTAAACAGTGAAGAGAGGTCTGCTATAGAACAGAACTGTGGATGAAACTAAGAGGTTATTTCTGGAGGAACAGGGAGGAAAGATCAACATTTAGCCAACCTGCTTCCTTGGCAAGAGTGGTCTCTGTGTTAATAGAAGGTACCCCACTGGCATTGAGGACTGGGATAAAACAACAGTTTGGGAGATTAAGGTTGGTAGGATTGGTTTGTAACAATCACAGGGTGTTTGTAAAAGGGGAGAATGAAAGCAGACTTAGGGATGAGAGTGGGGCATTGGATTTTGAGGAGAGGGGGAACATCTTTTGTAATCTTCCCTGTTTCCTGGCCTCCTCAAACTGGTGTGTTTGCATGGAATGTTGGGGTCTGCAATAATGTTGAGTTGTGAGAATGAAGGTTGGGGAAAAAGGTTTTTGTGATCCCTTGGGGATGGAGTCAGGTGTTCAGCTACAAAGCTAGGGATGACATTGGAATCAAAGAAAGAAAAGGAGAAGTGGCCTTAGATTAATCAGGAGTGCCAGCTAGAGTTCTGTGCTGAGAAAAAGCAATGAGTTATGAGTTAGGAGATTAGTGGGTTAGCAATGCAATTAGGAGGGAAAGATCTGTGGTATCCACAGGAAATGGGAACAAGGAACGGAAATCTTCAACACAATAAATATTCTGTTGAAGAGCTGGGAGTGAGACTGAGGGATTAGGTCTGGAAGAATAGAGGAAGAGATGAAGATCTATGGACAGCCTACCTGTTTCCCTGGCAGAAGTTGGAGTTGGAGACTGTTTCCCTGGCCTGCTCATCTCCTGTGTTTTCAAGGAATGAAAATACATCTTTTAATGAGTAAAATAACCAATCAATAACAGATAGAACTGTCGAAAGTAACCAAACTCTGTATGTAATTTGGGTATTTTTCTTTTTAAATGTCATTTATAAATGATTCAATAGATAACTAAGAAATAAAATTTGAGAAAAACCTCCCTTAAATATTATCAATATTTACAATACAAACAAATAAATTCAATGACAGAATATCACACAATAAACACATGAATGTGCTCTGAATCATGTGTGTGCCCTGGAGTAAGGATTAGCATAAAGATAAGTTACCCTGATTACATCTATGATCAATTTTCAGTACATTTTTATTTTCAGCAAAATTTCAAACACAATGAAATAAAATCTGGCTGATATTAGAAAAAGTAAGAAGATGAGATAAATTATATGAAAACTCACTTAATTCCAAGGTCAAATTTTTGCTGCAATACAGTGGAAATTGGATAATTGTTCTCAAGTAAGTGCCTGTATCAGTCAGGTTTTAATTCTGATCTCTTTTTTCAAAGTATACACAAAGTTACATTTTAAATTATCTGTCCATGTATACATGAAAGTAAAAACAGTATATATTTTTTAATCTCACAAGAGTAATCTTCATTTGGCTAGATAGACAATTCTTTAAAAGATCATTATTCTTAAGAGAGACACTTATGAAGTATATTAAAAGTGAAATTTTATATTCTTCAAATAAAAGAAAATATAGAGCACAAATATTAACACTTGTATAGATGTGTTTTCAAAGTACAGAATGGGTACTATAAAATGAAAGAAGAGAGAGAGGTATTGGTAGTTATAGGATTTAGCAGGTATGAAATCTGGGACTGGGGGAAGGATGGAGGTAAGGAACAAGTGAGCAAAAAACTAAGAAGGTATGAAAATACCTTAAGAAAACCCAATAATTAGCAAGCTAACTTCCAAATACAGTCTTAAAACAGAAAAAGAAGAATTCAAATACAATTGTATCTTGTGTGGGTGAACAATGCTGCCCCTAGAAGACAAGTATAATCAAATGAAACTCACACTGCTAAGCATGATATACCCACTCAAGTTATTGGTCACAGAGGTCACAAAAGATCTCCAAAGCAAGAAAGGCTCTTATTATTGCCATTGATTACCCACCATAACTACATGTTAGTCCCTCTTGATGAAGATACCACACATGCTGGTTTTAGAACTCATAGAAACTGTTTCAAGCTGACATTTTGAAAGAAACTTCCATTCTACTGGCTAGCTTTGGTAGTATGAGAAGTTGCTATGCAGTCTTCTGGGGGGAATGGACATTAATGGTTTTACAAAGAACTGTACTCTGTATGCCATAATATTAATCTTACAGGCAAATATATCTTTCCATGTAATAATGGCATGAATATTATGCAGTAATTGACCACTTTCTGATTTGAGTTAAATGAGGAAGCTTTTATGCCTGATATTATAATGCTGTTCAGAAGTTGATATCTGGCCAGTCATAGGACCTGATGTAGGATCTGCAATTGTTATTCTGCTAAAGAATTATGCATCAAAATACCCTCTAAATATCAATGGTTTTACCTGAGGATTTAGACTGCTCTTAAACTTAGTCAAAGAAGCTTCTTTTGGCACTGGGCAGCAGTCAAGAGAGGGATTAAAAAAAAAACCTGGCCAGTGTGTTGCTAATAAATAAAGAAGAGTGCTCATGTTGCAAGGGTATGGGAGGCATTGGAGGAAAAAACTTAGGGCATATCCTTATATTTTATTGCATATATGTATGACATTCTAAGTAATAAAACTTGAATCAAGTTAAAAAGTAAAAAGACAATCTCCTTAAATCCAGATTTAGTAGTTATCTATTAAATTTGAGATACTTCAGATGTTGAAACAAGACCATGAGTTTGAGACCATTGTGGAAAAAGGGCTGACTTTCTGTCTCAATATACAGTTTTAAAAATCTGAGGATGTAGCTCATGGACAAAATCAACATACACATGAATTCAATGTCTAGTACTTCAAAAGATACAGAACATCACTTCAATGTTTTTAATAAAAATACCACATAGTAGAATAATTTGCAAAAGACTTACTAGCTAGTCCTTCACCAAAGAGGACATCTAAAGGACAAATGAATATATTAAAAGTTATCAAACACATTAGTAATTAGGGAAAGTAACAATTAAAGAAGACAAATATCTTGGACATAAACCCTTTCCATGTTTATTTTGGTCATAGTGCTTTACAATAGCAACAGAAATTCTAAGACACAAATTGGCACCAGAAGGAGAGTATTGCTGTGACAGACCTGCCTGTATTGTTTTTGAGAAGATTGTGGGAGGGATCTTTAGAAACTTGATCTAGAAAAGCTGTTGAGTATAAAGAGCTTAATATGCTGTTGTGGGTACTTAAAATACAAGGATGCTGAGAGTCTCACAAATTTGCTTAATTTTATTTTTGAAGTTTCAGAGGCAAGTAGATTCTATGATAGACAATTATGTGAAACTATGAGTTAAGAATCCTTAATAGTGGTCAGCTGGTACTGAAGAATCAGCTATGACTGACAAAAGACCAACACCACTAAACTGAAAACGTTCTTTTCTGGGTAACTTGTGCTGGTTATCTGGAGCTGAGAAATTTGCTATAAGAGACTATTATATATCGGGATGAAATCTTCTGGGAAGTTCATTACAAAGAAGCCATGGTCCTGCCCTGTGGTAGAAATAGCACTTGACAGTATATAAGAGTTTTCCAGTGGTACATATTTTCAAGGCATGAAGCATCATAGAGAGCAAGTGAGACTAGGCATTTTGAAAGGCCAGGAGAGTTCACTAGTGAAGGTACAGACTCAGTAACAGAAGCCAACAGATAAGAGTCCTTGGATTTTTACACAGTTTTATAGTTTCAGATAAATTTTGGACATTTTAGAGAGTTTGGATATTTTAGAGAGTTTTGGAACCTAGAAAGAAACTTTGGATTATTTAAACAGATGGAACTTTTAAAGTATTTGAATTTTTAAAGACTATGATACTTTTAAAAGTTGGAATGTTTATAATGTGACACTAACATTAACATGCCATGTTAGAGACAAAGGAGAAAGGAAAGGTCATAGTTGAATAATGATGTGTTTGTGTCTTAAGTTGACAAGAGATCAGTTATGCTGGATAGTTTATGTCAACTTAATAGAAGCTGAGTAATTTCAGAAGAGAAAACCTTTATTGAGAAAATGGCCACACCAGATTGACCTATGAGCAAATCTGTAGGGCATTTTCCTGATTTATGACTGATGGAAGAGGGCTAGCTCACTGTAGGTGACAATCCCTTTCTGGTGCTACTGGGTGCTATAAGAAAGCAAGCTGAGAAAAAGTCATGGAAGGGATTCCAAGATGGTGGCAGCTAGCACAGACACAATTTGAACATGGGGAAAACAGCTATAACACCATAGAGAGATATAATTTGCTGAACAAAAAATCTGAGAGATGCAACCCGCTGGGTTTCATCTGGTAAACCCAAGGACTAATAAAAGTCCCTGGGCAAGACTCTCGGATACTCAGAAAAACAGAACAGTAGAAAATGCAGAAGCTGGGGAAGCAGAAGAATCATCACCTGGAGAGGAGCCCATGGATATAAGCCACTCAAATACTCAGTGAGCAGCAGCTTCGAATCACAGATATGGGTACTCACCAGCCTCCTGATCTCCCAGCTTCCATGCACGCATTCCTACACCAAAAAGAGGACCAGCAGAGCTTTGGGAACAGGTATATTCTCAGCAGAACCTTTATGGTGGTGATTCACAGCAAATTCTGAGCTACAGAAGAACAGCCGGACTGCTGCAGTATTTCTCCAGCAGAGCAGTAGTCTGGGAGAT
The DNA here is from genome assembly GCA_907164525.1 of Lophiomys imhausi. Classification (NCBI taxonomy): domain Eukaryota; kingdom Metazoa; phylum Chordata; class Mammalia; order Rodentia; family Muridae; genus Lophiomys; species Lophiomys imhausi. The sequence continues at coordinate 4,084,028 of CAJQZJ010032660.1, read as the reverse complement.
GCAAGCATATTTGGGATTACCCAGAAAGGTGTTGGACATACAGGTCCCTCTACTGGATTTACAATCACTCGAAAGAACACTGTGGCTAGACAAAGCAGCAGGATACACTTCCTATAGCAGGCTGTGCTTCCTGCACTGGTTCAGTGTCCCACAAGTCTGATTACTGCAGGGCATTGGAAGGCAGCTCTGGTCACCAGATAGAGGTACCCACCAGATTCATGAGCACCCAGTTTGCACAAGGCAGATCCAGCACCCAAAAGAGGACCAGCAGAGCCACAGGAATGGTAAGATCAGAGTGGGCTGAAAGGCGAGTGGTCAAGTTAAAATGCTGTGGAACTGTGGTCTGGTTATGGTGTTCATATTGGACCTCCCAGCCAGCACACCTGGCTCCTCCTTGGTGGGATACCAGATCTTCAGAATCTACAGTTCCAGCCCTGGAGCAGCGAGTTATTGTCCTGTGTGCATTTCCTGAGTGATTCAGACTACAATGGCTTAGTGTGTAGGGCCAAGAGGCATAGAGGTGCACTGGAGACCACATAGGCAGAGCTGCCTAGATCACAACCACAGATCTAACCCTTTGACCAGACACATGATCAGCACAAGATCTGCAGCTCTAGTTTACAATCTGTGATCATCCAAGCCCCACTGACATCATTAGGAAGACCTGCTAGAACTCAAGGCCCTGCAGGCTGTTATAACACATCCCACCTAAACCCTGACCAGTGTTCCCAGTTGAGAAACAACTGGAAGGGGTGAACTTCAGGGGTTATACTGAAATCCAGCCTCCAACACAAGACCCCACCTAACCTGTTTTGAGCTACAGACCACCAAGAATATATGGCTTCTACATCAAAGCTTCATCCTTGGCACCAGATCCAGAAGACACTAAGAACAATGAGCTAAGGACAAGCAAATGGTTAAAGGTAAGAAAAAGAACAAATCTGACAAAAATCAAGAAAATATGACACCAACAAATACAGCGATGCTAATACAGCAAAACCTGACCATCTGAGCAGAGCTGAAACACAAGAAAATGAAGACAAATCTATAATTAGGAAAATGATAGAGTCCTTACAAGAAGAAATTTAATCCCTGAAAGAATTTAAATAATACTCAATTTTACAGATGGAAAGCAATGGAGAATATCATTGGAGACCTCCAAGCCACCTCAGACAAATATGAATGGGAAAGATACAAGGCTATGAAAGATTTGACAGATTGACAAAGACAACCAAATTGGATCAGGAAACATATAAAGCATATAAGTGTTCAAGACTTGAAATTGGAAATGGAAGCAATAAAGAAAACACAAGCAGAGATAATCATGGAGGTGGAAAACTAAGGGAAGAGAACAGGAACTACAGACATGAGTATCAAAAATAGGATACAAGAGATGAAAGACAGAATCACAGGTGTGGGAGACTTGATTGAAGAAATCAATATAATAACCAAAGAAAATGAGAAATCTGAAAAAGTTCTCCACAACATCCAGAAAATCAAGGATTCAAAGAAAAGTTGGAAACTAACAATTATAGGCACAGATGAAAGAGAAGACTTCCAACTCTAAGGACAAAGAAATGTCTTCAACAGAATCATAGAAGAAACTTTCCTAAACCTAAAGTAAGAGATGCTGATAAAATTCCAAGAGGCATACAGAACTCCAAACAGAGTAAACCACAAAAGTCATTTCTCTCCTTACATAATAACTGAAACTCCAAATGTATAGAGCAAAGAAGGAATATTAAAAGCTGTAAAAGAAAAAGGTCAAGTAATATATAATGGCAGATGCATAAGAATTCTACCAGACTTCTCCTCAGAAAATTTAAAAGGCAGAAGGGCTTGGGCAGACATCCTACAGGCCCTAACCTAACATGCCAGCCCAAACTACTACACCCAGCAAAACTTTCTACCAATGTAGATGGAGAAAACAAGATATTCCATGACAAAACCAAATGTAAACAGTATCTATCCACAAACCCAGTTCTACAGAAGATTATGGAGGGAAAATTCCAACCCAGGGAAGATATCTACACCCAAGAAAACAGAGGATGCAAAACTCCACTTCAACTAAGCAACAACAGCAAAAAACCCTAAAACAAAAAACAAAAAAACAAACAAACAAAAACCCCACAAAACCACTACCTACATCAAAATATCAGAAATATCAGAAATTACAACCCTTGGTCATTAATATCCCTCAGCATCAATGGCCTCAACTCCCCAATACAAAGACACTGGCTTACAGAATGTATCTGTAAACGAGACCCATAATTTTACTGCATACTAGAAATGATTCTCACTAACAAAGATAGATGATACCTCAGAGAAAAGGGCTGGGAAAAGGTTTTGCAAGCAAACTGTCCCAGGAAGAAAGCTGGAGTAGTCATCCTAATATCAAATAAAATAGACTTTCAACTGAAGTTAATCAAAAAGATAGGGAAAGGCACTATATACTCCTTACGGGAAAAAATCATCAAGATAACAACTCAATATTGAATATCTCTGCCCCAAATACAAGGTCACCCACATTTTTAAAATAAAGTCTTCTAAAGCTTAAACCACACATTGATTCCCACACATTAGTAGTGGTAGACTTCAACACCCCACTTATAACAATGGACAGGTTATTGAGACAGAAACCAAACAGAGAAATAATGAGACTAATAGAGGTCATGAACCAAATGGACCTAACAGATATCTACAGAACGTTTTACGCAAACACAAAAGAATACACTTTTTTTTTTTTAGCACCTCCTGGAACCTTATCCAAAAGTAACTGCATAGTTGGACACAAAGCAAGTCTCAATAGACACACACACAAATTGAAATAACCCCTTGTATTTTATCAGACCACCATTGAATAAAGCTGGAGTTTAACAACAACAGAAATAACACAAAGTCTACACATTCATGTAAACTGAATAACTCTTTACTCAATGACCACTAGGTCAGAGAACAAATAAAGAAAGAAATCAAAGAATTCTTAAAATCCAACGAAAATGAAGGCAGTGCTATAAAGAAAGTTTATAGTACTGAGTGCCGTCAAGAAGAAAATTGTGACAGCTCATATTAGCAACTTAACAACAGAATTGGAAAAAAGAAGCAACACTCCCAAGAGGAGCAGAAGGAAGGAAATCATTAAATGCAGGGTTGAAATCAACAACTTAGGAACAAAAAAGAACAAAGGATCAATGAAACCAAGAGTTGGTTCTTTGAGAAAATCAACAAAATAGACAAACCCTTAGCCAAACTGACAAGAAGGCAGAGGGAAAGTACCCAAATCAGTATATTAGAAATGAAAAGGGAGAAATAACAACAGACATCAAAGAAATCCAAGATTCGTTAGGTCTTATTTCAAAGATCTGTACTCCACCAAAATTGAAAACCTAAGAAAAATGGACACAGCCGGGCGGTGGTGGCGCACGCCTTTAATCCCAGCACTTGGGAGGCAGAGCCAGGTGGATCTTTGTGAGTTCGAGGCCAGCCTGGTCTACAAAGTGAGTCCAGGACAGCCAGGGCTACACAGAGAAACCCTGTCTGGAAAAAAAAAAAAAAGAAAAATGGACAATTTTCTTGATAGATTCTACCTACCAAACTTAAATCAAGATCTGGTTAACAAATTAAACAGTCCTGTACCCGTAAGGAAATAGAAACAGTCATAAAAATCTCCCAACCAAAAAAAGCCCAGGGAGAGATGGTTTAAGCACAGAATGCTACCATACCTTCAAAGAAGAGCTAATACCAATACTCTTCAAATTCTTCCTCACAATAGAAACAGAAGGAACACTGCCAAACTCATTCGAGTAGCACACAGTCACCCTGATCCCTAAACCGTACCCAACAAAGAAAGAGAATGTCAGACCATTTTCCCTGAACATAGATGCAAACATAATTAATAAAATACTGGCAAACTGAACACAAGAACACATCAAAAGTATCATAGACCATGATCAAGTAGGCTTCATCCCAGGAATGCAGGGGTGGTTCAACATATGAAAATCTATCAACATAATTCACCATATAAATAAGCTGAAACAAAAACCACATGACAATCTCACTAGAAGTTGAAAAACCATTTGACAAAATCCAACACCCCTTCATGCTAAAAGTCTTGGAGTGAGCTGGCATACAAGGACCATACCTAGAAATAATAAAGGCAATATACAGCAAGTTAGTAGACTTGTACAACATCAAATTAAATGGAGAGAAACTTTAAGTATTTCCTCTAAAATCAGGGACAAGGCAAGGATGCTTATTCTCCCCAGATCTGTTCAACATAGTACTTGAAGTCCTAGCCAGAGCAATAGGACAACTAAGGAAGATCAAGGGGATACAAATTGGAAAGGAAGAAGTCAAATTATCCCTATTTGCATATCATGTGATAGTATACATAAGTGACCCCAAAAATTCTTCCTGAGAACTAATACAACTGATAAACGCCTTCACCAAGGTGGCTGGATACAAAACTAGCTCAAAAAATTGGAAGCCCTTCTTCATACAAAAGATAAATAGACTGAAAAAGAAATTAAGGAAACAACACCCTTCACAATAACCACAAACAATATAAAATACCTGGAGGTAACTCTAACGAAGTAAGTAAAAGATCTATATGACAAGAACTGCAAGTACTTGAAGAAATAAATCAAAGAGGACATCAGAAGATGGAAAGATCTCCTATGCTCATGGATAAGCTGGATCAATATAATAAAAATGGTCATCGCAGCAAAAGCAATATAGAGAATCAATGTATTTCCTATCAAAATACTAACACAATTCTTTACAAACCTGGGAAAAAACAATTCTCAACTTCATGTGGAATAAGAAAACACCCAGAATAGCTAAATCATTCTTAAATAATTAAAAAATTCTGAGGTATCACCCTCCCAGATTTCAAGCTATATTGTACAGCAATAGTAATAGAAAATGAGAAATCTAAAAAAGTTCTCACCCAAAACATCCAAGAAATCTAGGACTCAATGAAAAGATGGAACCTAAGAATTATGGGCATAGAGGAAAGAGAAGACTACCGAGTCCAAGGTCCAGAAAACATCTTCAACAAAATCATAGAAGAAAGCTTCCCAAACCTAAAGAGAGAGATGCCAATATAATTCCAAGAGGCATATAGAACACCAAACAGATTAGATCAGAAAAGAAACTCCCCTTGCCACATAATAATTGAAAATCCAAATGTAGAGAACAAGGAAAGAATATTATAAGCTATAAGAGAAAAAGTTCAAGTAACATATAATGGCAGACCCATCAGAATTACACCTGATTTCTCCTCAGAAATTTAAAAGACAGAAGGGCCTGGGCAGACGTCCCACAAGCCCTGAGAGAACATAGGTGCCCAGCCAGACTCTCTATCAACATAGATGGAGAAAACAAGATATTCCATGACAAAATCAAATTTAAACAGTATCTACCCACAAATCCAGCCCTACAGAACATTTAAGAAGGAAAGTTCCAACCCAGAGAAGAAAACTTCACCCAAGAAAGCAGAGGAAACAAAAAACTCCACTTCAGCTAAAACAAAAGAAACACAGGACCACCAAATACACCAAAATAATAGGAAATAACAACCTTTGGTCATTAATATCCATCAACATCAGTGGACTCAACTCCCCAATAAAAAGACACAGGCTTACAGAACAGGTCTATAAACAAGTCCCATCATTTTGCTGCATAAAAGAAACACATCTCTCTAACAAAGATATATGCTATCTCAAAGAAAAGGGCTGGAAAAAAAAAGGTTTTCCAAGCAAATAGACCCAGAAAGCAAGCTGGAGTAGCCATCTTAATATTAAAAAAAATAGACTTTCAATTGAAGGTAATCCAAAAAGATAAGGAAGGGCATTACATACTCGTTAAAGGAAATATTCATCAAGAGGGTATCTCAATATTGAATGCCTATGCCAAACTCTTCTAAAGCTTAAATCACACACTGATCCCCACATATTAATAGTGGGATACTTCAACACCCCACTCACAACAATGGACAGGTCATCAAGACAGAAACCAAACAGAGAAATAATGAGTCTAACAGAGGTCATGAACCAAATGGACCTATCTAATATCTACAGAACATTTCACCCAAACACAAAAGAATACACCTATTTTTCAGTACCACACAGAACCTTCTCCAAAATTGACCATATAGTTGGACACAAAGCAAGCCTCAACAGTTACAAGAATATTTAAGTAACCCCTTGTATCCTGTCAGACCACCATGGAATAAAGCTGGGCTTCAAAAAAAAAAGAGAGAGAGAGAGAGAAACAACAGAAAGCCTACACACTAATGGAAACTGAACAACTGTTTATTGGATGACTACTGGGTCAGGGAAGAAATAAATAAGGAAATCAAAGACTTCTTAAAATCCAATGAAAATGAAGGCACAACATACCGAAATCCATGGGACACAATGAAAGCTGTGTTATGATTATAGCACTAAATGCCTTCGAAAAGAAAATTGTGACAGCTCATATTAGCGAATTAACAGCTGAACTGGAAGAATTGAAAAAAAAAAAAAAGAAGCAAGCATTCCCAAGAGGAGCAGAAGAGAGGAAATTATCAAATTTAGGGCTGAAATCAACAACATAGAAACAAAAAGAATGATACAAAGAATCAATGAAACCAAGAGTTGGTTCTTTGAGAAAATCAACAAAATAGACAAACCTTAGCCAAGTTAACTAAAAGACAGAGGAAAAAATCCCAAATCAACAAATCAGAAATGAAAAGGGAGAAGTAACAACAGACATTGAGGAAATCCAGAGAATCTTTAGGTCCTACTTTAAAATCTATACTCTACCAAATTTGAAAAACTAAGTGAAATGGACAATTTTCTTGATAGATTCCACCTTCTGAAGTTAAATCAAGACCAAGTTAACAGATTAAACAGCCCTATAACACCCTAAGGAAATAGAAACAGTCATTAAAAATCTCCCAAACAAAAAAAAAGCCAAAGCCAGATGGTTTCAGCACAGAATTCTACCAGACCTTCAAAGAAGAGCTAATATGAGTACTCTTCAAACTCTTCAAAAAAATAGAATCAGAAGGAACACTGCCAAACACATTCTATGAGGCTACAGTCAACCTGATTCCTAAACCACACAAAGACCCAACAAAGAAAGATAATTTCAGACCAATCTCCCTCATGAACATAGATGCAAAAATACTTAATAAAATACTGGCAAACTGAATCCAAGAATACATCAGAAGTATCATACACCATGATCAAGTAGGCTTTATCCCAGAAATGCAGTAATGGTTCAACATATGAAAATCCATCAACATAATTCACCATATAAACAAGTTGAAAGAAAAAAAACACATGATCATCTCTCTAGATGCTGAAAAAGCATTTGACAAAATCCAACACCCCTTCATGATAAATGTCCTGGGGAGAACAGGCATACAAGGACCATACATAGAAATAATAAATGTGACATACAGCAAGCCAGTAGCCAACATCAAATTAAGTGGAGAGAAACATGAAGCATTTCCTCTAAACTCAGGGACAAGAAAAATATGTCCAGTTTTGGCATATCTCTTCAACATAGTACTTGAAGTTCTTGCTAGAGCGATAAGACAGCAAAAGGAGATCAAGGGGGATACAAATTGGAAACAAAGAAGTCAAATTATCCCTATTTGCAGATGATATGATAGTATACATAAGTGACCTCAAAAATTCCACCAGAGAACTCTTAGAGCTGATAAACACCTTCAGCATGGTGGCTGGATACAAAATTACTTCAAAAAAAAAATCAGAAGCCCTTCTTTATACAACAAATAAATGGATGAGAAGAAATTAGGGAAATCACACCCTTTACAATAGCCACAAACAATATAAAATACCTGGGGGTAACTCTAACCAAGCAAGTGAAAGACCTGTATGACAAGAACTTCAAGTCCTTGAAGAAAGAAATTAAAGAGGCCATCAGAAGATGGAAAGATCTCCCATGCTCATGGATAGGTAGGATCAACACAATAAAAATGGCTGTCCTACCATAAGCAATATACAGACTCAATGCAATTACTATCAAAATACCAACACAATTCTTTATAAACCTGGAAAAAGCAATTCTCTACTTCATATGAAATAACAAAAAAAACAGAATAGCTAAATCAATCCTGTACAATAAAAAAAATCTCAGGTATCACCATCCCTGATTTCAAGCTGTACCACAGAGCAATAGTAATAAAAACAGCCTGGTACTGTTATAGAAACAGACTAGTGGATCAGTGGAATCAAATTGAAGACCCAGAAAGGGACCCATATACCTATGGTCACTTAATTTTTGACAAGGAATCCAAAACTGTACAATGGAAAAAGGACAGCATCTTCAACAAATTGTTGGTCCAACTGGATGTTGACATGTAAAAGAATGAAATTAGGCCCATATTTATCACATTGTACAAAACTTAAGTCCAAGTGGATCAAAGACCTTAAGATAAGGCCAGACATACTAAATCTACAAGAAGAGAAATGGGGGAAAACCCTCAAACTCATTGGCACAGGTAACAATTTCCTGAACAGAACACCAACAGCTCAGGATCTAATACCAACAATCAATAAATGGGACCTCATGAAACTGGAAAGCTTCTGTAAGGCAAAAGAAACTCTCATTTGAACAAAATGTCAACCTACAGATTAGGAAATGATCTTCACCAACCCTGCATTTGACATAGGGCTAATATCCAAAATTTACAAAGAACTCAAGAAATTAAATGCCAACAAACTAAATAATGCAATCAAAAATGGGGAACAGAGCTAAACAGAAAATTCACAAAGGAGGAATCTCTAATGGCTGAGAGACACTTGAAGAAATGCTCAGCATCCTTAATCATCAGAGAAATGCAAGTGAGATTCCATCTTACTTCTGTCAGAATGGCTAAAATCAAAAGTTCAAATGTCAGCACATGCTGGTGAGGGTTTAGAGAAAGGGGAATTCTCCTCCATTGCTTCTGGGTGTGCAGTCTTGTGCAACCACTATGGAAGTCAGTCTGGCAATATCTTAGAAAACTTGGAATAACATGCCTCAGGACCCAGCCATACCACTTCTGGGTATACATCCAAATGATTCCTCACCAAATCACAAGGAAGTTTCCACATCTATGTTCATAGCAGCCTTATTTGTAATAGCTAGAAACTGGAAACACACAGATGTTTCTCAACAGAAGAATGGATTTAAAAACCGTGGTACATCTATACAATGGAATACTACTCAGCTATCAGAATCTTTTTATCCTGTCAATGAGACACCTTGACCTAGTGGTGCTGCCTTGTAGGCCCCCACTGTTTTAGGAGGCCCTTTTCCCTCATATGACTGCTGAAATGTGGTGGAGGACTGTTACACAGGGACACTCCACTCCAGAGGAATGTGATGGAGAGATGGGGGTAGAGGGTGGGAGGTCAGGACTGGGAGGGGTGGAAAGAGGACACTGTGATGGGGATGTAACCTGAAGTAAGAAATAACTATTAAAAGCAAACAACATGGTACTGGTATAGAAACAGACCAGTTGATAAATGGATTGAATTAAAGACCCAGAATGATCCCACACACTTATGGTCACTTAATTTTTGATAAAGAAGCCAAAACAGTACAATGGAAAAAAGGACAGCATCTTCAAAAAATGGTGCTGGTCTAACTGGATGTCCATTTGTAAAAGAATGGAATTAGACCCATACTTATCACCTTGTACAAAACTTAAGTCCAAATGGATCAAAGACCTTAACATAAGCCCGGTCACACTAAATCTACTAGAAGAGAAAGTGGGAAAAACCCTTGAACTCATTGGCACAGGTGACAACTTCTTGAGCAGAACACCAACAGCTCAAGTTTAAAACCAATAATCAATAGATGGGACCTCATGAAACTGAAGAACTTCTGTAAGGCAAAGTGCACTGTCATTAGAAAAAAACAGAAACGTACAGATCGAGAAAAGATCTTTACCCATTTTACATCTGACAAAGGGCGAATATCCATAATTTTCAAAGAACTCAAGAAACTAAATGCCAGGAAACCAAATAATCCAATCAAAAAATGGGGAACAGAGTTAAACAGAGAATTTACAAAAGAGGAATCTCTAATGGCTGAGACACTTGAATAAATGCTCAACATCCTTAATCATCAGAGTAATGCAACTCAAGATTACTCTTAGATTCCATCTCACATCTGTCAGAATGGCTAAGATCAAAAACTCAAATGACAATACATGCTGGTGAGGTTGTGGAGAAAGACGAACAGTCCTCTGTTGCTGGTGGGAGTGCAAACTTGTACAACCATATGGAAATCAGTCTGGCAATATCTTAGAAAACTTAGAATAGCTCTATCTCAAGTCCCAGCCATACCACTTTTGGGCATACATCCAAATGATTTGTCACCACTTCACAGGGATATCTCATCTATGTTCTTAGTAGCCTTATTTCTGATAGCTAGACAGTGGAAACAACCCAGATGTCCCTCAACTAAAAATAGATATAAATACTGTGGTACATTTATGAGTAGACTAAGCTATTAGAAACAAGGAAATCATGCAAGTTGCAGCCAAATGGAATTAGAAAAGCTCATTCTGAGTGAGATAACCCAGACTCAGAAAGATGCCCATGGCATCTATTCACTTATATTAGATTTTAGCCATATATTATAGGATAGCTATCCTACAGCCAACACACCAAAAAGAACAGGGACATAGAATTTGTTACTTGTTAGTTGGACACTTTTCTCTAGTGGCATTGCCATATAGACCCCCATGTGCATGAGGAAGCTTTTAGCCCTCATGTGACTGTTGACCTGGGGCTGGCTGATATGTAGGGGCACTCCACTCTGGAGGAGTAGGATAAGAGGGAGACGGGGAGAGGGTGGGAATGTGGGACCAGGAGGCTTAAAAAGAGGGTACTGTGATGGAGGTGTAACGAAGTAATAAATAAATATTGAGAAAAGAAAGGCCGAGCAAGCCATGAGGAATAAGCAAGTAAGAAGTGTTCTTCTGGGGTTTCTGTTTAAATTTATTATTATTTTTTTAATCTGGTGTTTCTTCCCTAACTTCTTTCAATGTTGAACTGTGATATACAAAAGTAAGCTGCAACAAACCATTTCCTCCCCAATTTTCTTTGGTCATGCTGTTTTATTACAACAATAGAAAACAATGACAAATGATAGGAGCAGCTACAGCAATAGGGGTTTTGTAGCAACAAGGTGTCCTCCAGAAACAAGTTTTCACTTGTTGATATCAGTTGAGTGTAGTATTAATTTTACATGTGATAAGAAGGAATCACTACCAGTAGCGAGGAAAGAATCCTACCATAGGATTAAAAAGATGGATTTTCACAGCCAACATAGCAACAAATGTGCCCATTAGCACGAACTAAAGAGAATAATAATTCCTGAAAAACAAGATAGAATACTCTGAAGAATATTGCCATAGTGGGGCCGGCGCGGACGTATTTTGATTTCGGGGTCAACAGTCACAAGGTGGCAAGTGTTGCAGGATGCTGTAGAAAGGGCATGACCCCTTCTAAATCTCACCCAGCTACAAAGGGACCATGGAAGATGCCTGGGCAGGACATTCCTTCCAACTCTTGGACATGCTAGGAAGCCTCTGGACCCGGGAATCGGGATAACCCATCCCCCCAAAAGGAGAAATCCCCGGTAAGTTCCAACCTAATACCCAGCCGACAGATTCAGAAACCACGCAGAGATAATCTCCACCCTGCTGGGCACTCCCAGGTCTCACACAGATGATCCAATTATCTGGGAAAGGTTGCGACCCTTGGAAGTGAAGTAGCTCCACTGCAAAGCCCCTTCAGATCCCAGTCTGTGACATCACTGGCCAGCTTCCAAGCCTCGGGAGCAGCAAGGCTATTGGAACTGAACTGCAGATTTACCCCCTACAGGAACCAACCCCGGGCAAACTGTGAGATATTTGAAACTGTCCTATATTGAACTTTTGTACTAGTAAGGGCCCTTCCGGCAGGGAATCAGAGCTTGCTTGTGCACAGCCCGGCCAGGTGAATTAATTGGGTCCCCACCTGGGAGGCAGGACTGAATGACTCACCTTATAGGGGTGGAGTAAGGCAACTCTTACACCACAGTGCCCCATTTGGACCCAAGTCCAGAAGACAGCAAAAAAAAAAAAAAAAAAAATTTTCCACGGGGACAGGGCCCAGAAAAAAAAAAAAAAAAAAACAGAGCGAAATGTCTCCAACAAAAGAAAGCAATGCTATTCCCAGCCCGAACCACCTCACCACAACTGAAACACATGAAAACGATGACAATTCTACGTTATGGAAAGTGATAAAGTCCCTTCAAGAAGAACTTAAAACTATGAAGGAATTCAAAGAAGCCACAATTCTACAAGTCAAAACAACGAATAACATCATTAAAGAGCTCCAAGCCAAAGTGACCCAGCTTGAACAGGAAAAGGATAAAGCAATGAAAGATCTCCAGACAAAAACAAGCAAACTGGAGAAGGAAATGTACAAAACGAACACTACCATTCAAGACATGAAAATAGAAATGGAAACAATAAAGAAAACACAGCCAGAATTAAAAGAGGAAATGGAGAATCAAGAGAAGAGAACAGGAACTATGGATGTGAGTATGAAAAATATGATGCAAGAGATGGAAGACAGGATCTCAGGCATGGAAGATTCGATGGAAGAAATCAGTACAACATCCAAAGAAAATGAGAAGGCTAAAAAATCTCTCACCCACAACATCCAAGAAATCAAGGACTCAATGAAAAGACGGAACCTAAGAATTATAGGCATGAAGGAAAGAGAAGACTCCCGACTCCATGGTCCAGGAAATATCTTCAACAAAATCATAGAAGAAAACTTCCCAAACCTAAAGAAAGAGATGCCAGTAAAAATCCAAGAGGCTTACAGAACACCATACAGATTAGATCAGAAAATAAACTCCTCTCGCCACATAATAATAGAAACTCCAAATGTAGAGAACAAAGAAAAGATATTAAAAGCTGTAGAGAAAAAGGCCAAGTCACATACAATGGCAGACCCATCTGAATCACACCTGAATTCTCCTCAGAAACTTTAAAAGCTAGAAGGGCCTGGACGGATGTCCTACAAGCCCTGAGAAAACATAGGTGCCCAGCCAGACTACTATACCCAGCAAAACTCTATCAACATAGAAGGAGAAAACAAGATATTCCATGACAAAATCAAATTCAAACAATATATCCTCACAAACCCAGCGCTACAGAAGATCGTAGAAGGAAAATTCCAACAGAGAGAAGATAACTACACCCAAGAAAACAGAGGAAATAGAAAACTCCACAGCAACTAAACAAAAGAGAAACACAAGACAGCCAGCTATACCAAAATAATGGGAAAAAAACAACCCCTGGTCACTAATATCCATCAACATCAATGGACTCAACTCGCCAATAAAAAGACAAAGACTTACAGACTGGATCCGTAAACAAGACCATCTCTTTGCTGTATACAAGAAACACATCTCACTATTGACGATAAACACTACCTCAGAGTAAAGGGCTGGGAAAAGGTCTTCCAAGCAAATGGACCCAGGAAACAAGCTGGAGTAGCCACCCTAATATCAAACAAAATAGACTTCCAATTGAAGTTATTAAAAAAAAAAAAAAACAGAGAAGGGCATTACATACTCATTAAAGGAAATATCCACCAAGAGGTCATCTCAATATTGAGCATCTATGCCCCAAATAAAAAGGCACCTACATTTATAAAAGAAACGCTTCTAAAACTTAAATCGCATATCGATCCAAACACTTTAATAGTAGGAGACTTCAACACCCCACTCACAACTATGGACAGATCATCAAGACAGAAGCCAAACAGAGAAATAATGAGTCTAACAGAGATCATGAACCAAATGGACCTAACAGATAACTACAGAACGTTTCACCCAAACACAGAATACACCTTCTTCTCAACACCTCATGGAACCTTCTCCAAAATCGACCATATAGTTGGACACAAAGATAGCCTCAACAGATACAAGAAAATTGAAATAACCCCTTGTATCTTATCAGACCACCATGGAATAAAGCTAGACTTCAAT
>CAJQZJ010032660.1:4012757-4064970 GCA_907164525.1 Lophiomys imhausi | reverse complement strand
TCAGTTACATGAGGGCTAAGAGCTTTCTCTTACTCTGGGGCCAGGCATGCATCTCAGCTAGGGTAAGGTGTCTCACCCAGGCAGCAGAGTCCATGCCAGAGACCACGCCCCCTCGACTTGCTAAAGAATCTGTATGAAGACCAAGTTGCCTATCATCTACGTATGGGGAGATGGTCTATGTTTAGTCTACATACACTTTTTTATTCTTATTTTTTAAAGTTTTTGATTAGTGCTTCAGTCTCTTTAAGCCTCTAGGGGCCAAGGTTTGATAGTACTGTTGATCTTCATGTGTTATTATTGACCCTGGAGGTCTCTTTATTCCTCCTCTCTCCATTTTATAGGATTCCCAGGGCTACACCTACTGTTTGACTCTGTGTCTCAGCATCTGTTTTGATCCACAGCTTGGTGGAGTTTCTTCTAGGATAGTTATGCAAGGTTCCTGTTCCTTTTAGTCTGTGGGTTGCAGGATAGTTTTCCTGTACTATAAAATCCAGTTATAAGGGAGTGCATGCCACATGTATCTTTCTGGGTTTGGGTTAGCTCACTCAGGAGAGCCTTTTTAGTTCCATCCATTTGGTTGCAAATTGCATGATTTCCTTCTTACTGGCCATGGTGTACGTGTACCAGTTTTTGTTGTTGTTTGTTTTTGTTTGTTCATTTATCCATTCTTTGGTTGAAGGGCACCTAGGTTTTTTCCAGTTTCTAGCTATTATGAATAAAGCTACTCTGAACATATTTGAAGCAATGTCCTTGTGATTTGCTGAAGAATATTTTCGATATATGCCTAGGAGTGGTATTGCTGGGTCTTGAGGTAGAAGTATTTCCAGTTTTCTGAGATATCGCCAGAATAATTTCCGAGGTGGTTGTACAAGTTTGCATTCCCACCAGCAATTAAGGAGTGTTCCAGTTTCTCCACATCCTTGCCATAGTGTATCACTTGAGGTTTGGATCTTAGCCATTCTGCCAGGTGTGAGATGGAATCACAGTCGTTTTGAGTTTCCCTGATGACTAAGGATATTGAACATTCCTTCAAGTGTCTCTTGGCCATTAGAGATTCTTCTTTTCTGAAATCTTGACACAGCTCTTTTACCCCATTTTTTGATTGGATTGTTTGAGATTTTTGTGTTTCATTTCTTGAGTTGTTTTTTTTAATTTTGGACATTAGCCTTCTATCAGATATGGGGTTAGTGAAGATCTTTTCCCAATCTGTAGGCTGCCATTTTGTCCTAATTACAGCTTCCTTTGCTTTACAGAAGCTTTTCAGTTTCATATGGTCCTGTTTATTGATTGCTGGTCTTAGATCCTGAGCTATTGGTGTTCTGTTCAGGAAGTTGTCACCTGTGCTAATGAGTTCAAGGCTTTTCCCCACCTTCTCTTCTATGAGATTTAGTGTTCCCTGTCTTTGATCCACTTGGATTTTGTTTTGTGGAGGATTACAAATTTGTGTCTATTTGCATCCTTCTGGTTCTTTGTGTTTAATCTTTGTTGTTATTCCTCTTTTTTATTTCTGATTTTGTTGATTTGGATATGTTAGTTTGGCTAAGGGTTTGTCTATTTTGTTGATTTTCTCAAAGAACCAGGTCTTGATTCTTTGTATTGTTCTCTTTGTTTCTAAGTCATTGATTTCTGCTCTGAGTTTGATGATTTCCTGCTATCTGCTCGTTTTGAAAGTGTTTGCTTCTTTTTTTTTTCCTAGAGCTTTAAATTGTGTTGTTAAGTTGCTAGTAAGAGCTGTCTCCAATTCTTTTTTGAAGCCAATTAGTGCAATGAACTTTCCTCATATGACTGCTTTCATTGTCATCTCTTATATGTTTAGGTATGTTGTGCCTTTATTTTCATTAAATTTTAGGAAGTCTTTGATTTCCTTCTTTATTTGTTCCCTGACCCAATGGTCAGAGTTGTTCAGTCTGTGTTGAATGTGCAGGCTTCTGTTTATTTCTATTGTTGTTGAAGTCCAGCTTTAATTCATGGTAATCTGATAAAACACAAGGAGCTTTGTCAATTTTCTTGCATTAGTTGAGAATTGATTTCTGATTGACTATGTGATCGATCAATTTTAAAGAAGTTTCTGTGAGGTGCTGAGAAGAAGGTATATTTTGTGTTTCAGTGAAATGTTCTCTAGATATCTGTTAGGTCCATTTGGTTCATGACCTCTGTTAGTCTTATTATTTCTCTGTTTGGTCTCTGTATTGATGTCCAGTCAATTGGTGTGAGAGAGGTGTTGAAGTCTCCCACTATTAATGTGGGGGAATAAATGTGTGGCTTAAAATTTAGTAGTGTTTTTTCTACAAGTGTGGGAGTCCTTTTATTTGGTACATAGGTTTTCAGTATTGAGATGTCATCTTGATGAATTTTTTCTTTGATGAGTAGATACTGTTATTCCCTAACTTTTAAATTTAATTTTCATGAAAATTCTATTTTATTTGATATAGAATGGCTACTCCAGCTTGCTTCCTGGGACTGGTCACTTGGAAAACCTTTGTCTAGCTGTTACTCTGAGGTAAAGATCTTTGTTGGTGAGTTACATTTCTTCTATGGAACAAAATGATGGGTCTTATTTTCAAGTCCAATCACAAAGTCTGTGTCTTTTTACTGGGGAATTGAGTCCATTGATCTTGAGAGATATTAACCATTGATTGTTATTTCCTGTTATTTTGATGTAGGTAGTGGTAGTGTGTTTCTTTTGGTTTTACTGTAGTGGGGTCATTTATTTCCTGTGTTTTCTTGGGTGTGGTCATCTTCTCTGGGTTTGAGTTTTCCTTCTAGGATTTTCTCTAGAGATGGATTTGTGGATAGATATTCTTTAAACTTTGTTTTGTCATAGATTATCTTGCTTTTTCCATCTATGGTGATTGAAAGTTTTGCTGGGTCTAGTAGGCTGGGCTGACATCTATGGTTTCTTAGGGCCTGCAGGATATGTGCCCAGGTCCTTTCTGGACTTTAGAGATTCAGAAGAGAAGTCAGGTGTGATTCTGATGTTTTTGCCTTTATATGTTACTTGACCTTTTTGTCTTGCAGCTTTAAGTATTCTTTCTTTTGTCTGTATATTTAGTGCTATTATTATTATGTGGCAGGAGGAATTTCTTTTCTGGTTTAATCTATTTGGTGTTCTGTAAGCCTCCTGAACATTTATGGACCTCTCTCTCTCTCTCTCTCTCTCTCTCTCTCGGTTTGGGAAATTTTCTTCTATGATTTTGTTGAAAATGTTTTCTAGTCCTTAGAGTTGGGAGTCTTCACTTTCTTCTATTCCTATAATCCTTAGTTCTGTCTTTTCATTGAATCCTTGATATTTTGGATGTTTTGAGTTATGAATTTTTTAGTTTTCTCATTTTCTTTTACTGATATATCTGTTTCTTCAATTGAATCTTTCATACCTGAGATTCTGTATTCCATTGTATCCTGTTGGTGATGCTTATGTCTGTAGTTCCTGTTCTTCTTTCTAGGATTTCTACCTCCAGGACTATCTCTGCTCGTGTTTTCTTTATTGCTTAAATTTCCATTTTCAGGTCGTGTACTGATTTACTCATTTCTCCAGCTTGATTTTCTTTGCCTGTATTTCTTTAATAGATTTATCCCTTTCCTTCTCCTGCTTCTTTGTGTGTTCCTGAATGCCTTTATCAGATTTCTCTAGTACTTTCATCTATTGGATTGTGAGCTCCTTAAATTACTTAAGGGATTTATTTTCTTCTTTTAAGGCCTCTATCATTTTCATAAGTATAGACATAGATTTGTCATCATTTTCTTGTGTTTCTGCTGTGTTAGGATGGTCAGGGCTTGCTGGACTAGGATACCTGGATTCTAGCAGTGCTATATTGTCCTGGATTTTGTTGATTGTGTTCTTCATTGACCTTTAGCCATCTGATTGTCCCTGTTGTTGGTTGCTTGTTCCCTATATCCATTGTCTGGAAATCCTGCATGATGCTGAGATTGGGAAGGTCACTTTGCAAAGATTGAGAGGGCTGCAGACTGAAAGTTGTAGCCAGGGAGACATTCTCTAGGAGAAGTGAGAAGGAAGCACCTGGAGACTAGGCATGAGATCCTTATTCCCTGTGACTCCAGGGAATGACCTCTCAGAGACTTTCTGCCAGATTCTTTGCCATAGATATGGGAGGTGTCTAGAGGCCAGAGGCCAGTTCAAGTGTCCCTGGGATTAGGAGGATAGACTGCTTAGAGAAGATATAGGAGGTGCCTGGGGGACTGAAGCAAAGGTCCATTGTCCCGAGGGCTCAGAGGATGGCCTCTAGGAGAAGCTCTATCAGAGGCCCACTTGGTGGATTTAGGGTTGTTCTTGAATCCCTAGAACTCAGAGGAAGTCCCCAAAGAGGGGCACTTCTGGGGGTGTGGATGTGCCTGGAGGCCAGAAATCTGTCCCTAGGAGTAGGTGGTTGACCTGGATTGCTGGAAGTGTCTGGTTGCCAGAGGCTGGGAGAGCATCTCTTTGGATCAGAGGGAGACCGCTCCAAGGAATTCTCTTTGGACATATTAAGTGACTGCAGGTCTGAGACCAGGATGAATGACCATGGGGCTCATAGAGTGACTCTTAAGAGGAGTTGTTTTGGGGACCCTGCGAAGTGCCTGGTGGCCAAGATCTGGGGCCCTGCATCACTAGGAGCCAGGATCTGACCTTGGTAAGGTGGACAGGTCTAGGAAGCACAGTGGCTAGAATCCATGCAGCTCTGTAATCCAGGAGTATACTCCTCAGTCTGGAGGAAACACAGAGGTGGGTGTTTTGGAGTCAGTGGCATGTCCTCTCAGTCTTTCTGCAGTTACTCAGCTCTTGTTACTGGTAGACTCTGTAGGCTATGTGTTGCTATCTTAGAAAATCCCAATATTTGATTCTTCATATGGCTGAGCAATATGTCATTGCATAGGTACATGTTTTGTTTCTGTAGTTATCAATTGAGCTTGTTTTCATCTTTAAACTATCATGAAATTATAGTGTTACCATGATAACAAATATACATAATATTTTCAATTATCTTGTACATAAATGTAAGAATGGAACTAACAGATAAAGGATAAGTAGATGCTTAATTTATCACAAAATTTTGCAGAAGCTACACCACTTTGCAACTTCCTCAATAGTATATGAGAATTTTAGATTATGAATAACTTTGACAAGACTCGAATGCTTGATATTATGTCCCTACTCATAGACTTATAGTTATATTTTGGACCTTTATATTTTCTAGCAAGTAATGCCATTTCTGATATTTGATGACCATTGTCTGTTGAGTGAAGATCTAATATCATTGCTTCTGATAGGTTGAATTCAATGCTGAGATCTGGTTACTGCCCCTTCTGAGGCATTCTCTTGATTGGTTAATAAAAGTTGCTTATGGCCAATTAGCTGGGTAGAAAGAGTACAGGAAGGTAGGACTTCCTGAGATTAGAAAGGAACCCTGAGCACACACAGAAAACCCCTCTTTTTCCGGTGGGACACAGAAGGAGACAGACATCTTGAGAATGCTGGAAGATAATTGCAGGTACATGGCAGTTTGGGATTAGGTGATATGGGCTAACTTAGAGTAGCTAATTGAGAGTCTGTCCAGCTAAGTGCTATTCATTAAAACATTAAAAGGTCTTGGTGTATTTAATTATTGGGAAAAGACTGCAGTGGTTTATAGGCCCTCAGTCCAAGAAGTGCTGGACCATTGGACTTCCAGACTCCTGGACTCCCCACCAGCCCAGGTAAAGCTCCTGCCAAGCTGCTGGTTGTAACCGATCTTTTAAATTATTATTTAACACTTATTTATTTATTACTAAATTCACTTATAACAAACACCAACAATTTCTTAACTATTAATCTTATAAATTCCTACAACCCCTTTAACCTATCCACTAAACCTATTGATAATTATAACAACTACTTTCATAACCTTTTAGAATGATACAGTCTCTGGGGCAGGTCCTCAGTCATCAGGAACACAGTCTTTGTTGTAGATTCTGTAACGCACTTAGCAGTCCTTTTTCTGGATCTCTCAGATGCAGGTTCGTCAGGGTAAGTTTGTTATTGCAGTCTCACCTTAAATAAGGCTTCATGCTATCTTCTCTGTGGGAGACTCCAGCTGTCTGCAGGCCAACTTACTTCTTTTGAATCAGGAACTCAGCTGCTCTGCCTCAGTCCTTAAAGCCAGGCACAGTTTCCTTTTAGGCCACTGTTTGGACAGATCAAACCCCTCTAGGCAAAAGCTGAGCCACAGGGTCCAGTCCTTGGCCTTTTGGTGTCTTGCTCAGGCTTTCTTTGCTCACCGGCTTCTTTCTGCTTCAGGGAGAGAGCTGGCCATCAATGGCCAGCCCTTTTTTCAGCAGGACTCTTGGAGCTCTCTAGCATCAGGGGCCTCTTCTCCTTCTGGGTTCCATGCACTGTCCTTAAATAGGAGGAACTCTGTTTCAGCTTAATTTGGTCTCTGCCCACTTAGCAGCTGAAAACAATGTCAGGCCAGATACTTTGTTTCTTCAAGTCCATTAAGTCTTTCCTGTTTTCCTGACTTCAACCTTGTTTTTCAGTCTATTGAGTCTTTCCTGTTTTTCCTGACTTCATCCTTGTTTTTCAGTCTATTAAGTCTTTCCCGTTTTTCCTGACTTCATGCTGATAATGCTGTTCATGCCCCGAATTAAGAGACAGTATCAGAAACCCCTGTATATTTTCTAAATCTAATTTATCTAACCCCTACAGCTGGTAATTCTACTGGCCTAATGTAATAACTTGTATTAATTAAAAGAGTTTAGGTTACAGGTGGTGTAGGCCACCCTTGGTCCCAGGACTCTTTCTCCAGGATAAGTTAGGAAACCAGTTAAGGCATGCAGGCCAGGCCGCCCACTCTTCTTCCAAGCTGCCGGCTACTCTGCCAGCCTAATCTTACAGTTTATATTTACTAATAACTACAATAATTAATTTTCAGTTTTAATTGTCTTTATATTTAGTCTGAGGACTAATGTGCTTTTCCTGTTTTAAAGTAAATGTCTTTGCTGTTTTAATTGTGGAAATGTGTAAGAACCCTTTATAGTTCCAGACTAATCCTCTATCAGCTGTATGATTTATGAATATACTCCATTCTGTTATCTTCCCACACATGTGGGAACATACTTTGAATTGCAAATTATTTTTATTTTATAATGTTTTCTTTATCTAACTTTCCTTTCTCATTTATGTTTCCATGTAAAACTTTTCAGAGAAAGCAACTTTTGAAGATAAATTTTAGATTAATATAATTTCAAAATTAAATTCTAAAAAATTAAGTAATTATGGATAGTCCATCAAAAGACCTTAAAGGATCTTTACCCATTAGGTCTTTCAAAAGACCAACAGGAACAAAACAGAATTTAGGAGGAATATGGAGCTACACAAACTGTAAATTCTAAAACATCATAAGAAATGTCTTAAAATACAAACGTTATTTTCTTATATTTTAAATTATGTAGCATTGCTAAATAAATAATAGGTACAATACTTGTGAGACTTACAACATGGAAAATATACATGACAGCAGGGTAGTTACCTACAAACCCCCAGAAATATGTTTCTACATAAAATGATGCAAAGTATCAGTATATAAGTATACATAATATGCATACATAATATATATAATACAAGTATACATGATAATCATAAAGCTAGCAGCACAACAGGGAAAAACAGTGGAACAATAAAAAGATAAAATTTTGAAGGATACAGGAAAAGAGGGAAGGAGAGGTACAGAATAGAGGAGAAAAATAGACAAATTAAAAGAAAGGCAATTGTTTAATCTAAGCATAAAAATAAACCTGCTCGGTGGAAACACTCTACTCACCATAATTATAGTGAATAGTGATAAGTTGTTTATGTAAAGGAGTATGTTATTCAGTCCTCAAAAAAGACCTTAAAATAGACAGACACTGCAAAGCTATAAGAGGCACAGTGTTAGAGCTACCCTAAAGGAATCTCAAGTGTTTACTTCTTGTGTCATAATGTATACTTCAAAGCAAAGGATATGTCAGAAGTAAAGTAGAAACAAGTAAATAAGGTTACTAGAACTAAACTACTGATCAGAAAGAAGAGGGAACATTGCATTCAACAAAGAAGTAATCTCACACAGGAAAGAATAAATGAAGTTTTAGCATGAGAGTTGTACAATCAAAGGAATTGATCTCCAATAAAAAAGAGAAAAGAAAAATAAACAAAATGCCTCAATAAAGATCAGGTTTCTATAAAAGTGATATTATTATAAATTTTTATCTTGTTTATAAAAATGTTATGTCATTTAGAAATAGTCAGGTAATTCCAGGAGATGTATAGACAGATTTGAAATGATTGCCTCAAAATCTGAGAATGTAAACAAGTTGAGAAAGGGCTATTGATTTTAGCAACAGTACTTGAAGAGTTTTTGATGTTTAAAAGTGAAGACCTAATTCAATTGTCCTGCACAGATGAAATTCTAGCACTTGGTTGTGGAGGAGGGGAATTGCAAAATCGAGGTTTCATCTGCCTACACAGAGACATCAAGGCCTTCTTGGGCTACCTGAGACTCTGCCTCAGAATAAACAAACAAACAAATAAAATACTATCATCAAAAATGAACCAGAATATGATATTATAATTTGTTTAGCTATTTTGAATTGTGGAATTTACATTTCATCAATGAAATATATTCCACAAGAACATATTCAGACACATCGTGCAATTCCCTGAAATGTGTGCATCATTAAGCCAAGTGTTTGTTCCCAATCAGTTACTTCAGAGATTTGCAAAGTAAGCACACAATTCGGGAATTCTGGCATATAGAATTTCTATTCATTTGGTACAATGCCAGACAGAATGTCCATACCAAACACTAAATCATTCTTGGAAATAGATCTTCTATAATTATTCATGCAATGACCGAGACAAATTTGTCTACTTTTCAACTTATAGAACCATAATTTTAGGAATTTATTTTGGTAATAAATTCATTAATGAATTTTTAAACCTTAGAAAAGAAATTATGGTACACATTATATATACTGAAAGATATTTCCAGAAGACTTCTTGCTGTTCTGAGTACCAAATGTCTTTGGGGAATCTTCTGTTTATGGCTGTCAGTGAAAGTAGAGGACTTAAAAATGTACTGGTGTGTGAAAAATCAATTACAAACAAGGTGGAATTTTTAGGATTTTTGTAAGATTTTATATATACATATATATGTATATGTAAAATATATATACATGTCTTAGGTCTATATATATATATATATATATATATATATAGATGCAATGACTATCTTACACACGTTTTTACAAAAAGGGTTTTTAATTTTATTTCTTCCATAGATAGAAGGAATAATACTGTTTGATTTTAAGACAATTGTGACTTGACTTTCTAAGCAACTGCCAACCACATTTCCAAACCAATGTCTCATTATTATTAATGCTGACTATTGTTTGTCTTTAACTTTTTCTGTTTTGAGTGGTAAACCAGTGAGGTCTATAATTAGTGCTTGTCACTTAGCATATTGAGCATATGTCATTGCATATTGACTATACATTGTTTGGGGGTAATGTCTATGTTTAAAACATTTTCACACTTTAAAATGTGGTTATTTATGTGTTTTCTTAATTAAGTTTCTTTTTGAACATTCAACTCTATTTGTTCTCCCTACTGTCTATGTCCATGCACTCTCTTCCATACAAATCTTTCTTAAACAATATGTCTATTCACATTAATTTATGACCTACTGAATTTAAACTGGACCATCTGTTTGACCATTCATAAAGATATCTTGGTAGTTGGATATCATTAGATCCTTGTGGCTCAACAGTGGTTTGTAAATGAAGACATTGGTTTTCTTCCCCTAGAATCTATCATGGCCAAGCTGTAAGACTTAATAGATAAGATGAATGGAATGTTTCATTTAGGAACAAGTGCTGAAAAATTTATCTCTGGTTCTGTTGTTTATTAGAGGATATTTCATTTTTACAGTGTGTTCTTTTTTCTTAATTATTGAGAGTTTCATGTGTGTATGCATTATATTTTGATCACATTGTTTCTCACTACTCCTTTCCTAGTCTTTCTGAACTACACTTGCTACATCTCCATCTAACTTTCTATCCTCTTATTTTATTTTATTTTTTATAATCCACTTAGTCCAATTAGTGCTGCCTGCATGCCTTAGGTGTAATGCTGTCCACTGGAGATTGAACAACATCAGGGGCATTTTCCCTGAAGAAAACTGACTCTCCTTCCCCCAGCAACCATCAATTGTCAGTATCTCTTGTTCCACAAATTCAGTCACAGCTTTGAGTAAGAATTAAGTAACAAGTTTTAAATACTTAGTGAGGAGGGCTCATGTATAGAACACAAAAAACCTACACTAGTATAATAAACGGATACTAAAAATTACTTGATATCCTCCAACTCCTCCATTCCCAAAATATATTCTGTAATATGAAACTATGAGTATAATGCAGGTATTGGGGGGATGTCTAGTGAATTATTTAAATATTACATGCTAAGGTATCCAGGTTTCAAAAAAATTGACCTCATTTTCTAATAGAACTGTGAGAATAATCATAGGTGAAGTACGAGTAGGAAAAAAATTGCTTCTTCTCCAAATAGTATTTTTGATGAACATTTTATAATTGGTGAACATCGTGTACTAAAAATATTAGCACTAAATTTTATTATTATTGTGGGGCAAAGACCCCAAGAACCACTTGATAAACACATTCCAAATTTAAGAGTCTATATTAAGATGGCCAGAGACTGCCTGGAGAGAAGCAATTCTCACAGAGTAGCTCCAACTGCTTTCTGTAGGAAGATTTCAAAGGCAAAGACCATTTCCTGGTTGTAAATATGTGGAAAGTAGAGCAAGGGAGAAGTTTAACAGAAGCAAAAAGCAATAGTTAGCTGGGGCACCTTGACCTCAGTCTCCTTGTCAGGGTTTCATAATTGTGTGAGGAACTTTCCAATAGGAAAGTGTGCAAGTTGAGGCAGGGTAGTTCTGAGTCAGACTTTAGAGGGCCACATTGGGGACAAGATGGAGGAGTCTTGGCCCTATCACATTCCCCACTAGTCTTAGGAAAATGAGTCAAATTGTAGACACATCCTACTCTAAAGTTATTCTTAGGACATTAACTTGAATTATTATTATTATTATTAATCATTAATTTATTATTATAATTATTATTAACATTCATTCATGTGAATGAATTAACCATTTGTTTTACATAGTTGGTCATATAGTTTAAGATGTAAGGTCTCATGGCTAATCCAATCGGAATGATAATTAGAGGCTCACCCAATGCTGATAACAGTGTAGTTTGCCAGGGGGACCAAGGGAACATAGACTTATATCATTTATCATGTCTCTTTTCTTTTCTTCTTTCTTTTTTTGAGATTTTTCCTATCCATGACAAGAGTTTTCTCTAATTATGATTATTACTGATCAATTGGTATAGAAACAGTATGTTTCTCCTACAGTTTCCTCTGTTACATAAGGAGTAAGCCTGAGCCTCTCCAATTCTGTAAGACCAGTTTTGTGAGGGAATAAAACTGTTGTTATAGTTCAGAAATGGAATTCTCTAATACCTCTATGTCCTGATCATTCTGTCTTCTTAGTTCCTTAAAGATTTTATTTCCCATCTTAAGGGCTTATGACCCAGCTATGCTGGCTCCAACCAGGAGTAGGATGAGTATAGGGATAGATTTCTTTTTCTTTTTTCTTTTTTTCTATTTTGTAGTTTACAGTCAATATTATAATATATTCTTCCCTCTTGTTGATTATATAGGTATTCTTGGGGCAGGATGTGTACTAGACACATAAACTGGGTTTTAAAATTTGGAAATCACCAGAAGAGGCACATTTAGTCAAACCATTACTACACACCCACCAGGTAGTTTCAGGGGCCTTCTATTGCTGTAACTGTCCAGATGAGGTAACCTACAAAGCAAAGTAGCAGACATGAGAATAAGGGGAATTATCTAGGTTAAAAATCTTGGACATTAGACAATTTCCAGTCCTTAAGTCTTGTAACATTAATTTGGGATACCCTGACCCCCAAAAAGTTTTGTCAATCATTGAGCTGGTTAATTTCTATCCATATGTGCAAAATGGGGCTTAGAATTTAAACATAACCAACAATCCTGGTCAATTTCTGTCTAGGAATAATGAGCAAAGTGCTGGCCTTTATCAAGAGTAGAAAATAGGAATGAGAATTCTTCACCTTCCTGGACAATGAGAGCCAGGATTCTATCTTCTAATATTTTGCATAAGTTAGTTTTTATGAAAGGGATTGTTGGTCAAGGTCTTGGCACATCTTTGGTAATCCCCAAAAGGTCTAGGAACAGGGGTCTAGGGGCTTTTTATTTTTTGAATACTAAATCCATCTTCATGGTCCCTTCCTTTGACATACAGCCTTATTCCTCAGGTCTTTCTCCTTTACTCACAGGACCAAATAATCTTCAAGGAAGTTGTAGACCTATAATTTTATGGTCATTGGATTGCATATTTTTATTGTGTATTTCTTGGGAGAATGTATGTGTGTGCATGTCTGTGCATGTGTGTGTGTGTGTGTGTGTGTGTGTGTGTGTGTGTGTTTGTGTGTGTTTCCTTGAAGCTTCTGTCTCACAATCCCAATATTTGCAATGGAAACTCTCTTTTCCCTGGTAATTAAAACCAGCCCCAGGCCATGCATAGAATTAAAAACTCAGTATTCTTTTTACAAAACATAAGCACCTACATCCTTTTCTGATTTAACCAGACATATTACCTGACATATTTTTATAATGGGCATCAGTGAACAAAATTCTAGGAGAAATATGTGTTGTTGGTCCATAGTTAATGCTTTTCCTGTATTTGTTCTCTTTAATACCCAAATTCAGATTTGAAGACAATTAGAGTTGTATCAGCTTTAAAATAGCATCTCCCAGAGGACAATATAAGATTCAAGAGGATATACAAGAGTGGGGAATTGGAGATCCAGGAACCTGAAACAACCTTATCTTTAATGGGTCCATGATTTGATAAAAGGTCCACTGGACATTGTCATCTGATGTGTTTGTCATTTTGATCCATGTTTGATGGATTCATGGAGTGATACCTCCTACCTTCATGGCTGTTAGGATGTTGAGGATCACAACGTAAGGCTCCTTTGAAGTTTGGTCAATTTTTCCTTTATAAGTTTGACCTAGACGGCATCAGTGAGCTTGAACAAGGCACACAGGCTTGGCAGTGGCCACAGGAACCTGCTGAGCCTCCTGGATTGTCTGATAGATGGCTGATATAGAAGACTGGAAAACATGTAAGGATTTGAGAAGAAATGGATAGAGTTTTTTTTTTTTTTTTTTTTTTTTTTTTTTGTCTCTGAGTCAGAAAGTGATAGGGGAGGTCTATAAAACATAAACCACAAATCCTTTCATATATGGATCATGCCTGAAGCAACATGAAAGGAAGGATGTCTATTCACCCATCACTGGACTCTAGGGTAAGTTTTGTAAAGGTTTCCTTTAGTATCTTATTCATCTACTTTCCCTGATCAGAAGCCTGAAGTTGATATGCACAGTTTAGTTTCAAATTAAAATTTAGTGTCGTAGCCATTAGGCTATCAAAGCTGAGCCTTTGTCAAATCCCATTAATAGGAAGAGCCCAACTAGGGGACGAGTTTCTGGAGGAGATTTCTGACTACTATTTGAACAGTCTCATTCCAGGAGAGTAATGCTTCTACCAAAACTAAGAAAATATCATTGAAGATTTGTAACCTCTGGTCTGCTAGACTTTAGTAAAATTAACTTCCCAGCATTCACTGGGGTGCTGCCCTTGTATTAAGACTGATTGTTGAGCAAGGACCTTCTGTTTGCCTTCTGCTTTTGGTTTACCAAGGCACATGACTGACATCTGACTCAGGTGTCTTTTGTTAAAATGCCCAATTTGAGTAAAATGTGATTAGGTCTGAGTAACTCAGAGAGTTTGGTGGATCTTAAGTGACAGTGTCTCAGTGGAGCTCAGTGATTACCATTCTGTCAGTTGTCTAAGGAAGAATAATCCTTGCAACCAGGGCTTTCCACCAACCTGATGGTACCAGTAATATTTTTTTTTCTTTTTGTAACTTTTATTTTATCTTGACTGTAATCTTAAATCTCAGTCAAGCATGGGGTCATGACAGATCAGGAAGATTATTAATGTACCCACTGACTTTGGGGTTCTCTTTGAGTTACTTCTTGCTGATTAGGGTCATTGGGTTCTTTTTAGGGGCAATACAAATCTCAGTTGTCAGGATATCCAGCACTTAAATCAGCACACCAGGAAATAGAACAGAAAGAAGAACCATCAGCAGTTTCAGTGGAAGCAACAACACCAGGAAAAACAGTAAACTCTTCCTTCTTCAGAGCGCCCTACTCTTTGGGGCTCTCGCTTTTTATACCCTCTCCAGAGTCCTCAGAATTTCCATACTGCACCTAGATAAGCCATGACACTGCTAGCTCACTTTCAATAGTTTATACTTGTGGACTCACTGAAGCAGCAGTCCACACCTGGGATTAACCAAAAATATTCTCATATTATAACTGTTTTTTTTTTTTTGTTTTAAGAAATAAAACTCTTTCCATAGCCAGTGTTGAAGTCAGGACAGTTTTCGATTTCAAGAACATTTTAGTCAGTTTCAGTCCAGGTTAAACGTTCAGAGACCCCTTTATACTGGCATACAGAGGCTTCACTATCTCTGTAAATACAGGTGTCAGACTGCTGCTAAGAGCTCTCAGACCTGCCTCTGAGTTTCTGAAGGCAGGATTTGGAGAATGAGCAGTCATTTGCCTAAACCAACATCCTATTTTTTCCTCTCCTTTGAGTTGGTAATCAAGATAAGTAGCTTCTGAAGTTCAAAGGTAGGTCTTCTTTTCTGATACCCTGTATTCTAAGGTCTGAAGTTCCTGCAGCAGTCCTCCAGTGGCCCATCTATAGTCTCCTTCAGTTCCTGTGGCTGAAAGGATGACATCTGCATACTGTACAAATATTGTCTCAGGAAATCTCTGGTGTAAGTACATGAGATTATCACTGAGCACCTCATCAGACAGTTAGGGAGTTCTTAAATCCCTGAGGTCACCAAGTCCAAGTAAACTGTTCATTGCATTCTCCTTCTGGATCTGTCCATTTGAAAGCAAAGATGGGTTCATTCACCTCTGGCAGGAGAACACAGAAAAATTAGTCTTTCAAGTCTAAGTCTGCATGTATACACTTATTTCTCTGGAGAAATCAATCTCATCTGAGTGTGTGGATTTGGAACCCTGGGAATGAATGACTTTGATCCTCCATTTTACCTCCTTTAGATCCTGGACAGGTCTATAGCCATGGTTTCCAGATTTCTTGATAGGCAATAGTGGTTTGTTCCAGGGTAACTGGTAGAATGAACAGAATGCCTGCCTCCCTGAAATGGGTGACGTGAATGGCAATCCTTTTCTTTGCTTCTAGAACCATTGGGTGTTGCTTGACTAGAACATGTGTAGCTGAACTTCTATCTGAACAACTACAGGTGCCTGGTGCTTAGCCTCCCCTGGGAAGTTGCTCTCTCCTCATAGTCCAGTGAATCTCTGTTGTAGTTCTGAGAGATAGTCTGTTTTCCCAGGATGGTGTTGGGATTTTCTATTATGAGGTACTTTTCTGAATGTGAGTAGGACAATAAAATTTCTTTTCCATAGCTACAAGCCCAATTGTATGTCTCTATTAGAAAAGGAGATTTTGACTTTGAGTTTATGCAGGAGATCCTGCCTTAGTAGAGGATAGAGATAATAAGGCATGACTAAAATCAGATAGGTTTTTAATGCCTTTCCCAAGACCAATGGAGTGAGTGGGCAGTAGTCCAGGGGTAATAGGCAGTTTTTTCTGTCATTCTCTAGACTGCAATATTTTTGTCAGTCATCTTTTGCAGGACCAAATATGTCACCTCTGTGTTAAATAAAGTCAATTGTTTTGCTCCCTACTTTGAATGTCACCCTAGGCTTCCAGGGGCTCAAAGTGTAGGAGCTGGGCATCTTCATTTTTTTAAATGAAGTACTTGTGGGTCTTTTTCTTTCTGTTTGTGCATTAATTTTCCCAATGTCCTTTTACATTACAGGTGGAACACTGGTCCTTTTAAATTGCCTGGAGCCTGGTCACCCAGCCATCTTCCTGCTTTTCACCCAGAATAGTCAGTTCCCCAGGTTCTCTCATAGGAAGGCATTATGGCTCTGGTCAAGATTTTTCTCTTAGTTATCCCCATGATTTTGATTCTTAAATGCTTTCTGAGCTACTGCCAGTAACTGAAATATATTCATACCTTCAAAACCTTCCAATCTCTGTAATTTTTCCTAATCTTTGTGGCTGACTGGGTCACATAGGCAATGTTAAACACCAGCACTGTGTGTTCATTCTCTCATGCCTCGGAGTCTAAGGATGTATAAGTACAATAAGTCATTAGTAGGTAGTCAGGAAACACAGTGTGATGCTGTTAAGCTTCCTCTATGACCTCACTTACCTTTAGCAGATATGTGGGCTTCTAAGGCTTTGCTTGGAGTCCAGCCACAAAAGTCATATGGTAGGTGTCCAGAGCTCCCTTATCTTTTTCAGGGTTAGGATCCCTATTGGATCCTTTGGGGGGAATAAATTCTCTTTATGAAAAGCATTATCAACCAATGATCCCACAATCTAAACCCAAGACCACTTACTTAACTTCCAATTTTATGTTGGCCAGTTCTTCCAAAGTAAACAAAATGGGCAGTAGCTGTTGGCAATAGTCCCGTGTCAGATGGTGGGTAGAGAAAACCATCTTGAGAGATGAGTGCATGGAGTTTTTAGAGAAAGAAGTTCTGGGATTTCCAATTTTATAAGTCACTGGTCGCAAGAGCAACATATACTGTAAATGGAGCTGGGGGCTTCTTACTTGGGTCTTTGAGTTTAAAAGGCTTGTCAGAAGGAGATAATGACAGGAACTGCCAGACCTTGAGTTGAGTTAAGGGATTTCAGGGAATGAGGAATGTCAATTGAAATTCAGCTGAATATTTTATTGTAATCGAGCAAAGACCACAAGGACCACTTGGCAAAGATAGATTGTAAAAAAAAATAATTAAATTGTTTACCGGTATTTATATTATTGTTAATTGATTTTCTGCTGTTAATATTTAACCCACCATTATAAATGAACACACAGAGACAACACATGGATTTTAACAAGCCTAGGCCTGGATTGAGCAATCTCAGCCCTCCTAAACTAGCTCTTAATTCTATTAGCCAAATATGACCCCATATACATATACATCCCCTAGGACTGCCTTTCTCAACGATATGCAGTGTTCCTGGCCATGTGGAATGAGGTTCTTTTTTCTAACCCATGGTGTGCATCCTCCTTTCTGCTGCTCCTGGCTGGAATGAATTAATCCTCTGTCTAAAACACATGCTTCCTGTTCTAATCTCAGGAAGTCCCACCTTTTTCTGTCTTTGCCCAATCTCAGGCCTCAGCATTTTATTTCACCAATCGGAGTCAATGTAAGTAACAGACAGAAAGCAGGGCCAATTAATTAACATTTAAAATGCTTAACACTACACCATCAATTCCCTCCTTTTGTCTAATAAAAAGGCTAAATTTTTTAACTCATCCATAAAAACAATAAGAATAAATATGAAATAATCAAGAAAACTATATATAAAAGTTACACACATAATGTTTAGCCTATTTGTATCAGGCAATCTTGAAGAAGAAAAAAAATCATCTGTCTCTCTTGTTATGTCTAAAGTTCTGAACCTAAATATTTTCTACCATATCCTACCTATATTTATAAACCTAAAGATTTTATTTAGACTTTAAAATATCCTTTTAAATCCTAAACAACTCAAGTTCAATTGAAATTTTATAACTGTTATGCCTTTAACCCCATCAAAGACATAAGAAGGGATAAAGTTAATATTTGAGTGAGTAGGAAGCATAGCTTCCAAAAAGAAAAATATGACAGTTTTTTGCCTAAACAATCCCAAATATCTCTTGATATCATTGGAGCATCATCTGCAGCCTTCTGGCCAAGCACTTTTCACAGACTAAATTGTGCAGCAGGAAATAAGAAGGATTTTCCCATTCTGTCTCTGCAGAATTATGACATCGACTTACCTGCATTTAAGCTCTGGTCCATCTTTGGACTGTATATAGTTTATTGAGAGAAAAGGGGCATTTTTGCCCAATCGGAATTATCTCCTGATGGGATATTTCTTTTTGAGGAATTATCTCCTGATGGGATATTTCTTTTTGAGGAATTATCTCCTGATGGGAAATTTCTTTCTAATGTTCATTGTCTTATTCCAAGTCAAATGGGAGCTGTCAGGAGCTGACTGTCTTAAGTCAAACAATTCTTAAAATAATTTTAAAAAATCTTTAAATGCCGTTTTCTGTATGCCTCTGAGGGTTTTGAAGACATCTACTATTTTATTTATAAATCTATCTATCATCTATCTTCTATATATCTATGAACAAACAAACTGTAAATTTTTAACCATTTACTATCTGTTTAACATATTACATCTATTTTGTGGTAAATTAAGACTAGTATTTGACATGAACAGAAGCTCAACTGGCCTGTCGACTTGTATTATCCAGACTTCTAAATAGATTGCAGTAGCAACCCATAAAAGGATCAGAAGTAAACCTGTACTTTTAAATGATTTGTATAGACACAATACTTTATATAAGTTGAAATATACATAATATGTGTATAAATATAAAATTCTATACCAATGGATCAAAATTTAACCTTATATTTGTATCAATATACAAAATTCTATAGGAGTAGATTCAATAATGTACCCTTTTTCCTATCATTCTCATATGTCCATAACCTTAATTTTGTATTAATAACAAAGATCTATAGGAGTAGATTCAATAATCTATCCTTTTATCTTATCAATTCTATATTATATATCCATATTCCCCCTCTTTTTGTTTTCAAGGCTTTTCTCCATATATAAAGGAGAAATAAGGATAGAGAAAAGAAAAGGAGATCTCCAAGTGTAACTTTCTATACCTTGCTTAACGAGACCAAATAACAGTTTGTAACCATTCCCGCTAAACAACATTCATCATCCACCCCACTTTTTGGGAATGGGAGATTGCTCTCTTAAAACTGCTTCCTGCTGAATTGGGACACAGAAAACCTGTTTGGGGGCCCAAGTAAAATGGAAAAATATGGCTAATCAATTTAATAGTAACATTGGTTGTCCAGTATCTATGTGCTCAATAATTTGAATGTCCTGAGCAGTTTGTAGTTCAAAGCTGGATTTTTAATTTTCAAATTTATGTATTTATTGGTTCAGGTTACATCTACATCATAGGGTCCTCTTTCGACCCTTCCCACTCCTGCAATCCCAATATCTACACCATAACCCTTCCATCCCACTCCTCAGGAGAGGAGTGTCCGTACATAACAGTCCCCCGCCCCAGTTCAGCAGTCATATAAGGGCCAAGAGCCTCCTCATACACTGGGGGCCTACAAGGCAGCACCACTAGGGCAAAGTGTCTAATTGACAGGAACAAAAAGTCTATACTCCTGTTCCCTTTGGTGTGTTGGTTGTAGTATAGATATCCTGTACTATATAGCTAATATCCCACTATAAGTGAATAGATACCATGTGCATCCTTCTGAGTCTGGGATAGCTCACTCAGAAAGAGCTTTTCAAGTTCCATCCATTCAGTTTCAAATTGCATAATTTCCTTGTTTCTGATAGTTGAGTAGTATTCCATTGTGTAGATGTACCATAGTTTTTTAATCCATTCTTCAGTTGAGGGACATATGGGTTGTTTCCAGATTCTAGCTATTACAAATAAAGCTGCTATGAACATAGATGAGGCAATTTCCTTGTGAGGAGTCATTTGGATGTATACCCAGAAGTGGTATGGCTGGGTCCTGAGGCAAAGCTATTCCAAATTTTCTAAGATATTGCCAGATTGACCTCCATAGTGGTTGCAAAAGCCTACACTCACACCAGCAATGGAGAAGGGTTCCCCTTTCTCCACACCCTCGCCAGCATGTGCTATCATTTGAGATTTTGATCTTAGCCATTCTGACAGGGGTGAGATGGAATCTTAAAGTTGTCTTGAGTTGCATTTCTCTGATGATTAAGGATGCTGAGCATTTCTTCAAGTGTCTCTCGGCCTTTAGGAATTCCTCCTGGGTGAATTCTCTGTCTAGCACTTTCACCTATTTTTTAATTGGATTATTTGGTTTCTTGGCATTCAATTTCTTGAGTTCTTTGTGAATTTTGGATATTAGCCCTTTGTCAGATGTGGGGTTGGTGAAGATTTTTTCCCAATATGTAGGCTGCCATTTTGTTCGAATGACAGTGTCTTTTGCCTTATAGAAGTTTTTCAGTTTCATGAGGTCCCATTTATTGATTGTTGGTCTTAGGTCCTGAGCTGTTGGTGTTCTGTTCAGGAAGTTGTCACCTGTGCCAATGATTTTGAGGGTTTTTCCCACTTTCTCTTCTAGTAGATTTAGTGTGACCGGGCTTATATGTAGGTCGTTGATAAACTTGGACTTAAGTTTTGTACAAGGTGATAATTATGGGACTAATTTCATTCTTTTACCAAAGGACATTCAGTTGGACCAGCACCATGTGTTGAAGATGCTGTCCTTTTTCCATTGTACAGTATTGGCTTCTTTGTCAAAGGTTAGGTGACCTTAGGTGTGTGGGTTCATTTCTGGGTCTTCAATTTGATTCCATTGATCCACTGGTCTGTTTCTATACCAATACCATGCTGTTTTTATTACTATTGCTCTTTAGTACAGCTTGAAATCTGGGATGGTGATACCTCCAGATGTTTTTTTATTGTACAGCATAGCTTTAGCTATTCTAGGATTTTTGTTGTTCCATATGAAATTGAGAAAAGCTTTTTCCAGGTCTATAAAGAATTGTGTTGGTACTTTGATAGGAATTGCATTGAATCTGTATATTGCTTTTGGTAGGATGGCCATTTTTATTATGTTGATCTTACCTATCCATGAGCATGGGAGATCTTTCCATCTTCTGGTGGCCTCTTCAATTTCTTTCTTCAAGGGCTTGAAGTCTTGTTGTACAGGTCCTTTACTTTTTTGATTAGAGTTACTCCCAGCTATTTTATATTGTTTGTGGCTATTATGAAGGGAGTTGTTTCCCTGATTTCTTTCTCAGCCCATTTATTTGTTCTATACAGAAGGGCTTCTGATTTTTTAAAATTAATTTTGTATCCAGCCACCTTGCTGAAGGTATTTATCAGCTGTAAATATTCTCTGGTGGAATTTTTGGGGTTGCTTATGTATACTATCATATCGTCTGCAAATATGGATAATTTGACTTCTTTGTTTCTAATTTGTATCCCCTTGATCTCCTTTATTTGTCTTATTGCTCTAGCAAGAACTTCAATACTATATTGAAGAGATATGGTGACAGTGGACATCCTTGTCTTTTCCCTGAGTTTACAGGAAATGCTTCAAGTTTCTCTCCATTAACTTTGATGTTTGCTACTGGCTTGCTGTATATTGCCTTTATTATTTCCAGATATGGTCCTTGTATTCCTGTTCTCTCCAGTACTTTTAGCAAGAAAGGGTGTTGGATTTTGCCAAATGCTTTTTCTGCATCTAGCGAGATAATCATGTGGTTTTTTTCTTTCATCTTGTTTATGTAGTGGATTATGTTGTTGGATTTTCATATGTTGAACCATCCCTGCATTCCTGGGATGAAGCCTACTTGATCATGGTGTATGATATTTTGATGTGTTCTTGGATTCAGTTTGCTAGTATTTTATCAAGTATTTTTGCATCTATGTTCATGAGGGAGATTGAACTGAAATTCTCCTTCTTTGTTGGATCTTTGTGTGGTTTAGGAATCAGGGTGACTGTGGCCTCATACAGTGAGTTTGGCAGTGTTCTCTCTGATTCTTTTTTGTGAAAGAGTTTGAAGGGTATTGTTATTAGCTCTTCTTTGAAGGTCTGATAGAATTCTGTGCTGAAACCATCTTGCCCTGGGCTTTTTTTGGTCGGGAGATTTTTGATGATTCTATTTCCCTAGGGGTTATAGGGATGTTTAATCTGTTAACCTGATCTTGATTTAGCTTCAGTAGGTGGAATCTATCAAGAAAATTGTCCATTTCACTTCAGTTTCCATATTTGTTGGAGTATAGATTTTTAAAGTAGGACCTAAACATTCTCTGGATTTCCTCAATGTCTGCTGTTATCTCTCCCTTTTCATTTCTGATTTTGTTGATTTGGGTTTTTTCCCTCTGTCTTTTAGCTAATTTGGCTAAGGGTTTGTCTATTTTGTTGATTTTATCAAAGAACCAACTCTTGGTTTCATTGATTCTTTCTATAGTTCTTTTTGTTTCTAAGTTGTTGATTTCAGCCCAAAGTTTGATGATTTCCTGCCTTGTGCTCTCTTGGGAGTGTTTGCTTCTTTTTTTCCAACTCATCCAGTTTGGCTGTTTACTTGCTAATATGAGCTGTCACAATTTTCTTTCTGAAGGCACTTAGTGCTATGAACTGTCCTTGTAGCACAGATTTCATTGTGTCCCATAATCTTGGGTATGTTGTGCTTTCATTTTCGTTAGTTTTTAAGAAGTCTTTAATTTCCTTCTTTATTTCTTCCCTGACCCAGTAGTCATGTAGTAAAGAGTTTTTAAATTTCTATGTGTGTTTAGGCTTTCTGTAGATTCTGTTGCCGTTGAAGTCCAGCTTTATACCATGGTTGTCTGATAAGATACAAGGGATTATTTCAATTTTTTTCTATCTGTTGAGTCTCTCTTTGTGTCTGACTATATGGTCTATTTTTGTGAAGGTTCCATGCAGTGCTGAGAAGAAGGTGTATTCTTTTGTGTTTGAGTGAAACGTTCTGTAGATATCTGTTAGGTCCATTTGGTTCAAGAGCTCTGTTAGACTCATTATTTCTCTGTTTGGTTTCTGTCTTGATGATCTGTCCATTGTGTGAGTGGGGTGTTGAAATCTCCCACTAGTAATGTGTGGGGATCGATGTGTGTTTTAAGTTTTAGGAGAGTTTCTTTTACAAATGTAGGTGCCTTTGTATTTGGGGCATAGATGTTCAATACTGAGATGTCTTCTTGATGAATATTTCCTTTAACAAGTATGTAATGCCCTTCTCTATCTTTTTTTATTAACATCAGTTGGAAGTCTATTTTGGTTGATATTAGGATGGCTACTCCAGCTTGCTTCCTGGGTCCCTTTGCTTGGAAAACCTTTCCCAGCCCATTACTCTAAGATAGTGTCTATCTTTGTTAGTAAGATAAGTTTCTTGTAATCAGCAAAATGGTGGGTCTTTTTTACGGATCCAATCTGCAAGCCTGTGTCTTTTTATTGGGGAGTTGAGTCCATTGATGTTTATGGATATTAGTGAACAGAGGTTGTTATTTCCCATTATTTTGGTATATGTGGTTGTCCTTTGTTTCTTTTGGTTTAGTTTCCGTGGAGTTTTCTGTTTCCTCTGTTTTCTGGGGTGTAGTTATCTTCTCTGGGTTGAAATTTTCTGTCTAGGATCTTCTGTAGGGCTGGATTTGTGGGTAGATATTGTTTAAATTTGATTTTGTCATAGAATAGCTTGTTTTCTCCATCTATGTTGATAGAAAATTTTGCTGGGTATAGTAGTCTGGCTGGGCACCTATGTTCCCTCAGTGTTTTTAGGACATCTGTCCAGGCCCTTCTAGCTTTTAGAGTTTCTGAGGAAAAGTCAGGTGTAATTCTGATGGGTCTGCCATTATATGCTACTTGACCTTTTTCTCTTACGGATGTTAATATTCTTTCTTTGTTTTGTATATTTGGAGTTTCAATTATTGTGTGGCGAGAGGAGTTTATTTTCTGATCTAATCTGTTTGGTGTTCTGTAAGCCTCTTGGAATTTTATTGGCATCTCTTTCTTTAGGTTTGGGAAGTTTTCTTCTATGATTTTGTTGAAGATGTTTCCTGGACCTTGGAGTTGGGAGTCTTCTCTTTCCTCTATGCCTATATTTCTCAGGTTCTGTCTTTAAATTGAGTCCTTGATTTCTTGGATGTTATGGGTGAGGACTTTTTTAACTTTTTCATTTTCTTTGGATGTTGAACTGATTTCTTCCATCGGATCTTCCATGCCTGAGATTCTGTCTTCCATATCTTGTATCCTATTTTTGATACTCATGACTGTAGTTTCTGTTCTCTACCCTTGATTCTCCATTTCCACTCTTAACTCTGACTGTGTTTTCTTTATTGCTTCCATTTCATTTCATAGATTTAATTCGTTTTGTATGTATCCTGTTCCAATTTTCTTGTCTTTGCCTGGAAATCTTTCATCTCTTTTAAATCTTTCATTGCCTTGTTTGTTTCCTGTTCAATTTGAGCCACTTTGGCTTGTAGCTCTCTAAAGGTATTCTCCGTTGCTTTCTCTTGTAAAAGTGTGGACTCTTTGAATTCCTTCATAGATTTAAATTCTTCTTGAATGGACTGTATCTATCACTTTCCAGACTGTAAAATTGTCATCATTTTCATGTGTTTCAGCTGTGGTGAAGAGGTCATGACTGCATTTTGTTGGGGTCATAATTCCCTGGATTTTATTGATTCTGCTTTTTCAATGTTCTTTTTCCATTTGGTTGTTCTTAGCTGTTTGTTCCTATTGTCTTCTGGGCTTGGAGCCAAAGGGGTGCTTTGGCGTAGCAGTCGAATTGCTTGGTGATCTGTCACTTTCCACTAACTGATGGGGCCTTGTGTGGAGGTTCTCAGTGTGTCTCTGAGAGCTCATCCCTTCCTGTTTCATCCAAATTGGGAACTCAGGTGAGGGGTTGTGATGGTGATGTGTTCCTGTAGATTCCTGTTAAGAGTGTATGACACTCCCATGTGTCCAGAAACTTTCGGTAAATAGCCAGAATGCCTGCATGGGATCTGGGGGCCCGGTGGGATGGTGAGTAACCCTGTGTGGGGTTCTAATCTGCCCGCTGGGTACCAGAGTGGATCTTACTCGTCATCTCTCCTAGTGGGGGTTCCCGATTCCTGGATTCAGTGGCTTTCGTGCGTGTCCAAGAGAGGGAGTGAGAGTCCTGCCCAGGTACTTTTAATGGTTCTTCAGTAGCTGTGTGAAAACTAGGGGGATTGAGTCACACAGATTATTTGCACAGTGTCTTATAACTCTCTGGCTTTATGGCTGTTTTCCTCAAGTTCAAAATGTGTCCGTGCGGGCCGCTGACATCTTGGACTGGACTTTGGGTAGGAAAGTTCAGGGCTTGATTGAAGTCCTGTCTGGAACAGTCTTTGAGGCTGGGCCATCTCAGCAAGCTGTTTGAAGTTGTTCTGGATACAGATTTTTTGAGGAAACTGCTATTAGGCAGTCTATGAGGCTGGATCATTTGTGTTACTTGTCTTCTTTGAACTCTGGTCCCATTGTTCTGAAATATATAATTTCTCACAAGTAACATATAGATCTGCAATTACCAAAATGCCTTGGATGTGCAGGATGCAAAAATCAGTTAAGGAATACCTTCTGTGCTTTTAACAAAAGAAAGACATTTGTAAGTCTCCATTCATGTTATATAAAAGGATGGCATGCAGTAGTATTACATATATATGCTATATTTAATCTATTTTAAGTTGAAAATACAGCATAAGACTGAATGGAGTTTAAATATTCTCCTTTACAGTTAACATACATTTATTGATTAAAACAGGTTTATTCTATGTTGTTCTGGCTTTTTGTAGATTAGGTTGGCCTCAAACTCAAAAGGAACCAATCTGTCTCTGTCATTGTCTCCCATGTTTTGGGATCAAAGGTATGCATTTATATATATATTTTTTCTTTCTTTTTCTCCTTTCTTTGGAGATTTAATTTCTATGTGTATAAACAGGATTTCTCTTTGTAACTTGGGCTGTCTTGATTTGCTCTGTAGATCTCTGTAGATTAGATTGGCTTCGAACACACAAGGAACCTGTTTTGTCCTTGTCTCCCAAGTTTTGAGATCAAGGTATGAATTTTAATAATTTAGTTACCCTTATTAACAATAACATTAATTAAGAGATTTTGTATTAGTTTGAGTTCCAATTTTTCCATGGAAGCTCTATTCTTAAGGAGATTGGTGTAGAGTAGCATGATATGCTATTTATTTTATGTTAGCTTTTCTTAACTGTTGGCTGTGGGAGGCATGCAGTTTGCATGTTCTTCCCCAGCCTAACTCTGGGTCTTTACATTGGTTAACAGAATATATTTCCTCTCTCTCTCCTTTTTTTTTTTTTTCCAAGACAGGATTTCTCTGTGTACTCACTTTGTAGACCAATCTAGTCTGAAACTCATAGAGATCAACCTGCCTCTGCCTCTTAAGTGCTGGGATTAAAGGTGTGCACCACCACACCCAGTGACTAACAAACCTCTTTTAGGGGCAAAATGCCTTTTGAAACCACTTCTCCAGTGGGAACCCCACACCTAAGGAGACTGGCTTGTGACTCCTTTCTCTTTATGTAAATTTAAGATTATGTGTATTTATCCACTAGATCAGTAAGGATATTATTATACTTAACATCAAGGAAAAAAAGTGTCATTTTTCAATTCTAGACTGTCTTTAGTAAGTAGCCTTATCTTATCAGCAGGATTCCTGTTCTGCCTTCATTGTTTAAACCAGGCTGGTTTAGAATCCAGAGATCTGCATGTTTCTTCCTCTAATGTGATGGGATTAAGGGATTAAGGGTGTGTTCCAGTACCACTCTGATCAAATATTTCACTTAAATCCCAAATTTTAGTAACTCTGTAGCCCAGAGAGCAACTTTGAACTGTAGTTACAATTTGAAATCTTCCCAAAATCTTCAAAAATCTCTTATGTTTTAGCAATGCCAAACCAGAAAAATATTTTTTCTACCTCCCGATATATCTAACAAAAGTCAAGCAAAGAAACAACATTCCAAAAGCCTTGACATTGTATAACCATGCCATCCCATGCTTCAATT
Source organism: Lophiomys imhausi (assembly GCA_907164525.1). NCBI lineage: Eukaryota > Metazoa > Chordata > Mammalia > Rodentia > Muridae > Lophiomys > Lophiomys imhausi. The sequence goes on along the minus strand of CAJQZJ010032660.1, from coordinate 4,038,069 downwards.
AAAGTTTTGTTTATTATTACTTAGAATCTAGCTTTGGCTGCATTTCACTGGCAGGCCGATATCAGAAACTCCTGACAAGCACCTAGTACCTAGGGAGCTCTTAGCTCCAGCTGCCATCAATTTTGTATTATCTATAAGGAAGGGCCTCCCTCCTTCCTACATCATCATTGTTGAAAATTTAGCATTCCATCTGTAAATTCTTTCCTTTAAGACTATCCTAGTCTGAACTTTCTCAAAAAAGATACACAGAACCACAATCGTCAGGGTAAAAATCATTTGCATGCTAAGAGGAACAAACTCAATTGGAATCCAAAAATATTGAGGCATTATGAATTCCTCCATTTTTAATCTAGGTGATAAATTTTGCTCTCAGATTCTGCTTAGAAGGCTGCCAGTTTTTTAGTATGTAAGGAGAGCTAAGCCTTAGCTCTCCACCTTTGCTGGAAGGCAACAGCTTTTGTTAAGGTAGTCCCACCCTTGTAATGCATTTGGGTTTAGTTCCCCACTCTTTAGCTAGGAAACCTGCTTTTACCCTGGCCTTCTCACGCTGTAAGCATGGATTCTAATTGCCCTAGTTGGACGCCATTTGTAAAAAAAAAAATAATTAAATTGTTTACCAGTATTTATATTATTGTTAATTGATTTCCTGCTGTTAATCTTTAACCCACCATTATAAATGAACACACAGAGACAACACATGGATTTTAACAAGCCTAGGCCTGGACTGAGCAATCTCAGCCCTCCTAAGCTAGCTCTTAATTCTATTACCCAAATATGACCATATATGTATATATATATATATATATATACATCCCCTAGGACTGCCTTTCTCCACGATATGCTGGTGTTCCTGGCCATGTGGAATGAGGTTCTTTTTTCTAACCCATAGTGTGCATCCTCCTTTCTGCTGCTCCTGGCTGGAATGAATTAATCCTCTGTCTAAAACACATGCTTCCTGTTCTAATCTCAGGAAGTCCCACCTTTCTCTGTCTTTGCCCAGTCTTAGGCCTCAGCATTTATTTTAACCAATCAGAGTCAATGTAAGTAACAGACAGAAAGCAGGACCAATTAATTAACATTTAGAATGCTCCAAATTTGAGAGTCTTTATTAAAATGGCCAGTGACTACGTAGAGATAAACAATTTTTACACAGTAGCCCCAACTACTTTCTGCAGGGAATTTTTAAAGGCAACCATACCTTCCGTAATTGGTAGTTGCAGGAGGAAATAAAGCAAGGTAGAAGTATAACAGAAGAAAAAAGCAGTAGTTAGCTGGGCATCTTGACCTCAAGTCCCTGAGACAGGGTTGGGTAATTGTTTGAGGAACTTTTGTATAGATGTGGAGTCAGAGTAGCTCTGAGTCAGACTTTAGATGGCTACACAGCAGAGACAAGATGGAAGAACCTTGGTCTCCTCACTGTTACTAGTTTTCTTTCACAAGTTATAGGGACCACACTTTTGTTACCATAGGAGGTAAAATAAGATGGTTACTTCTGGTTAAAAAGGAAAAAAAAACTGAAAGTAAAAGAAAATTGACTGTAGTAGAAAAAGGAAAGCAAGGAGATTTTCCACATATGTACACCAGGCTGCCTGCTTATCCATCCAATTGGAATGAATTCATCAGTTTCTTTAAATTCACCAGCCAATTTAATCTAGCACCTGTTTGGCTACTTTTTTTCCTCTCTCAAATTGACTGTGAGTATCCAAGTATAGTTTCTAATGTTATGCAGAAAGAGTTGAAGTTTGTTCAGCCTTTATATTGCACACAGTCGGTTTCATTTTCTCATTTACACTCTCCAGTCTGCTCAGTTAAGTTAGCCTCTGTGCATATGAACTTTTCATGTCATTAAGGCAGCACGGATGATGTGAGAGTAATGAACTATTTACCCAATGGTCTTCAAATTGTAACTGTTGCATGTTGTCTAAACTTAAGAACACTAAAAAAAGCATTATAGATTGTAGTGGCCACCATCAGAAAGCATTTTTATGGTGAGGGTCTCACTGGAGTCTTACTTTTGCTAGATGTTTTTATATACTTCATGACGTCTTATTATTCCACCTTATTTTTGGGTATTTGGATAGCAGAAGAATTTTTCTTTAATGTAATTTATGACATACAGCACATAACTTGCAGAAGCTAAGACTCACACTCACATTCACTGGATTCAACAATGGCTAGTCTCTGATTGCATCAGAGGGCCATATATTTTTACTGAGTTCTTATTGCAAAAACTCAACTCTGATAAATTACATTATATGTTATAAGAGGTTTTCAAGAAGAACAATTTTAAACATTTGTATTTTTCAAGATTCCTGCCCCATATTTGAAGTAGCAGGCATTAGTGACAGAGATATTCATCATCTTATGTAAGAAATGAAGAGAGAAAGATGGTCATACTGGCTGTAGATACAACACCAGCTTTTCCCACAACCCTAGCTCTGCCTCACAGTTACATTTATCCGCAGGACTGTGGTTGGACTTTATAGACTCAAATTTGTGGATAGTGATGCTTACAATTACAAAAGTCAAAGCTTAAATGATTTCACTAAAGTATACTTTGCCATTTCAGTTATTTGTCCAAGAGAAAAAGGCCTACGTGAAGAAGCAGCATATTGGTATTTTTTGTTTGTCAGTGGCACTGATAGGACTTTAGATAAGCTTTCAACCATTATATATGTGTACCTACATTTCAGATATGAGCAAAGTAATTCTATTTTACATGAATTATCATGCTACTGAATGAACAATATTTCAAAACACTCTAAAGTCACTTAATAGAATTTTGAATGAATAAGTGACCCCAGGATACCCTGGTGGCCTTAAAATACAAATCTAGGTTACCATCCTTACAATGACTTTGAAATAAAAATCTTGTGATAGTCAAGGACATGGATGAAGTTAGTCCAGAATGCAGGGTTTTAAATATCATTCCCATTATTTTGGAGATTTGGATGTTCATAACTCTAAGGTGTGCCTGTGTTTCATGGTCTAACCTAACTGGGGTTCATGAACAATCTTTGAGGTACTCATGTATTAATGGCTATGTGTGATTTTCTGCATAGACACTGACCTTATAAAATTTCATATTCTCTACCTGAAGGACAAAGTAGAAATACCAGTAGTCTTTTGAAAGTAGTGTTTTTTTCAGACTACGTTTTGTTGAAATTTTATGCAGGTTCCTCACTCTAAATCAGATCTTAGAATAACTCCTTAGGAGTGTTAACACCCTGTCTCAACAAAAACTGAATATAGAGAAGTGGGAAGAAAATTGTTCTCTGATAATTTTGAATTCACCAGTCAGAATTTTAAATTTAGAAGTCCTCTTCTATTAGCCATGTATTTCATTGAACACTTAGGTTGAAGTTAGCAAATTCTGCAAATAGGCTCTCAGCAGGTGTTCACAATTCAATTGTTCTAATATAGTACCACTAGTAAGGAGACTAAGCAAGGAGCCTATGGTTAAATAAATGACAGATCTTTTCTCAACTGTCACCATAGAGATGGATGTAGAAAGATGTCAGGACTATTAATGATGTGGTACATGGCCTTCAGTGTTAGATTACTGAACTGAAGGAAAACAGTACTGCATGCATGATTAGAATCTTTCTAGTGGTTGTCTATGCTATGGCTCCAGGAGGGAATACTAGAAAAGAGCATAACACAAACCCAAGGGGTGACCATGGACCAGAACAGTCTATGAAAGAGTCCTGTACTCTATTCTTTGTGAGCACAATTTACCCCCTATAAATGTGTCAACTTCACTATAGTTGTTTAATATCAATGTATTCCTGAAGGACAACATAGATCCAAGTGATATCATGGGCCCATAGGCAAAGTTCTGGTGCTCTCTGGGGGCAATCTGCCCTTTATAAGTGATAGGACTGGTCAAAGAGTTATGAAAGAAACAAATTTATCCATGCAATGGGTATGTTTAGGGCAGGAATTTGTACACTAGACAAGAATTCTAAAACAAAATAGACAAAAACTACTGCCAGTTTTGGCCAGAATCAGCTCTGAAATCATTTGTTAGCCACTTATGAAGACTAGAGAACCATATCTAAGTTTTACCCAAACAGTGCTGGCCATGCTGTTCTTAACACTGGAGGAATATTTAAGAACTTTAGAGAAAGGTCCCCAAGCAAAGGTGCTCTCACCACCAAAGTCAAATCTGGATACTGCTTTGCAAGACCTGAAAAGAATAAAACCAAATCATACTAAGTTAACAGCCTCACATAATAAGCAGTCAGGCAGGACTGAGTTATGGATGGACAGCTCCTTCTTGCTTTCCTTCCTCTGCTTTTAATCTTTCCAACATTGTAAGTTGCCTGTGTGGAAGGACAGGCTTTACAATTCCTCAAGATGGATACTGCTACAAATAAGACAGATGATGCTAATATGCCATGTTTGTATATTGATCACAATGAGGGCCTCCCAGAGAATTATGCATGATATCAATTGCACATTACGAATGGGCAAGAATTGAAAATGTTCATTTCCTTGACCTTTTTTCCCAGTGCAGTTTTAATATAATATTATTTTTCCCTTCATCTTATACTGAATTTAAATTGAATTTGGGCATACAATCAACAGCAAGGGAACAAAACAAAGGGGCAAAGGAATGGGCAATGCTGCTCCCAGAGTACATGACGTAGTAATAATTTTTTTTTTTTTACTTCAGGCATGGAATAGTCCCCTATGACTTACTCATTTGGTAGGACCTAGAGGTCCTAAAATTAACATATTTTATTTCCCATAGACAGAGAAGCTTCATTTTGCAGAATAATCTGGTTAGATACTGGTTAGTTGAAGAATACATTGAGTGCTCATACTTAAGCAGAGTACTTAACTGAACCTCTGTACTAACCCTATCAACAGGGTTTATGGAACATCATGGAAGAGGAGGAGGAAGAAATGTTAAGACATACAGGGTGGGGAGGTGTGAATGAATGCTGTTTTAGGAACATGACAGGACTACTATATGAATGAAGCCACATAGGCTTTAGTTACCTCCAGAAGACCTCCAAACGAACAGTCAACATTTTGATACAGCTACATAAGAAAACTGAGGAGATCTATCTCATATTACAAACTTAATGGCATCCTTGAGAGCCATAGAACAAAGAAAGAACATCATAAGAGAGTAGATTGCAAGGAATAATCAAACACAGTACTGAAATCAATAAAATAGAAACAAACAAATAAAAAAACAGACAGAACCAATAAAACAGAGTTGGTATTTTGGGAAAATAAAATAGATTGATAAACACTTAGCCAAATCAGCTAAAAAATGGAGAAAAAATCTAAATAAATAAAATTGGAAATAGGAAAATCACAAATTACAACAAGGAAATTCAGAGAATTATAATGACATATTTTAAATATCTGTACTCAATCAAACTAAAAGCCATACAAGAAATGGATGTATAGCCAGGAGTGGTATGGCTGGGTCTTGAGGTAGAACTATTCCTAGTTTTCTAAGATATCACCAGATTGATTTCCATAGTGCTTGTACAAATTTGCACTCCCACCAGCAATGGAGAAGTGTTCCCCTTTCTCTACAACCTTGCCAGCATATTCTGTCATTTGAGTTTTTGATCTTAGCCATTCTGATAGGTGTGAGATGGAATTTCAGAGTTGGTTTGAGTTACATTTCTCTGATGATTAAAATTATTGAGCATTTCTTCAAGTGTCTCTTGGCCATTAGAGATTCCTCTTTTGTGAATTCTCAGTTTAGCTCTGTTCCAGTTTTTGATTGGGTTATTTGGTTTTTTGCTGTTTAATTTCTTGAGTTCTTTATAAATTTTGGATGTTAGCCCTGTGTCAGATGGAGGATTGGTAAAGATCTTTCCATATCTGTAGGTTGCCATGCTCTTTCTAATGACAGTGTCCTTTGCCTTACAGAAGCTTTTCAGTTTCATAAGGTCTCACTTATTGATTGTTGGTCTTAGAGCCTGGGCTATTGGTGTTCTGTTCAGAAAATTGTCACCTGTGCCAATTAGTTAGAGGCTTTCCCCCACTTTCTCTTCTATTATATTTAATGTGTTAGGATTTATGTTAATCTTTGATCCACTGGACTAAGTTTTGTGCAAAGTGATAAATATTGGTCTATGTGATGGATATGTAAATTGATGTAAAAAGTAAACAGTATAAAAAGAAAAGGATTAATTTCTTGATATGTATGGTATACCGATATTAATTAAAAACCAGATGAGCAATTTGAATAGATATTTAAATGTAAATAGCTAGAAATTGGAAAGAGCTTAGATGTCTGGCCATCAACAGATGAATAGATAATGAAAATGGTACATTTATGAATTGCAAATATTATTCAGCTATTAAAGAAAACAAAATCATAAAATTTGCAGGGAAATACTTGGAGCTAGACAAAAATCATCACAAGTGAGGTAACCCAGTCAGAAGAAAAATAAAGCACGTTTTCTCTTAACTGTGGATGTTACATTTTTAATCCTTCAATTGCCAGGTCATCTTCTATATAACCACAAAGATTAGATATGGAGAAAGTGACTAGAGAAGAAAAGAGCATCTACAAAGCAAGGGGAAATAGAATATATAATTATAAAGAGATGGGGGTCTGGAATGAGAAGATAAAGTGGGGTGGGAGATGGAAGAGACACCTGGGAGGGATAACAACCACCCAGGTCTATTTCAGGGTCATTTGTAAAGCTACCAATGTAGAAGTTTCTAAAGTATATACATATATGAGAGAAATATAAATGAGGTCACTGAGTAATAGGATACAATGGCCCAAGAACAACTGTCAGAATAACGTGACACCTCCATTGCTAGGAATGGATAACATCCAATTGAATTATTGACCATAAAGGCCCCATAGAACCCCCCCCCCAAAAAAAAAAAAACAATCCAGGCTATTGCTAAGTATTTTTGTTGCTCTCTAGCTTAGTAAGGCCCTACTGCTGAATAAGACAAATGGATATTTTTTAGAACTGAGCTGTTGCCTACCTAGAATTTTCACCCCTACTAGCCAGTATTTATGGTACTAGAAGGTACATTGCACGTTACAGAGGGAAGTGGTAACCATCAACCCTGCTACAAACCCTGAGATCAACAAAGGTGACCTGCAAACATGATATATTGGTGTAGAAGTAGCACAAACATTGTAAGATTAGCAAGCCTCTCTCGGATTGGATTTAAGGGCCATTTTACAAGATTGAACTCATCCTTGACACTGCTTAGTGGCCAAGAACATGAGACTAGGTAGGTCCTGGATATAGAGGGATATCAAATACTACTCTTCTGCCAAATTTGTATTTCTAAACCTTCCTAATGTTGTGACTCCTTAATACAATCTCTCATGTTGTAAAAACCTCTAACCATAAAATTATTTTTACTGCTACTGCATAACTGTAATTTTCTAGAATATAAATCATAATGTAAATATTTTTGGAGATAGAAGCTTGCCAAAGGGGTCATGACCCACAGGTTAAGAACAACTGTGAAAAGTGGACATAGCAATAAAAATACTCATAACAACATGGTGCTATACCCATAGATCAGTGCCTTATTCAGAGTTCATTAAAGAAACTTCCTCTTACAGTAAGTGTGAACTAGCACAAAGATTTACAACTAGACAATGTGCAGAGGCTGAGATATTTTGGAACATTCAGTCGAAAATGGAGTTATCTTCATGAAGCCCCTCCTTCCCAGGCACAGGGAGCTACAAGGAAGAGGTGGTTGAAAGATTGTAAGAGCCAGAGTGGATGGATGACATCAGTGAAACAATGTCTTACAGAAACAACAAGATTGATGCACATATGGACTCATAAAGACTCTGGCAGTAAGTTCAGGGTCTGCACAGGTCCAAGTTAAATGGCATTCCATTAGTGAGATAGGGAAGTGGATATGAGTTTCTCTTCCCTAACAAAGAAATTAACTCCAATTGACAACCACTTGCACAGGAAAAAAATTCCCCAATGTGGTCTCACTGGGTATATTAACCACAATTAATAGTAAGCCCTGTAACCTGCAGTAGATGGTGAACAATAAATGAACTCAATGATATTTTTGTAGACATTTTTTCATTATTTGTTTGTAGATATTTTTAGGTTTTATTTTTTCTCATACTAGTCTTTTGGTTGTATATGGCTTTTTATGGTTTTATGGTGTGTGTGTGTGTGTTTTGTATTTTGTTTTTATACATTTGGTTTGATTTTTTTTGCCTGTATTTTCTCAAGATAGGAAAAAGAAAAAAGAAAGGACTTTGATTGTTAAGGAAGTAGGGAGATCTGGAAAGAGGGAAAGAGAAACCTGATCAGGATATATTCTATGAAGAAAATTAAGATTCACTTTCCATATCAATATCTAATTTTAATACCTCAGGCTTATTCCTAGCTTGGTAGCAGACCAGCTAGTGTGCCCTCTCCTTCCTTCCTGATCCCACTCCCAGAGAAATAAACAAATATTCTCATGCAGACTTTCTTCATCACTCCACCCTATTTTTCTCTCCCTGGAAACCTGCTGGACAGACGGTCAGGGAATCAGAAAATATCCCCTCTCCTTCCCTTCCTCCAATTTCATCCCTATCCCTGTAACATAGCCCTTATAGGGGCCTGCCTATAAGAGAAGTCTTTATTTGTTCCCTGTAGACTCCACAAATTTGCATCAGACATGATGTCTATCCTTTCTGTGAACCATGTCAGCTCAAGCCCTTCTAGTCTGTTACAGTTCCAGTGTGTCAGCACCTAATATCTAGAAACAAGTTTTACCCATTCCACCAAGTGGTCCCACTGGACAGGGATTCAGAAGCATTCCTTACCAAGCTACCCATAGCTACAAATTCTCCTAAGATCCAGAGAGGGCATCAGAATCCAAAGACTGGAAAACTCACCCAACAAAGACAAAATATCAAGACTGAGAACTATAATAATCCCAAATACCATCACAAAAACATAGTGTATAACAGCCAGAATGATATCTCTTCACTAGAGTCTAGCAACTCTACTAGAGTAGGCTCTGAAAAATGCTATAGTGATGAAGCATGAGACAATGACTTCAAAATAGCTATTATCAATTTGCTGAAGACCTTAAAAAGGATTAATCCATTAATGGAATCCATGGAAACACAAACAGTGAAGTGAAATAAAGAAAACTTCTCAAGACATGAAGGTAGAAATATAATCAATGAAGAAAAGCTTACATGAAGGAAACTGGAAAGGAAAAATTTAAGAACCTGCAAAGAAACCTCAGAGTCAAACCTCACTAATAGAATAAAAGATATGCAAGAGATACCCTCATGAATTGAAGATAATAGATAAGAAATATAAGAAATGGATACTCTGCCAAAGAAAATGATAAATCTTTACAAATACAGGTATGCAACATTCAGAAAATCTGGGACGTTATGAAAAGACCAAATCTAAGAATAATAAGAATAGAGGAAGGAGAAGAAATGAATGTCAAAGGCACAAAATATATTCAGTACTATCACAAGAAAAAAATTCCTAACCTAAGAAAGAATAACTGATGAATATACACAAAGCATTCAGAATAACAAATAGACTGGACCAGAAAAAAAAATTCCCACAACCCATAATAATCAAATGACTAAACATACAGAACAAAGAAAGAATATTACAAGCTGCAAGAAAAAAGCACTGAGTGAAATATTAAGGCATACATAGCACAATAACATGTACATTTTTAATATAGACTTTAAAAGCCAGAATGGCCTGGACAGAGTTTCTGTAAATGTAAAGAGAGCATTGGTGTCAGTGCTGATTACTGTACCCAGCAAAATTTTCTGTCTCAATAGATGGAAAAAAAAAACCTGTCACTCCACATTAACACCTAATTTAAACCATATCTATCTACAAATCCAGTTATACAGAAGGCAATAGAAGCAAGACATTGGAGAACCAAGATGGCCGTGGCTGGCACAGACACATTTTGAGCATGGGGAAACCAGCTAGTACACTGCAGAGATATAATCATGCTGAGCAACATTCTGAGAGGCACGAACTCACTGGGGTTCACCTGGCAAACCCAGGGACAAATAAAAGTCCCTGGGCTAGACTCTCAGAAACTCAGAAAAACAGACCTGCCAGACGCAGAAGCAGGGGAGCTTCATACAGAGAAGAGTGTGTGGGTCTGCATTCAGGACCCCAGCAGACAGCTCTGAACACCAGACAAAGGTACTCACCAGATTTCTGAGTCCACAACTTCCACACAGGCATTCCAGGAACAACAAAAAGGACCAGTGGAGCCATGGGAATTGATATATTCACAGGGGAATCAATATGGCAGCAACCAACAGCACATTTTGAGATGCAGTAAAGCTACTGGACCACCATGCAGATATACTCAGCAGAGAGGGAGTCTGGGAGGCACAACCATATTTGGGCTTGCCTAGAGAATCTTTGGACAATACAGGCCTCTCCACTGGACATACAGACAATCATAAGAACATTGTGGCCAGAGAAGGCAGTGGGGCACTTTCCACCATGATGGTGAAGCTGATGAATTCATTACGTGAGTTGGAGGCTCTGACCTCCTGACAGAGGTCCTTCCCAGATTCCTGAGTCCCCAGTTCCACACTGCTGCTCCAGCACCCAAAAAAGAACCAGCAGAGCCACAGGAATGGTAAGAACACGTTGGACTGAAAGGTGGTGGTTGTGGTAAAGGGTGGCAGAGCTCTGCTGAGTCCAAGCCCTATGGATGGGTTGAGGTCTTCATATTGGATCTCCCTGCCAGTGTGCCTTACCCAACCTTGGCTGGTTATCTAGTCAGCTGCATCTACAATTCTGGCCCAAGAGCAGTGTGTTCTTGGCCATTGTATGCTTCCCGAGTGTAGAAGATTACAAGGGCTCAGGGCTTCTGGCTGAGAGGCACAGGGGTGCTCCTGGGATCAGCTTGGAGCTACCTGGGAGAAACACAACCACAAACCTGACCCTTGGACCTAACACAAGAGCTGCAGGGGAACTGCAGCTCTAGCCTACAATCTGTGGTTCTCTGACCTCACAACCCAATGACATCACTAGGAAGACCAGCTGGATTTTAGGAATGTGCAGGCTAGAATAGCACATTCCACTCCAGTCCCTGACCTGAGTACCCAGTTGTGGGAGGCCCACTGGGATTCAGCCCCCAACACAAGGTCCCACCCAGCCAGTGGTGAACTACAGACCAACAAGATTATATGACCTCTACACCAAAGTCCCTTCCTTCACACCAAGTCCAGAAGACACTAGGAACAATCAGCTAAGGACAACCAGATGGCTAAAGGTCAGTGAAAGAACAAAACCAACAAAAGTCAGGGAACTATGACTTCAACAAAATTCAGCTATGCAAATACAGCAAGTCCTGACCAACCCACCATAGCTGAAACACAAGAAAAAGATGACAAATTTATACTTATGACAATAATAGAGGCCTTAAAAGAAGAAAATGAATCCCTTAAAGAATTTAAAGAAGTGACAATTCTAGAGATGAAAGCAATGGAGAATTCCATTAAAGACCTTTAAGTAAAGGCAGTCAAAAAAGAATGGGAAAGAGAAAAAGCTATGAAATAATTGCAGGCAGAGTCAACCAAATTGGAGCAGGAAATGTTTAAAATAGTTCAAGACTTGAAATTGGAAATGAAAACAATAAAGAAAACACAAACAGAGACAATCCTGGAGTTGGAAAACTGAGTAAAGAGAACATGAACTACAGACATGAGTATCACAAATAGGATAGAAGAGGTGGAAGGTAGACTCTCAGGTGTGGAAGACTCGATTGAAAAAATCTGTACAACCATCAAAGAAATTGAGAAATCTAAAAAATTTGTTACCCACAACATCCAAGAAATCAAGGACTCAATCAAAAGATGGAACCTAAGGATTATAGGCATAGATGAAAGAGAATACACCTGACTTCCAGATCCAGGAAACATTTTCAATAAATACATAGAAGAAAATATCCAAAACCTAAAGAAAGAGATACCAGTAAGTGTCCAAGAGGCATACAGAACACCAAATAGATTAGGCCAGAAAAGAGATTCCTCCTTCCACATAATAATTGAAATTCCAAATGAACAAAGAAAGAATATTAAAAAATGTAAAAGAAAAAGTTCAAGTGATATATAATTCCATACCCATCAGAATTACACCTGACTTCTCAACCCCTAGAAGACCACAGGTGCCAGCCCAGAGTACTTCACCCAACAAAATGTTCAGTCACAATAGATGGATAAAACAAGATATTCTGTGACAAAATAAAGTTTAAACAATATATATCAACAAATCTAGCTCTACAGAAGATACTAGAAGTAAAATTGCAACCCAGAGAAGATAACTACACCCAATAAAACATAGGGAACAAAAAGAAAAACTCCATTGTAGCAAAACCAAAAGAAATACACAAACACACTACAGCCACCTACATAAAAATAAGAGGAAATAACAACCTATGGTCATTAATATTTCTTAACATCAATGGACTCAATTCCCCCAATAAAAAGACACAGGATTACAGAATGGATCCATAAACAAGACCCATCATTTTCTGCATAAAAGAAACACACCTCACTAAGAAAAATATACTTCACCTCAGAGTAAAGGGCTGGAAAAAAGTTTTCCAAGCAAAAGGTCCCAGGAAGTAAGCTGAAGTAGCCATTATAATATCAAATAACATAGATTTTCAACAGACATTAATCAAAAGAGATGTGGAAGGACACTACATACATGTCAAAGGAAAAATTCATCAAGGTAACACCTCAATACTAAATATCTATGCTCCAAATATAAGAGCACCCACACTTGTAAAAGAAATTCTTCTAAAGCTTAAACCACATATCAATCCCCACACATTAATAGTGGGAAACTTTAACACCCTACTCACACCAATGGGCAGGTCATCGAGACAGAAACAAAACAGAGAAATAATGAGACTAGCAGAGGTCATGTACCAAATGGACGTAACAGATATAGATAGAACTTTTCACCCAAACACCTTCTTTTTCAGCACCTCTAGGAATCTTCTACAAATTCAACCATATAGTAAGTCACAAGAAAAACCTCAAAAGATACAAGAAAATTAAAATACCCCTTGTATCTTATCAGACCACTATTTATTAAATTTGGACTTCATCAACAACAGAAATAACAAAAACCTACACATTCATAGAACCTGAACAACTCTCTACTCAGTGACCACTGGGTCAGGGAACAAATAAAGAAGGAAATAAAAGACTTCCTAAAATCCAATGAAAATGAAGGCACAACACACCCAAACCTATGGAGCCAGTGAAAGCTGTGCTATGAGGAAACACTGGTGACAGCATATATTAGCAACTTAACAGCAGTACTGGAAGTGCTAGGAAAAAAAGAAGCAAATGCTCCCAAGAACAATTCAAAGAATAGACAAAATCAAGAGTTGATTCTTTGAGAAAATCAACAAAATAGATAGACCCTTAGACAAATTATCTAAATCTCAGAGGGAAAATACCCAAATCAACAAAATCAGAAATAAAAAGGGAGAAATAACAACATACATCAAGGAAATTCAAAGAATCTTTAGGTCTTACTTCAAAAACCTGTACTCTACAAAATTTGAAAACCTAAGTGAAATGGATAATTTTCTTGATAGGTTCCACCTACCAAAGTTAAATCAAGATCAGGTTAACAAATTAAACAGTCCTAAAAACCCTAAGGAAATAGAAGTAGTCATTAAAAGTCTCCTAAGCAAAAAAGCCCAGAGCCAGATGGTTTCAGCACAGAATTTTACCAGATTTTCTAGGAAGAACTAATATCAATACTCTAAAAACTCTTCCACAAAATAGAAACAAAAGGAACACTGCCTAACTCATTCTAGGAGGTCACAGTCACCCTGATATGTAAACCACACAAAGACCAACCAAATAAAGAGAATTTTAGATCAATTTTCCTCCTGAACATATATGTGAAAACACTCAATAAAGTACTTGCAAACCAAATCCAAGAATATATCAAAAGTATCATACAACATGATCAAGTAGGTTTTATCCCTGTAATGCAGGATAGGTTCAACATATGAAAATACATCAATGGAATCCACCATATAAACTAAATGAAAAAAAAAACACATGATCATTTTGCTAGTTGCTGAAAAGGTATTTGATAAAATCCAACACCCCTTCATGCTCTAAGTCCTGGAGAAAGCTGGCATAAAAGGACAATACCTAGAAATAATAAAGGTGATATACAGCAAGCCCATAGCCAACATCAAATTAAATGGAGAGAAACATAAAGCATTTCCTCTAAAATCAGAGACAAAGCAAGGATACTCACTCTGCCCATATCTCTTCAACATAGTAAGTACTTGAAGTCCTAGCCATAGCAATAAGACAACTAAAGGAGATCAAGGGGATACAAATTGAAAAGGAAGAAGTCAAACTATCCCTAATTGAAGATGATATGATAGTATACATAAGTGACCCCAAAAATTCCACCAGAGAACTCTTCCAACTGATACACACTTTCAGCAAGGTGACTGGATACAAAATTAATTTAAAAAATTGATAGCCCTTCTTTACATAAAAGATAGATGGGCCAAGAAAAATATTAGAGAAATAACATCCTTCTCAATAGCCACAAATAATATAAAATACTTGATGGTAACTCTAATTAAGAAAGTGAAAGACTTGTATGAGAAGAACTTCAAGTCCTTGAAGAAAGAAGTTGAAGAGGACATCAGAAAATAGAAAGATCTCCCATGCTCATGGACAGCTAGGATCAACATAATAATAATGGCCATCCTACCAAAAGCATTATGCAGATTCAGTACAATTCATATCAAAATACCAACACAATTCTTTATAGACCTTTAAAAGACAATTATCAACTTCATATGGAAAATTTTAAAACCTAGTGTAACTAAATCAATCATGTACAATAAAAAAACCAGGAGGTATAACCATATCTGATTTCCAGCTATACTACAGAGAAATAGTAATAAAAACAGCATGGTACTGGTACAGAAACAGACCATTTGATCAATGGAATAAAATTGAAGACCCAGAAATGAACCCACAGAGCTAGAGTCACTTCATTTTTGACAAAGAAGCCAAAACCATACAATGGAATAAGGACAGCATCTTCAACAAATGGTGCCGGTCCAACTGGATGCCAACAAGTAAAAGAATGAAATTAGACCCATACTTATCACCTTGTACAAAACTTAAGTCTAAGTGTATCAAAGACCTTAACAAAAGGCCAGAAACACTAAATCTATTAGAAGAGAAAGTGGAGAAAACACTCAAACTCATTGGCACAGGTGACAATTTCCTGAACAGAACTCCAACAGCTCAGGCTCTAAGATCAACAATCAATAAATGGGTCCTCATGAAACTGAAAACTTTCTGTAAGGCAAAAGACACTGTCATTTGAACAAAACGACAACCTACAGATTGGTAAAAAACTTCACCAACACCACATCAGACAGAAGGCTAATATCCAAAATTTACAAAGAGCTCAAGGAATTAAATGCCAAGAAACCAAATAATCCAATCAAAAAATGGGGAACAGAGCTAAACTGAGAAATCACAAAGGAGCAATCCCTAATGGCTGAGAGACACTTCAAGAAATGCTCAGCATCCTTATTCATCAGAGAAATGCAATTCAAGAGGAATCTGAGATTCCATCTCACACGTGTCAGAATGGCTAATATCGAAAGCTCAAATGACAGCACATGGTGGCGAGGTTGTGGAGAAAGGAGAACACTTCTCCATTGCTGGTGGGAGTGCAAGCTTGTACAGCCACTATGGAAATCAATTTGTCAATATCTTAGAAAACTTGGAGTAGTTCTCCATCAAGACCCAGCCATACTTATCACCTTGTACAAAACTTAAGACTAAGTGTATCAAAGACCTTAACAAAAGGCCAGAAACACTAAATCTATTAGAAGAGAAAGTGGAGAAAACACTCAAACTCCTGGGCATACTTCCAAAAGATTCCTAACCAAACCACAAGGACATCTCCTCAACTATGTTCATAGAAGCTTTATTTGTAATACCTAGAACATGGAAATAACCTAGATGTCCTTCAACTGAAGAATGGATAAAAAACAAAACAAGACAAAATGAATCAAATCAAACAAAAACAAAACTTTGGTACTTTTACACAATGGAATACTAATCAGCTATCACAAACATGGAAATCATGCAATTTTCTCTCAAATGTATGTAACTAGAAAAGCTCATTCTGAGTGAGCTTACCCAGATGCAGAAAGATGCACAAGGTGTGTATTCATTTATAACTGACTTTTAAGCACATAGTACAGAATAACCATCCTACAACCAACAGACCAAAAGGAGCAGGAACTTTGTTACCTGTTAGTGGGACACTTTGTCTTAGTGGAGCTACCATGTAGGCCCCCAGGGCAAGAGGAAGTTCATAGCCCTCATATGACTGAAGACATGAGAGGGCTGATACATGGGGGGACCCCACACCAAAGGAGTAAGATATGTGGGAGAGGGGATAGAGGGTGTGATTGTGGGTCCAAGAGTGGTGGAGGTAGGGGGCTTTGATGGAGATGTAACTTAAAGTTATGAATAAGCTTTTTTAAAAAAGAAACAAGACTTCAACCTAAAGAGATTAACCACATCTTAGAAAACACCAGGAATAAGTAATCTCAGATAAACAAATCAAAAGAAGGAAGAAAATGCATACAAAAATAAACAAACAAGACCAGAATCAACAAACAGTTATCATTGATAATTTTCAATATAAATGACCTCAATTACCCAATAAAATGACACAGACTATCAGATTGGACACAAAATCAGGATCTATCTTTCTGCTGAATCTAAAAAACAAACCTTAACATCAAGGATAGACATCACCTTGGGTTAAAAGGATAGAAAGATATTCTAAGAAAATGATCCCAGAAACATAGCTGTGTAGCCATATTAATATCTGACAACATAAGCTTCAAATCAAAATGAACCTGAGAGATAGGGAAGGATATTATATAATCAAATGTTAATCCATGAAGAAGTTATTGAAATTCTAAACATCAATGTACTAAACACAAGGGCAAATTAGTTCACAAAAGAAATATTACTAGAGCTAAAATTACATATTGCCCCTCACATAATGATAGTGGATAAATTCAATACCCAATTCTTGCCTATACAGGCCAAACCATTTAGAGAAATGTTGAAACTAAATGACTTCAAAAACATAAGAAACCTAACAGATTTTTATAGATCATTTCACCTGAACACAAATGAATACATCTTCTTCTCAGTCCTTTGAAACTTTCTCCAAAACTGACCACAGCCTTGGAAACAAAGCATATCTCAACTGAAACAAGAAATTTAAAATAACATCCTGCATCTTACATTACCATCATGGGTTAAAGTTGTATATCAACAACAATGTTAAGTCTCAAACCCTGCAACAAATGGCCAAGGTACTTTTTTAACATCAAAGCAGACACGAGACACCAGGTTCTTTTTCTTTCACTCAGTCCCTACCTGCTATAGGGTCCTCCTGGGTTGCATGTCCTGCCCTGTACTCTCTAGACCAGGGAGCCTGTCTTCTCTTCAATATATATTATCCAACCATTTTGGTTATTCACCCCTTTTGTACTTTTGGACACCTAGCTGCTGCACCTGGTTCCCCTTTGTCACCTTTCCCTTCCCCATCTTCTCACAGTGCTGAGGGCCTTGTTCACTCTCAATTCTCCCAGATATCTCTGACTCTGGCTGTACTCTCCCACATATCTATAATAAACTTTCTCCTCCACCATACCTGTGAGTAGTCATGTCCTTTCCTTTCCTTTTCTTTCTTTTGTTTTTATTCCAACAAAAACAACAGAAAGTTTAAAACCTATAGAAACTGAGCAACTCACTACTGAATGAAAAAACTTATACTTAATCTATTGAATACACTTCTTAATCCCTTACATTATTATAATATATAAATTATAAAATTCATTTAAGCATTTGTTATTGACTTATAGGAACCAGATATCATCAATCTTATATGTAGATTCTTGATAAATTCTATGGATTTCTTAAAAGTTTCCAGAGCTAGAATCTTGTACGTATTTTTGTTTTGAATTATTGTTGTTCAAACTAGAGAGCCTGGAGAGATGGCTAAGTGATTGCAACACTTGCTGGTTTTGCATAGGACCTCAGTTTGTTTCCCAGCACTCACATGGTGCCTCTCAATCATCCATAGTTCGAGTTGCAGAGTTTAATTTGATACTCTCTTTTAGCCTCCACTGATACCAGAAGGAATGTGGTATACATACATACATGCAGACAGAACATGCATATACTTTAAATAAAGAAACCCAGTAGGAACAAAGTAAAATTTTAGTGACAGAGTAAGGTTTGTTCCTTAGGCTCATTTTTCAGATGAAGCTTTCTACATTCAACAGTTGAGTTTTATACATACTAGGTGGTTGATATTTTATTTGTTTTATAGTTAGTTCTTCAGAATACATGACTCCCATTTAAAAAGAGGTATTTTTTTAGGAACTATGGAAAAATTTTATCCAAAAAAATTCCTGCATAGTTCTTTGCAATGGGTAATACAGTTTGTCATCTTGATTCTGTAAGAATTAATTTCATTAAAAAATGAATCGATAATTGAAATTTTCTAATGTCTTTGAGTAAAAATATCTTGGCATCCAAATGATTCCTCACCAAACCCCAAGGATATTTCCTCATCTATGTTCATAGCAGCTTTACTTGTAATAGCTAGAAACTGGAAACAACCCAGATGTTCCTCAACGGAGGAATGGATAAAAATAAAAAAAACAAGAAACAAACAAAAACCTGTGGTACATCTACACAAGGGAATACTACTCAGCTATCAGAAACAAGAAATCATGCAATTTGAGGCCAGATGGATGGAACTAGAGAAGCTCATCCTGAGTGAGCTAACCCAGACTCAGAAGGATCACATTGCATCTATTCACTTATACTGGGATTTTAGCCACATAATACAGAATAACTATACTACAACCAATGCACCAAAGAGCACATGAATATAGACTTTGTTGCCTATCAATGAGACACTTTGCCCTAGTGGTGCTGCCTTAGAGGCCCCCAGTGTATGAAGAGGCTCTTGGCCCTCATATGACTGATGAACTGGGGCTGGGGGATGATATGTAGGGACACTCCACTCCTGAGGAGTGGGATGGAGGGATGGGGCATAGAGGATGGGAGGGTGGGACTGGGAGGAGTGGAAAGAGGGCACTGTGATGGAGATGTAACCTGAAGTAATAAATAAACATAAAAAATATTTGGCATGACATGAAATGCTCTTAATTTATTGCTGTTATTTTAATATAATATAAAACAATGACTAGGTTTTTTTTATTACTGATGATATTCCTTACTTATGTTTGTTGTTGTTTCATTAGCTTTTGTTAAGAACTTGTATGCACTTGAACAGTTAAATGGGAAGATTAACTTTTTGTTTCCTTCTCTTTAAAAGTATTTAAGGTTTTTTCCGTTCATCTATTATTAAAGATTTATAATAATGAAAAACATCTGAAACATGTGAAAACGTGTTAAGTGACTTTTATGCATCATTTATATTTTCATTTGTTTCTGAGTAAGTTTAACTTTTCATCTTTCTAGAAAAGTGGTATTTCATTTAAATTTCCAAAACAATTGATGTATATTGTCTGTAACATATTTTTATTATTTTTAGTCTTATCTCCATCTGTTCCTCTCCTTCCATTCTATTTTGATGTTTATGATTGGCTTGTAAGTGTGTTTTTATGAATCAAGCTTTATGGAAATTTTTATCAGACAGTACACTTTGGGCCTTATTAATTACTGAGATTATGTCTTTATTTTCTATTTTACTAGCTCTACTGAATCTCATCAACATTTTTTTTACTTCTATTACATCTATTCTGATGTTCTTTCTCACCTTTTTCAGATAAATGCTATTGTAAGTTAATCTGAACTTTCCCTCATTTATAAGATTAACATTTACACCTGAAACTTTCCCTCTAAATTGTGCTTGATTCTAGTTCAGATTGTAATAATTTAATTATTTTTTAGTATTCTTATGTTGTTTTTTTACTGTTGTACACAGTTTAAAATTACATATATATACATGCATCTGTTATTCTTTGTTTTTATTATATTTGTATAAGTTATATATTCATTCATTCATTTAAAATCCTGATCCCAGCACCCCCCTCCTCTCTACCTGTTCCCAACATTCCACCCTCTGCTCCTTTTCCCCCACCCTTCTCCTCAGAAAAGGGTCTCCCACCATTCTATCAACCCATCCTGGCTCTTCAAGTAACATCAACACTAAGAGCATCCTCTTCCACTGGGGCCAAGCAAACCGCCCAGCTAGAGATGTGCTTTTAAGTTGCTAATATAATATCTCTCTAATTTCTTGCCTTGCTAAGTGCTACAAATTTTTCTCTTACCACTGCTTTCATTGTTTCCCATAAATTTGGGTATGTTGTGCCTTCATTTTCTTTGAGTTCTAGAAAGTCTTTAAGATTTCTCTTTATTTCTTCCCTGACCCATTGGTGATAGAGAGTTAGTTTCTATGAGTGTATAGATTTTCTGTTGTTTCTGATGTTGAAGTCCAGATTTAATCCATGTTGATATGATAAAATACAAGGTGTTATTTCAAGTTCCTTGTATTGGTTGAGGCCTGCTTTTTGAAAAACTGTATGGTGAGTTTTGGAGAAGGTTCCCTGAGATGCTATCCTTTTGTATTCAGGAGAAAAGTTTTGCATGTGTCTATTAGATCCATTTGATTTATGACATTTGTTAGCTTCATTATTTCTCTGTTTAGTTTCTGTCTTGACCTGTCAATTAGTTAGAGTGGGGTGCTAAAGTCTCCAACTATTAATGTGTGGGGATTAATATGTTATATAAGCTTTGTAATGCATCTTTTACAAATATGAGTGCCTGGAAAAAACAATTCTTAACTTCATATGGAATAACAAAACCCCCAGAATAGCTAAATCAACCCTGTACAATAAACAAACAAACAACAACAACAAAAACATCTGGAGGTATCAACAGCCCAGATTTCAAGCTATACTACATAACAATAGTCGTAAAAAAAGCATTGTACTGGTATAGAAATAGACCAGTGGATAAACAGAATCAAATTAAAGACCCAGAAATGAACCCACACACCTGTGGTCACTTAATTTTTGACAAAGAAGGCAAAACCATACAATGGAAAATGGACAGCATCTTCAACAAATAGTGCTGATCTACTGGATGTTGACAGTAAAAGAATGAAATTAGACCCATACTTATCACCCTGCACAAAATTTAAGTACAAATGGATCAAAGACCTTGACATAAAGCCTGACACAATAAATCTATTGGAACAGAAAGTGGGGAAAAGCTTTGAACTCATAGGTACAGGAGACAACTTCCTGAATAGAACACCAATAGCTCAGGCTCTAAGATCAACAATCCATAAGTGGGACTTCATGAAACTGAAAAACTTCTGTTAGGCAAAGAGCACTGCCATTCAAATAAAACGGCAACCTAGAGGATGGGAAAAGTCCTTTACCAACCCCATTTCCAACAGAGGGCTAATATCTATAATTGATAAGAACTCAAGAAACCAAATAATCCAATCAAAAAATGGGAAACACAGCTAAACCAAGAATTCACAAAGGAGGAATCTCTAATGGCAGTGAGACATTTGAAGAAAGACTCAACATCTTTAATCATCAGAGAAATGCAACTCAAGACGACTCTGAGATTCCATCTCACACATGTCAGAATGGCGAAGATCAAAAACTCAAATGACAGCACATGCTGGCAGGGCTGTGAAGAAAGGGGAATGCTCCTCTATTGCTGGTAGGAGTGCAAACTTCTACAACCAGTATGGAAATCAGTCTGGTGATATCTTAGAAATCATGGAATAGCCCTTCCTCAAGACCCAGCCATACTACTTCTGGGTGTGCACCCAAACAATTCCTCACCAAACCAAAACGACGTTTCCTCATCTATGTTCATAGCAGCCTTATTTGTAATTGCTAGAAACTAGAAACAACCCAGATGTCCCTCAACTGAAGAATGAATAAAAAAAATTGATATTTACACAATGGAATACTACTCAGCTATGAGAAACAAGGAAATCATGCAATTCGTAGCCAAATGGATAGAACTAGAAAAGCTTATCCTGAGTGAGCTAACCCAGACTCAGAAAGATGCACATGGCATCTACTCACTTATAATTGGATTTTAGCCACATAGTACAGGATAACTATCCTACAACCATCACACCAAAAGGATCGAGAATATAGACTTTGTTACTTAATAATGGACAATTTGCCCTAGGGGTGCTACCATGTAAGCCCCCAGTGCAAGAGGAAGCTCTTAGCCCTCATATGATTGTTAAACTGAGAGGGGCTGATATGTGGGGACACTGCATATCAGAGTAGTTGGATGGGTGGGAGAGGGAGGAGAGAGTGGGAGGGTGGATCTGAGAGGAGTGGAAGGAGGGCACTGTGATGGAGATATAACTTGAAGTATTAAATAAACAATAATAAATAAATTAAATATATAAATAAACAAACAAACAAATATGGGTGCCCTTGTATTTGGGGGATTGATGTTCAGAATTGAGATGTCATCTTGGTGGATTTTTTTCTTTGATAAGTATGGACTGTACTTCCCCATATCTTTAGTTTAGGTTGAATATCTATTTTATTAGAAATTAGAATGACTACTCAAGCTTGTTTCTTGGGTCTGTTTGCTTGGGAAAGTTTTTTCCAGACATTTGGTCCAAGGTAATGTCTACCTTTGATGCTGAGGTATATTTATTGTATGTAAAAAATGATGGGCCCTGTTTATATATCCATTCTGTTAGCCTGTGTTTTTTTATTGGAGAATTGAGTCTATTGATGTTGAGAGATATTAATGACCAATGGTTGTTAGTTCCTATTGTTTTCATGTTGTTGTTGGTAGTGTGTGTGTGTGCTTCTCTTCTTTTGATTTTGTTGAAGAGAAGTTATTTTTTGCCTATATTTTCTTGGGTGTACTTACCCTCTTGGGTTGGAGTTTTCCTTCTAGTTTGTACCAAGATATTGTTTAAATTTGGTTTTGTTGTGGAATATCTTGTCTTCTCCATCCACAGTGATTGAAAGTTTTAATGGTAAAGTATTCTAGGCTGGCATCTGTAACCCCTCAGAGGCTACATGACCTCTGTTCAGGTCCTTCAGGCTTTTAGGGACACTGTTGAGAATTCTATTGTAATTCTAATAGTATGCCTTTATGTGTTACCTGGCCCTTAACCCTTATGACTTTTATTATTCTTTCTTTGTTCTGTTCTTTTAATATTTTGATTATCATGTGAAAGAGGGACTTTCTTTTTTGGTCCAATATATTTGGTGTTTTTTAAGCTTCTTATATGTTTAAAGACATCTCTTTTTTTAGGTTAGGGAAGTTTTCCCCTGTTGTTTTGCTGATGGTATTTTCTGGGCATTTGAAGTGGTAGTCTTCTCTTTCATTTTCTATTATGCTTAGGTTTAGACTTTTCATAGTGACTCAAATTTCCTGGATGTTTTGTTTTAGATACTTTTTAGATTTAAAATTTTTTTTGACCCAATGTATCAATTTCTTCTAACATAACATGTCTTCTACAACTGAGATTCTCTCTTCTATCACTTGTATTCTGTTGATGATGCTTGCCTGGAGTTCCTGTTCGTTTTTGTAGGCTTTCCAACTCCAAGATTGTCTCAGATAGTTCTTTCTATTTCCGTTTGCAGGTCTTGCACAGTTTTATTCATTTCTTCTAACATTTGATTGTATTTTCCTGTATTTCTTTAATTTCTTTAAGGGATTTATTCATTTCCTTTACTTGTTTGATTATACTTTTTGTATTTTTTGAGGGATTTATTTCCCTCTTTTAAGGCCTCTATCATTTTCACAACATAAGTTTAAGTTATTTTCTTGTGCTTTAGGTGTGTGTTCAGATACCCAGGGCTTGTGATAGAATGGCTGGGTTCTGGTGGTGCCATATGGCCCTGGGTTTTTTTGCTTGTGTTCTTACTCTGACCTTTAGCAATCTGGCTGCCCCTGGTGTTGGTTAATTGTTCCCTTTGCCCACTGAATCTCTAAGGATGAGTGATATAGCCCTTGACCAGAGACTGGATATTCATTCCTGGGGACCAGCATCCCTCCTCTGGCTGGTGGGATAAGCTGGAGACTAGATTGCTACTCACCTTTGTTGGTTGTTTCCCCATTGGAATCACAAGCAAGGAATTGGGGTGGTGGAGGTGGCTAATCTGGATGATATTGTAATCTGGATGGTTTCCTCAGGAGGGCAAGTATTTCCATGTGGAGGTTGGAACTCAGGATGTCTGGGAGGACTGTTGACTGGCAGCTAAAACTGTGAGCTGGAATCATATGTTGCTTGGGCCTGGAAGCTCTTCTCAAAATTGAGGGTAGAGTTCGCTGACCTGAGGATTGGATTCTGTTTGCCCTATCTGTGGAGGTGCCTAATCCCAGTATTTTCTGGGGAAACAGAGAGACAACCTGTACTTTGCAGTCAGCAGTGTGGCTTCACAATCACTCCACAGTGACTAAGCTTGACCTCCCACTACTCAGATACTGTGCACTGCATGCTGCCATGTTGGAATCCCTGGCAAAAAGTTCTTAATGACCTGGATGATTTTGTTGTCCTGCTGTTCTTTTTGGTAAGGCAAGTAAGTCCATGTAGAAAAGAAGCTAGAACTCAGTAAGTTGGGAAGGGTCATTGACCAGAGGGTGGAATCATGGACTGGAAACATGTGTTTCTCAGGCCTGAGAACTCTTTTCCTTTTATTACATTTTTTAAAAATTAAAATACAATTATATCATTTCTCCCTTTCACTTTCCTCGCTCCCACCCCTTACATGTTTTTCTTGCTCAATCTCTTAATTCATGACCTCTTTTTCTTTAACTGTTATTGTCTCTCTCTCTCTTTGTCTCTCTCTCTCTCTCTTTCTCTCTCTCTCTCTCTCACACACACACACACACACACACACACACACACACAAATACTGTAACCTGAGCAGTACATTTAGTGTTATTTTTGTCAACGTGATTTTAGTACTGAAAACTTGGTTTTATATAACCAAATAGAGATCACTTTCCTGGTAAAGACTATTTTCTGCTCTTTGCATTCCTTTGTTTCCTGTAATTCTTTGTTAAGATATGGAACTCAGATCTGATCTTCTGTCTCTTAAAAATCTTTCTGCCTCTTCTTAATCCATGTCTACTGAGACTGAGGTACAGAAAATATGTTGTAGACATATCATTTGGGGCTAGTTACCACACTATCAATTTTTCTCTGTAGTTTGGCCCATTGTCTGTTTC